>JAQFVV010000084.1:268675-426100 GCA_028023455.1 Epiperipatus broadwayi | reverse complement strand
ATTTATATATCATTACAATATATATATATCCTTAAAAACATTTAATTAAATACCTATTATTTTTTCTTCTGTTTTTTTATTAACATCCTATTTAATTCTGGTTTTATTTCATTAATGTATACACTTTCTTTTATCATCCTTTCATTATATGACTTAATACATTCCAAAGGCTTTATATCAAAATCCCCATGTTTAAATTTATTCATGTGAAAGTAAACAGCAAAATTTTTATCATCTAAATGCTGTTTTAATCTAGTTTTTAATCAGAAAGGGGAGTGAGATAAGGTAAATTTGTCGTTATGAATATATTTTGTAATTTTTTATTTTATTTTTTTGGAATATGTGTTATTTGTTATTATATTATATTTTAGTGTGCCTTTTGTTATTATATTATATTTTAGTGTGCCTTGAAAAAGACTATATAAAATAGACAAAATGTTGGATTTTTTTTCATGATTATAGTCAAACAAAAAACAAGTTTTAAAAAGAAGGAGTAAGTTTGTTTTATTTCTATATTGGATATTTATGAACTATTTTGAAAAGAAGAAGTGTGTGTTTGATATACTAAACTCATGGATTATATTATAATATTAAGAAAGAGAGCAGCAACAATCTCTTTACAAAAAATAAGATTAAGGTAATTAAAGATTTGCTTTTGTTATTGGAAGATTCTATGTATTTTACTTATAAAGGTAATTTTTATAAGATTAAGGAAGTGTGGATAATAGGTTATATTATTTCTCCTTTAGTATGTTCAGTTTATATTAATTATATGGAAGAGGAAATTATTATTAAAAAGAATTGTTTATATGTAAAGTTATTTGTCAGTTATGTTGATGATTGTTTATTTGTAGTTGAGAATGATAAATTGAAGGAATTTGTAAATGAGTTGAATTGTTTTGATCCTTCTATAAAATTTGTGTTAGAAGGAGGGAGGTTAGATTTTGGTAAGTTAAAATTTTTAGATCTTTTGGTGATTAGAAATGTAGAAATAATTGTTTACTGTGCAGTCATTTTATTAAAAGTGAAGAATTAAGATCTATAATTAAACCTGATAACTATCAGTCTGTATCTCATAAAGTAGCTGCTTTAAGGAATTATTGCCATAGGAATAATAAATTAAATAATTCTAGTGGAATAGCTTTGTTTCAGAAATATCAATTTTATAAAGATTACTTGAGGATTGGTTACTCTTATAAATTTGTTAAAAGTATTTTATTTAATAGTAATATTTGTAAGGATGTAAATGTTAAAGAAAAATATGATTTTATTTCTTTGCCTTTTAAATTGTCTTCTTATAAAATTGTATGTAAAAATAGTAAACTGTTTGGAAATAAAAAAATTGCTTGGAAAAGGGGTGTTACATTGAATAATTTATTAAATAATGCAAAAGAAATTTTTGATAGAAAGACTCTTCCTGGTGTAGCATATTTTATACCTTGTTTATTGTAAGAAGGTTTACATAGGTCAGAGTAGTTTGAGTTTAAATAAAAGAATAAAGGTTCATAAAATTAGAGTTTAAAATAGATATCTTAGTTCTGCTTTGTATGTCCATGAAAAAGATACAGGCCACACTATTGATTTTGATTAAGCTAAGGTTGTCTTCTTTGAGAGAAATGAAATCAAAAGAAGATTTAAAGAATCTTTATTATTGAAAATTTAATATTCTGAAGCAATTAATTTATTTAAGAGTTCTTTTAAGATTAAGGGTGGATCGAAAGTGAATGGATTTGTGGGTAATGTTTAATATTATATATTATAACATTTTCCATTTTGCTAGGCTTCTACACGCTAATATAAACTGCATGCGAGTTGATCAAGCTATGTCAAAAAAGAAGAAAGTTGTATTTCTATCCTAAAAACACAGCTATATTTCCTGATCAACTCGACCTAGTAATTTTTAAAAATTATGTCATCGACAAGATCAGCTTTTAATTTATTTGATAGGTGCCAGAGTTCTACAAGAACTCACTGAAACTGTCACATAACATCTCGCAAATTAAAAAGAAAAAAATGTTTTTAAACTAATCAGTATTGCATTATACTGTAACGAGAATTATTTTCTCTTTTTTGATTATTATTCCTGGGCTTGTTTAAACATATTGGCAAGGTAAATTCCGTTTTAAATCTTATTAAACTAATAAGATTTAAATTTAATACTAAAAAAATAATAACTATTATTAATAATGCACAATGAAAAGGTTGATAAAAGTAAAATCTCTTTTATTCTAACAAACTAAAAATATTTATAAGTTAAATTACGAATTAACTAAACAGGAAAGTACACACACACTAATCCAGATAATGAATCGATTAACAAAAACAATTAGATTAAGCAATTAAAGCAATTTAATAAAGTCCAAGATCTTGTATAAAATTCTTTATTAGAAAGTCCCTTGAATATGAAAAGAAAAGTCTATATCAGGATAGTAGTCTAAGCTTAGATAAATAATTGTTTTCAAACTTTTAAGTCACTATCAGGAAAATTTATTCTTAACTTACCGGTAAGTTCATGTAGGTTTATGGGATCCCAGCTCATGAGAATTTCCATTGGTCTCTCCTGCTGGCATCTTCCATTATTGTTCCATTCTATAGCTGGAGAAAAGGCATGGTTGTAGTGACCCTTTTATTGCAAAAAGCAGTCTTCACAAGTCCTGTTTCCATGCTTGCATCACAGCTTGGTACAGCAAGGGGCATACCTGTATAGAAGTATATTTCTTGCCACAGATTATGTTCGCGGAAACCTCCAACTATAAGTTAAAGAGAAGACCCAGATTGAGGTTGTCCTCTCCTTTTTATATTGCAATCCAGTTTATGAAACATCTAAACACTCTTTTGTCTTTTTATCAGCATATAAGATAATAATCTTGTACACTCTCTCTTAAATTTAAATTACAAATCTTAATTTTTTTTAGCATTATTCTTCCATCTTTAATTAGCTAAAATATTTTTCTTTTAGATTATACCTTTGGAATTCTTTTAATTTATCTGGATTAGTAATCTTCATGTCATTTATTCTTTCCAATTTTTATTTCCAATTAGATAAAAAAAATAAGAATGACAATTTTAACTTTCATTGCACATTTTAACAATAATTATACTAATCAAAAAAAATCTAAATTTACTTTTTTAGCTTTTACCAAATGCCAATATATTTGCAACGTATATAAATAAACGTTACAATACCACCAGCACCAGGAGATAAGAATAAAATAGGGGTTTACACTAATTTTATTCTTAAGTTTTCAAATTCGTATTCGTTTTTTTTTTTTGGAGTAGTGTGCTGATATGTTCTGTAGATTCATTCACAAGTGACGTTCGGCTTTAATGCCCACTTTTAGGTCTAACACAGCAGGAATGGAAAATATTTCAACATTCATCTGTGTCCTTTCTGCTTTAGTGTAATAGTAATGCTAAGAAGCCCAAGTTATAAGCACATAAGAGCATTGCTCAATGTTTTGAGTCTTACAGGCTTGCGGCAACTTGGTCCAACTTGATCTGCCTTACCCTTTATTGGGATCCCTGCTAAAAATAGTCTGATGGGCATATAAAGTTGGTCTTATGTTAATATACTGTGTACTAGGTCTCGGGGCTATGTTTTTCCCCTCTTTAGTAACCGCCTATCCGGTCAAATACTTGTGACTTATGTCTACACCAGCCACGAACATGTTTTTTTTTTAGACATATCAAAAAAAATATATACATTTTTTTTTTCTGGAAGTCATATTAAAAAAATATTTTTTTTATATTTTAATAATCAGGGTTTAATTAGTTAGTTAGTTTTTATAATTTTTTTAAAAACTACTATTTATTTTCCGGCGGTGAGTTTCTTTGGGTCATCATTGTAACGTTTTTTATCATTACAACTTATCTCAGGATGTAGTTGTTAAATTGAAGCTTTAGTTGGGTAAACCATTATAACGTTTTCTGTTTTTCTAGGCTTCTACATGCTAATATAAACTGCGTGCGAGTTGATCAAGCTATGTCAAAAAAGAAGAAAGCTGTATTTCTATCCTAAAAACACAGCTATATTTCCTGATCAACTCGATGAGATCAGCTTTTAATTTATTTGATAGGTGCCAGAGTTCTACAAGAACTCACTGAAACTGTCAGATAACATCTCGCAAATTAAAAAGAAAAAAATGTTTTTAAACTAATCGGTATTGCATCATACTGTAACGAGAATTATTTTCTCCTTTTTGATTATTATTCCTGGGCTTGTTTAAACATATTGACAAGGTAAATTCCATTTTAAATCTTATTAAACTAATAAGATTTAAATTTAATACTAAAAAAATTATAACTATTATTAATAATGCACAGTGAAAAGGTTAATAAAAGTAAAATCTCTTTTATTTTAACAAACTAAAAATATTTATAAGTTAAATTACGAATTAACTAAACAGGAAAGTACACACACACTAATCCAGATAATGAATCGATTAACAAAAACAGTTAGATTAAGCAATTAAAGCAATTTAATAATGTCCAAGATCTTGTATAAAATTCTTTATTAGAAAGTCCCTTGAATACAAAAAGAAAAGACTATATCAGGATGGTAGTCTAAGCTTAAATAAATAATTGTTTGCAAACTTTTAAGTCACTACCAGGAAAATTTATTCTTAACTTACCGGTAAGTTCATGTAGGTTTATGGGATCCCAGATCATGAGATTTTCCATTGGCCTCTCCTGCCAGCGTCTTCCATTATTATTCTGTTCTATAGCTGAAGAAAAGGCATGGTTGTAGTGACCCTTTTATTGCAAAAAGCAGTCTTCATAAGTTCTGTTTTCATGCTTGCATGACAGCTAGGTACAGCAAGGGGCATACCTGTGTAGAAGTATATTTCTTGCCACAGGTTATGCTCGCAGAAACCTCCAGCTTTCAGAGATGTAACTATAAGTTAAAGAGAAGACCCAGATTGAAGTTGTCCTCTCCTTTTTATATCGTGACCCAGTTTATGAAACTTCTGCACACTCTTTTGTCTTTTTATCAGCATATAAGATAATAATCGTGTACACTCTCTCTTAAATTTAAATTACAAAGTCTTAATTTTTTTAGCATTATTCTTCCATCTTTAATTAGCTAAAATATTTTTCTTTTAGCTTATACTTTTGGAATTCTTTTAATTTATCTGGATTAGTAATCTGAATGTCATTTCTTCTTTCCAATTTTTATTTCCAATTAGATAAAAAAAAAAATAAGAATGACAATTTTAACTTTCATTGCACGTTTTAACAAAAATTATACTAATCAAAAAAAAATATAAATTTACTTTTTTAGCTTTTACCAAATGCCAATATATTTGCAATGTATATAAATAAGCATTACAATATATTGTGTAGTTTTTGTAGTTCTTTACACTTGAAAAGTCTGCTTGTAGCAGTGAAACCTTTGGTAGTGTTTAAATATTATTTTTATGCTGGTCTGGTTGAATTTTAGATTTGGGTAGTTTTGATTATATATATATATATATGTGTGTGTGTGTGTGTGTGTGTGTCATTATTGTTTTCACAACATATTTTACAGTTACCCACAGAAATTTTATATTTTTTTAATTCAATTAATCAGAAATTCAGATTAATTTCCTATAATAATTTTTTGTTGTTAATTTTACGGATTTTCTTTTATATAATCCAATGAATTGAGTTGATTTAATGCCAAGACTATGTTAAATTTTTTATTTGAATTGCATAAGATGATTTTGCTACTTAAAAATTTGTCTCAAGATTCAAACTCAGCTTGGTAAGTTAACTAGATATGAGATATGGTATGTTTTGCATATTACCATTTTTTATTTTATTTCCATATAAATTTTATATTTATTTTTGCATTCAAATATTATATATTATATTTTATTTTAGTTAATATTACAGGTAAATGCCATTAGCTTAGAGTCTATTATTTCTTTGTCTGTCTAATCCCGTCATAAAAATCTAAATAGATCATATTTTATCATTGGTTTAGAATAATTTGTCTTAAATATTTTTTTTATTTTCAACTTCTCTAAAATGAAGAGTAAAATTTCATTGACTGGTTTAATTGAAATTATCTTTGAATTGAAATAAATGTAAAATATAATCATATGATCTAATTATTGCCAACCAATTTCATATTCATTTATTTGAGGGTTTAAATAGATAATATTAATAATTGTAGGTTAATAAATATCCAATAGAAACTTAATATATCTTTTATATCTTGTGATTGGGTATTGTAGAGTTAGGAATTAGTTAATAGATATGATAATAAATTCACGTGAAGTATTCTATTTTAACATATTAACAAAGCAATAATTATGTATCACTTTATTGGAAGATATGAATAAATTATTTATACATTACTTTATAGCTTCTTATTAAACTAGATGTAGATTAATTTGTTTAAACATTTAAAGGAGTGCATAGGTTTTCAAAGTATTTTCAAAAGGATATAAAAACTAGTTGATTTCAATAAAATATTGTTAATTAAATATTAAAGTAGAAATAATTGTGTATCGCTTTATTGAAAGATAGGAATGAAATGTTTATACATTCTATTTAATATTTAATAAATTAGATATAGATTTAAGTCAAACTTTATTTTATTTCAACATTTAAAATAGTGTCTATATTTAAAAATGTTTTGTAAATGCATTTATAGTTATTTATAAGCTCATCTGTTTAGATAAAATGCAGTATCATTAAATATTGAAGTAGATTTAAATTACTACAATAATAATAGATTAATAAAATTTGCATTAGTTATTAATTGGATTTGATTTTTATTAAGTTACTTATCAAATATTTATCCTAATCATATATTATTGTTAAGGGCAATGTGTACGGTTTCACTGCTCATTGCAATTTACTTTGTAATGGTGATAGATTTGTTGATGTCTGGAGCAGATAATCTCATTATTCTTTTATTTTACATATAGCTTAAACAAATTAGACTTTAATAGAGATTATTAATGCTTTATGATGGTTTATTACATAATGGAGACTCGATTGAACTAGACTAGATTAGATTAAATTAGAGTTTTTTTTAGATTTTTGATCAGATCAGATTGATCATCCTACCCATCACAAGCATTGACAGATTTAATCAGTTACAAAATGGTGCACCAATTCGGACTGAATTAGCCAATTAAAAACCCAAGTTTGAGTCTCATATAGATGCTAAAATGTGGTATTATATTTATATATATTGGTGGTGTTATATAGCTGATTGTATTATATTATAGGTTTAAGAAAAATATTAGAAATTTTATTGTTGTTGTCATTCTTTGTGGATTTTGTTCGCAGCTGTAGGATTGAATGGGTAGATATGTTTTACGTAAAAATAAATAAAATAAGGTATTTTGCAATTTGTTTCAAAAGAAGATAGCGGTATTGTATTTGATATAAATATTAAATAAAGATGGAAAGCAATAAGATGGAAGAATTATCAGAATCCGAAGGAGCTCTCTAATTTGAGAGAATTACTGGGTGATATGAATAAAGAATGAATAATAAATTCAGTGAGATGAGTAGAGATATAAGTAATAAATTAAGAGAAGATATAAGTAGTGATATGAATAATAAATTTGAAAGTATGAACAATAAATTTGGTGATATGAACAATAAATTGGGTGATATAATTAAACAGAATAAAGAACTTAGGGAAGAGGTGAATATCAAAATTGATCTATGTAAGATCGAGTTGAATGCTTCTAATGCAAATTTTGATAAATTTAAGTATATCTTGAATGCTCAGTTGAAAGAATCTGATGGTAAATGAAATAGTAGGTTCAATGAATTGAGGGACCAGCTAGATAAATCACAAGAAAAGATAGAAAGCAGATTTGAAAACTTAAGTGATGAAATTAAAAATTGTAAAGTTGGGCACAAAGAATTAGAGAAAAACTACACAAAAATTAAGAAAGCTTGCAAGGATGGTCAGGAGATTTCAAAATCAGAAATAAACAATATTAAGTTGGAAGTTAAAGATATTCAGAGCCATATGAAAGTTGAATATAAGGAGGTATGCAAGAAACATAATAATGCTGATAATGAAATAGAGAAATTGCAGAAAGTGTGTAAGAAATTACAGAATAGTTTACAAGGTGTCCAAGAAGAGTTAAGCAACATTGAGCAAGTGATGGCAGAAGAGTTAGGTGATTTAAAGGATAGGCTAGAACATTGTAGCAAGATACAAGAAAAGATTTATGATAAAATAGAAAATAATAATAAGATGTTGGAACAAGAAATAGGTAGGCATTTGGAGGAACAGGAAATAAATCTCAGTCATAAGATATTTATGATATTGGAAGATAAGGTAGTAGGAATAAAAAATACTATTATAAAATGTAATGATAGTCCCATGTATAAACCATATCAATATTTGGCCTCAGAAAATAAGTTAAGTAAAAGTCATCATTATATGCCATCAATATATGGTGAAGAGAATAGTAAGTTAATGCATAGTCCAGAAGAAATTAAGAAAGAAAGCATAGATTGAAACATAGCCAGATTTATCCAACTCAAAGTCTTCAAATGTAAATATGATGAAAACCGTAGAGTATTTAAGTGCACTGGAAGACTTATTCTCATTAAGTAGATTAAGTAAGATGGAAGAATTGTCAGTGGCTAGCAATAATTTGAGTGCTTCAGCCAAACATTGGTGGAAGTCTTTGTTTAATAATCATGAAACATATGGGGATTTCAAATATGTATTGTTGAATAGTTTTTGTGGGGAATACAAACAGGACAACATTAGCCACCAAATTAGCTAGGATAAATAAAGTGTTAATAAGAGTAGTAATGGTTTTAATTTTAGATCAGTATTTTGTAAAATTAATAAATATTTACTCACATTTAAATATAATAAGATTTGAATATAAACATTTTTTTTATTAAAACAAATGCGCACAGCCAATAATTAGTCGTCCCTAAAACGCATCATGTTTACAAAATACAATTTAAACTTCCCTGGTTTTAAATAATAAATAATATTAATTGTCCATCCATCTGCATATATACAAATATATATATATATATATATATATATATAACTCTATAGGTTATTATATATATATATATATTGAGTTAAGATCATTTATAAATTTCCATTAGCCAAACTCAAGTTCAAACCCTATGACCTAATATGTCATTATTGTGTTCTTTTAATAAGTAAATATTATTGGATTTGTAAAATTTAAAATTATACAGCAGAATTTTATTTTAGAATAGACTGGACTAATGAAAAGTGTGCAACATCCCCTCCCTTCATTTAATTTTAAATTTTATAATGCTTAACCTTTGAAAAAAATCTTTTATATTGATTTTTACTGCATGGATTTCTACAATAAATAAATGAACAAAATTCCCTGTACTCTTGAAATTCACAATTACACTAATTTTGCCAGCTTCTGTTTTTGACTCTTACAAAATAAGGAAGAGGCTTCAGGCATTATATGTTTCTCTCTAGTTTAACATGGTCTTATCAACAGCTTTACCCCCAGTCTTCTTTAAAATAGTGGTAACCCCACTGTTTGAAGGCTGACTATCCTGAATTAATGGTTTATTCCTATCTCAATTCACTATACTTAGATTTTTAGCATTAGAAACAAATCTACTTTTTACATCATCATATGGTTCATTTCTCATAACTCTCTGAGGCATATTGGGCCTAACTTGCATTGCAGCCACCAGATAATTTATTTTTTCCTTCAACTGTCTACTTCCTCTTTCTAAACTGCCATCACTCAACTCTAAAGCATCTAAAATCTCACTCACTTTTTCAATCATGTACCTATTCACAGCGATGGAATTTGCTCAATATGACATGGTAAATTTCATCGAATCAAACTGACAATTTGCATTTCTGACAAAGGAAAAAAAGTAAGGATTTTTAGTCTAACAGCTTGATTGCAGGAAAATTTGGCATATCCACCTTTGTTAGCATTATACCTTTCTTGAATTATTTGGTATATAAGGTAATCCTGCTTATCAGATCCCCAAAAACTAGACAATATCAAGCACTTAAAGTCTTCATATACTATGGGTTTTTCGAATAATGACTGCCACCAGTCTCTTGCAGCAGCATACAAATGGTTACTTGAGATGCTAATTTTTCCTTCTCTAATATAGGACACAAAGAAAACAACTTTTCCAAATTATTTAGGAATTCTGAAGGATTCTCCATATATTCACCTTTGAAGGATTTTGCCTTCATAAATCTTATAGCTATAGAATTACTTGCACTTATTCATCTCTCTACTGATTGATAATTTCTATCAGATTTTGTTTCTTGAAACCTACTTATTTTCTTACTATGGCTATTAGTAATATCTTCCAGATGTTTTATTCTAGTACAATGTTCATCCATATGTTTATCTCTTAAAATTTCACTAGAACCTTTCTTTACTAAACTTCTGACCATTTTAATCTACCACGATTGCTAACCCTAATTTTTTCAATTCTAATATCATTATCAAGTATTCTATCCTCCAATTTCATTTTACTAAACAAACTATCTATATAATTATTTTGCTCCTCTCTTAATTGATAAATGTTTGTATTACTCATCTCTTTTGGGCTATTATTTTCTTCAATTATTTCTGTATTCTTCTGTATTCAATCTATTAAATCTTTCTTTAACTTCTTCAACCTTTCTTCCATTTTAGATCGATATCTTTGATCTTCAGTTTTGTTAGGTTTTATAACCTGTAAATTTTTCTTTATTCCTCTTCCCAACTCTTTTTTAAATTCTAGAGTACTGTTATCCATTTCTTCTTTCACTTCTGTTTTTAAAAATTCAAACTTGTTTTCGATTAATTCCATTTGATTCTGTATACCTTTAACACTACTACTAAAGCTTCATCTAAATGCTCTATCTTCTCATTCAGTTCATCTTTTCTAACTGTCCTTTATTTGATAGCTTCTTCACCCTGAACTTGGAGAGTTTGAACATTCTTTTGAATGTATCCCTCTAATTTTTCATCTATTTTCTTTTTTACTATCTCTATAACATTTTCTTTTTTTGCAAACTTTTCACTTAATTCTTCATTTTTTTTCTCTAAATCTCCCTTTATAAACTTAATGGCTTGTTGATTTTCAACTATACCTTTATTCATGAATTCTAACTTTTCATTCAGCACTTTATTAGTTTCTTGTAGTTCTTCTCTTAAAGATTTATTACTTTCTTCTAATTTTCCACTCAAATCTTCTCTTAAAGATTTATTACTTTCTTCTAATTTTTTTACTATTCTCTTCTAAGTGGATTCTTAAAAATCTATTATCTTCTTCTGACTTTTTACTATTCTCTTCTAATTGTACTCTTAAAGATTTATTAGTTTCTTCTAACTTTTTATTTAAAAATTCACTCAAAGATTCATTTATTTTCATCATCAATACAAATAAATCATCTAATTTTTTCTTCTCTTCCATCACAACAACTTTCTTTTCTTCTATAACTTTACATTGGATATCCTTTCTGATTTTTCCATCTTTCCTATGACTCTCTCTTTCTGTTTCCATCCTTATTTCCACTTCTAACATTTCCTTGAGATCTTGTTATAGGACAGAACAAATATTTTCTTGTTTTTCTGAATTTTCAATTCCACTCATTTTTGGAAAATATATTTTTCCCCACTAAAGCACTATGCTAATATTTTTTAAAATGTATGACTTAGTTCAACTTCATAAAAATATTTCTACTAGGCTATTCCAACAATCAACAATTCCCTCAAATAACTTGATAAATCAATTATATTTTATTTTCATGATATCTATTATTAGATACCATAAATGATATTTATAACTATTTATTTACAATAAAGTCAAATTCATATAAACAAGTTGCATACTTTTTTTTCTCAACATCATCACCACAACCACCACATGGATTATTAATACATGAACTATATCAACCTATGTATGATTTGCCTATTAATCACATAGCCATATTAGACTAACCTTTAATCAATATGTTAACTGAATCAAAAATATTATTATTATTATTATTATTATTATTATTATTATTATTATTATTATTATTATTATTATTATTATTATTATTATTATTATTATTATTATTATTATTATTATTATTATTATTATTATTATTATTATTATTATTATTATTATTATTATTATTATTATTATTATTATTATTATTATTATTATTATTATTATTATTATTATTATTTGAACTATGTCTAATAATTCAATTAATGTGTTAGACATTTTCCTATATAAATCAATCATGATAATCAATGATTAGTTTACTAATCCAGCCACACATATGGGTGCCATAAGGGGGGTTAAATATTGTGACCTGTCTATAGGTGGTATGACCCTAAGAAGAGTTGTCAAGTACCTACATTAGGCCCTACTTGGAAACTGGCTAGGTACTTTTAACAGACTATTTCCCGACCATTTCTTTAACTATAACAATTTAATTTAGATAAGTTTAATATTCATCCTAAGTTACTTTTACATGATTTAACATTTCTAAGATAAGACATATTTTAAATATAATTAATGTGAGACTCGTTTACCTATAAATAGATCACATCCCCTTAACATTAAACAAATACAAAATATTTGTCCAATGGCATGAGAATTCCCAGATACCCCTCCTTATTGAAACAGTAAGATATGCCTTACCAATCTTAGTTTCACCTTGCCTTCCTGTTTCCTACCCTCATACCTTATTTAAAACCCTAATTTCATTGTATTGTGTGTGTAGTGGGTATATTTACCAAAATCCTGCCTAAATTTATATGTCTAATGGGGTGCCCGGGGTTTTATAATAATTAAAAATTGTCTTAAATGGTTTTATTTTCAAACCATTGTGTATATATTACGTATATATGCTTGTACAGTAAAGTAGGTCACATATTTTCATCTGCACACATACTACGATAATAGTTAAAATTTATGAAAATATTTTATTTAAAATTTGTTGTTTTGAATCTGTTTATTTTGTGAAGTTATTTTGTTATAATTATTTGCATTTAATCAAATAATATCACTGATAAATATGTTCTGGAAATTAAATTCAGAAAGAGAGTTTTATAAAATAAAATGTTTTTCAAAAACATGCCATTTTAAATCAGTGAGGGTAGGGAAAGAACAATAGTGGCTAATTGTAACATATTGGTGCCAGTTTTACTAGTAGAGTTGATAAGATAAAACAGTGCTTATGAGCAGATTTTAATTAAAAATGCAGTCCGTGTTTTCAAATGTATTAATAACTTAAGAATGGATTTTATCACTGCAGGGTTAGATTGTAATCAGAGAGAGTATATAAATAGGGTTGATTGATTGTTATTAAATTATTATTAGAGGGTTATTAATTAACCTATCTGATATTGTGACAGCAGAAGTTATATTTTCTGTAATTTTGAAACTGATTGCTTGTCTATTCGTGTCATCGGACCGACTGGCTTGCTTTGTCGGTAAAGCAAGTTTTAAAATCGTTTGACCTCAGAATTACGGATTAAAGAGGCAGTAGGCTGTTTTCTTTCAGGATCCTGTGCCTTGGCCATCCATCATTCAAAATCTGATGTCCTGTCACCGTATCATCAAGCCCAACTGATCCAGCCCAAAGAAATGCTGCTCCTGTAATCTTTTAACTGCTGCCGTGGAACAATGAACCAAGGAAACTCATAATTACTTAAGAACTTTGTTACAAATTTGGAACAGATTTGAAAGAACAAGGTAATTAAAATCAACTCGAGATCTTGGAAACCTCCATGCTATATAGCTAATATTTTTTGTATATTCTTTAAATGTATCTATTCAAATGTTTTCTTATTAATGCATGCTGAACTTGTGCTAATTCCTTATTAAATGATTTAGTTGCCCCCTATTGTACTAACAGCTCATAGATTAAAATGTATAAATACCAACAATAGGAACAAGTTCTCTTTTAAATTCTCAGCTAAAAGTATAATAACAACTTTAAATCTCTTAATATTCTGGGTTTCACACTGCATAAGCTTATTATAACTTTTATTTTCTCTTTCTTTCTCTGAAGATACTTCTTATACTAAGAGTTGTGAGGTATTTGGGTTATTGCAATAATAATCCTTCTTTTTTTTCTTTGTTTAATAATACAAAAAAAATTATTTATGGCTTGCTTTATTTATTCTAGATGACATATATTTCCATATATATTATAAGGCACACTTATGATTTTAATCAGAATATATGTGTCATGCAACATTTTCAATTAAAACTTTATAAAAACTGACATTCCCACTGATATGGCTCAGAGTAAATACTTCTCCTATCCCATATTGTCATTAGGATTTTATGTGTAGCCAGAATGATAATGAACACTTTTCATCTATTACTAATTTAGTTCTATTGAATCTTAAATATATATAGTTAACTGTTTCCAAGTGATTTACTATTCTTTTATTTATCATTACTGAATATTGACGGTGTTTATTTATTTCCTTTTGTTTATTACTGCAATTCATTTTCCCCACGACACAATTATTGTTCCCTTTCAGTGAATATATTTGTTGATTATTCATCTCCGATTATTTCCTCAATATTTTAATTTTCAAGAGATTATTGGGAATTATCAACCATTGATTTGCCCAGTAGAGAACGATTAATCTATTCCATTAGTTCAAACATAAAGCTTATAATTATCCAATATATCGATACAGAGTTACAATTCATTACTTTTTCTGCTTGCAAATAATAAGATTTTAGGAATTTTTAATCCTTTTTTTGTAAATATATCACAAGAAAAAGCCTAGTTACTTATTCTTTATGATCCAGAAGTTTTTTCTACAGTTTTATAGTACAAGATTGTTTGACACATAGTGATTGGTTAATATTTCCCACTTTTTCTGTTAAAACAAACATTTATGTTGCAAGTTTTTGGTTTATCATTTTAAAATGACAATTAATCATTTTTTAAAAAAAAATATTGAAATATAATATTTTTAGAAATTAAATAAAGATGCAAATTACGGTTTTAATTTTAGATCAGTATTTTGTAAAATTAATAAATATTTATTCACTTTTAAATATAATAAGTTTTGAATATAAACATTTTTTTTATTAAATCAAATGTGCACAGCCAATAATTAGTAGTCTCTATAATGTATCATGTTTACAAAATACAATTTAAACTTCCCTGGTTTTAAATAATAAATGATATTAATTGTCCATCCATCTGCATATATACGACTCTATATGTATCTTGAGTTAAGATCATTTATAAATTTCCATTAGCCAAACCCAAGTTCAAACCCTATAATATAATATGTCATTATTATCTTCTTTTAATAAGTAAATAATATTGGATTTGTAAAATTTAAAATTATACACCAATCAATTTATTTAAGAGTTCTTTTAATATTAAGGGTGGATGGAAAGTGAATGGATTTGTGGGTAATGTTTAATATTATATATATTGTGTAGTTTTTGTAGTTCTTTATACTTGAGAAGTCTGCTTGTAACAGTGAAACCTTTGGCCGTGTTTTAATATTATTTTATGCTGGTCTGTTTGAATTTTGGATTTGGGGTAGTTTTGATTATATATATATATATATGTGTGTGTGTGTGTGTGTGTGTCATTATTGTTTTCACAACATATTTTACAGTTACCCACAGAAATTTTATATTTTTTTAATTCAATTAATCAGAAATTCAGATTAATTTCCTATTGTATTTCATTGTTAATTTTACAGATTTTCTTTTATATAATCCAATAAATTGAGTTGATTTAAATGCCAAGACTATGTTAAATTTTTTATTTGAATTGCATAAGATGATTTTGCAACTTAAAAATTTGTCTCAAGATTCAAACTCAGCTTGGTAAGTTAACTAGAATATGAGATATGGTATGTTTTGCATACTACCATTTTTTTTTATTTCCATATAAATTTTATATTTATTTTTGCATTCAAATATTATATATTATATTTTATTTTAGTTAATATTACAGGTAAATGCCATTAGCTTAGAGTCTATTATTCTTTTGTCTGTCTAATCCCGTCATAAAAATCTAAATAGATCATATTTTATCATTGGTTTAGAATAATTTGTCTTAAATATTTTTTTTATTTTCAACTTCTCTAAAATGAAGAGTAAAATTTCATTGATTGGTTTAATTGAAAGTATCTTTGAATTGAAATAAATGTAAAATATAATCTTATGATCTAATTATTACCAACCAATTTCATATTCATTTATTTGAGGGTTTAAATAGATATTAATAATTATAGGTTAATAAATATCCAATAGAAACTTAATATATCTTTTATATCTTGTGATTGGCTATTGTAGAGTTAGGAATTAGTTCATAGATATGATAATAAATTCCCATGGAGTATTCTATTTTAACATATAAACAAAGCAATAATTATGTATCACTTTATTGGAAGATATGAATAAATTATTTATACATTACTTTATAGCTTCTTATTAAACTAGATTTAAAATTATATATATATAAGGTACATGGAGTTTCAATTTATCATGTATACAATAGGTCACCAGCTAAAAATTTATTTCTTGTAATACTTTCAAATTATAGTAATTGTAAAAAAGTCAGTAATAATATGAACCCTACACAGAAGTTTTTTTTTTTACATGAAATACATTCATTATCAATTAAACTTTTATTCACTTCACAATTTAAGTAAATTAGAAAAATTATATATAAGTAATATATTATTTATTCTTATTTTTTACCTTTATTAAAATTTAAATTATATATTTTGTTTATAATTTATGTGTACATTAATTTAATTATGCTTACATTCATTGCAAATTGTAGGGTGTTTCCACCCAAAAAAGAATAATTGTTCATAATTAAATCCTAGTATTAACATTATCCTAAATAATAATGATGTCCATTATTTATAATATAGTTTTTCTCTGCATTTATTGATGTTTTAATAAAAAAGTAATCTGAAAATGTCAGAATCTTATGAACTGTAACTAAGATCTAATTATTTATTCCATTGTTGTATAACAGGACAAAATATCCAGATGTTATTCACTTTTTTCTCATCTAATTTTTATGCAAAGATAATGAAATAAATGAAGTATATTTTTTTTCTTCTTTATACAATATTTTTATTTTTAAACACTAATTGTTTGATTATTGTAAAAACACATTATCTTGACAATAACATAAAAAAACACATTATCTATTTCATCATTATCTAACAGAATTTACATAAAAGAGTGTTTACATAAACATACGTGATTTCATTTATAGTACATTGTCTTATTTTCAGATCAGTTTCTAATTATTTAAAATGGTCAAATATGATTATTTTTTTTAAAAAATAGTATTCATCTATAAATTTAAATTTAAAAAAATTGTGTCCAATTTATTTTTTAATATAAAATTAATGATTTTGTATGAATGTAAATGATAAATATATTAAAAAACTTCTCACCAGGTGGATCATTCAATTTATTTAACAATTCTCAAAATGTGTGCAAGTTGACGTCTCAACCTATGGACAGAAATGAACGTTTTTTAAGTCTTGTTGTTTAAAAAAGATTGATAACAATTTGATTACATATAATTGACAACATATGAAGAAAGACAACTGAAAAAATAAATGGCCATTAAAATGTATTTTATCTTAACTATAACTATCCATTTGAACCAGCTCTTATTATCCTATATATGACTTCATTATTCGTTAATCATTATAACAATACAATGGATTTATATGTAATAATATTAATAATTAAGTGGTTTAAAGTTTTCATCTGAGTTAATGATGATACAATAATATAGATTCTAATAAGGGTACTTGTGATTTTTGACCCATGTGAGCACCAGAGGCACTGGTCAGGGTCAACCACAGAAATACTTACAGTAGGGTCCCCAAATGCAGCAATGCAAATCCCAGCTGATAGGTGGTGCTGTTCACAATGCGTAAGCACAGGAACATTACACCAGCTGGCAGGCAGAAAAGCTGCCCACTTGATGACACTGGTCACAATGCATAAGCCATTTAGCTTACAGTCTGCTACCAGCAACTACCAAGAACCTAGGTGGCACTGATTGCCGTAAACACATCTAGCTTATGTGTTGTCTGTTACCAGAAACTACCAAGATTCTACCCCACTATGTGGTGATGTTTCTCTACATTACATACAGAAAAACAATGCACTGATAGAGTTTGTGTACATACTACTTAAAAGATGAATGGCATCTAATGTACAGGTGTGATTAATTAAGAAGCTACAACTATTTAAATATTCTTTCAAACTTAGTAGTATTACATGCTATTTCACAGTTTTATAAATGGATGTATTTTTAATTTTTTTTTTTTAAAAAATCGCTTTTTTTTTTAATTATTCACTCTAAAAGTGGTTTTTTTTTAATTGTAATTTTTATGACAATTGGTTTACTAATTTTTTTCCCTTCTTTCAAAACTGTATTATTTTAAAAGATGATTGTTTGTAAAACTTTTTTTCATCAATAATTTGAAAATTAAATTACTGGAGAAAAAGCAAATCAAACTTTCCTTTAAATATATTAAAATATCTATTCAGTTCAAATTTAAAAGAAGTTTACAGTACAATTTATCTATACACATACATCTATTATTTGTAATATACGATCTAAATAAATTTATAAACCATTCTAGGTTTACTATCTTTGGTAAATAATAAATTTATTAAAATTAATATTATACAGACTCAGAAATGACAATATAGCAAAAAGATTCTGTTTTGAAGGAAACAACACAAGATGTAAAGTAATGAAGATAGGATAGTAATCCAAGATATGTGAGAGAATGTCATCCACAGATTTAAGTTGCAGGTTAAAAAATATATACATTTAGTATAATGTCATGGTCTATAAAACAAACACAAATTGAGGAATTATTTTTGAAATTTAGATTGTTTTGTTTAAAAGATTAAGAAAAAACATTGCAGTCAACTGCATTTAAATTATTAAAAGTAACACTGAATGCATGAGAGTCCATTGAAATAGATATGAATGTTTGATGCTTATGTTAGGCTTATGTTGAAATGGAAACCTTCCAATCCCTTTCCGTTTCACCATCAACCTAATGACCTACTCATCTGAAGTAGTTTCGAACCTATTCTAAATGTCAAAATGTTATGTATAAGTCAAGCAGTGAAATTTGCTATCATGGCCACTTGAATGGCATCATAGATTTACATACAAAAGTACGCTATAATTAGACAGGTTTGATAAAATTATAGCGTAGAAATCCTCATAATTATTCATAAAATATTTTATTAATCTATAAGTCAATTATAAATTTTATATTTGTATTATATTCATATGTGAATGGATAATTTAAACCATGAAATTATGGCATAATGATTTGTACATATAATATTTAAGATTAAATAAAAATAATGTAAAATGTTTTCTTTATAATATATTTACATTTTTCAGATTTAATGTTTAATAGATATAACTGAAGCTAAAGTATTTTTTATAAGATCTGTCAAATTTGCTTTTTTTAAAATAAACAATATAAATAAAATATGTTAAATGTTATTTATATCTAGTTAAAATAAAAATCATCGGTTTATAATTAAAAATGGGAATTTTGTGTAAACAAGAAATCAATTAGTCACCGCACCTGGGGTAAAAGTAAAATCTAGTTTACTGATTGAATTAGTTTCAACAAAAGATTTTATAATTAAATCAGAATACCATTACTATCTGCTAACCCATAACATTTTATAACACCTAAAAAAAAATTTAATTAATGAAATCGGAATCAAAATTATATAATTTACATATTTTAATATTTTTTTTAAGTAAATTAAAAATAACACCTCGGAGACTTTATCAGTAGTAGAAATTAGATTATATGATTTTGTTTAATTAAAAGTTGATTGGTCCTGAGGCAAACAAAATTCCAAAAAGATGTTAAGGCTTGGTGGAAATATATAAATAGGCTATATTTTAAGCGGGAAGATACTCCATCTTGCTTTTGAAGAGCTGTTTCTATCAAAATTTGTTAATTTATCTATGGCCTGCTAGTCAGGCAAGAATTTGCTGCATTTCCCATGATGGAATGTCTGAATTTGATCCATCCAAGGCTGTATAAACAACCAACATTGCCTTAACAAGGTTATAATAAACAGAAGATGCCATAAGCTGTTAAAAGAACTCACCTTCGTTCCAGCTCGAGTATCTCCAGTCAAGCTATAGGAGAACTGTTTTAAATTTATTAAAATTGCAGAGCTCTGTGTAAAATTCAAAATAACCATTATTGCTTCAAAATCAGGTTTAGCTAACTATATTGTAAACTCTTTCTAAATTGTCTTATCAATAATATTTCAATTCTATAAATGACATACTTTTGTTAATTTCCTTTAATAACTTCTTGTTTTGCTATATATCTTAATCACTGCAGTTATATTTATTTCTCTCTAGCTTATTTTAGTTATTAATTATGCCTATGTCTTAAAACAGTGCACATTTAGTTATGAAATATATACTTTTTGAAGATATTATTTAAAATCTTCGTATTGTACTAATTATAGTGTCATTTAGTACTCTGTTTCAAAACCCTAATTTATAAATAATGGCGAAACTTTGTGCTCATTATTATTTTGTCATTTAGTAAATAATTAATGTAAATCTAAAATGTGGCTTATAAATCAAAACTTTCAATTTTTAATTATTATGTTATTAAAGACTAAACTAGCCTGGAGTGTAATCATAAGTATATTTTTCTTATTAAAGTATTCGTAAGTCCCTTAAATATACTTTTCCCCTTTAAAAGTTTATTAATTATGCATAACTAAGACATTGAATGGGATAAAGTAAAGTTTGTATATATATATATATATATATATATATATATATATATATTTATATATATATATATATATATATATATATATTCCCATCAGTAGCATATATGTATTTTTCATGCTACAGAAGAGTTGGCTTTTTTGATCAAGCTGATAAACTAGTGTTCATTTAATGTATGGTATTTAATTTATAATATATTTCGGCTTGGTAGATGTGAAATTTATCAATATTTTATCATTGTGCTGTTTTTATATATATATATAAGATTTAGCCATGGTAAATCCAGCTCATCTTCCTCTCTTATGGGTAGTGCAGTAGCTAAGACTGAGATAAGGCAGATTAGTACATAAGTACCCACCTCTATGAACCAAATAAAGGTTTCCTTTTAGCAGCATGATGATCGGTCATTGGGTAAACTGGTGTTGGTCACAAAAATCCTAAAATCTATACATCCATCTGCAGAGCCACTTTATTATTATATTTTACTTGTGCATAGCATATTAGTAAAATCTTTATAGCCAATTCTACCTCCATAATGTGAAATCTTTGGCATTGAACACAAGCATTCTTGAAAACCCATTCGATCTAAAGGTACCTGTGAGGCTTTATATGCCCATATTTAATATATAAATTTATCATAATCGGATGTATTATTAAGCTTCACTGTGTGCATGTATAATAGCCACTCAACCTGATGATGAAAGGGCATAACTAATAAGTGGAATGTAGTGATTTATTATATAGCATAAAATTAGCGCAATTAAATAATAACCACAAATTTATTTTGCAAATGGCATAGAGTAATGTTGTTTAGTAAATAAAATGCCGGTGTGCATTATCCAACACTAAGTAATGGGTTATATCAAGTATATATGAAATTGTCAATAAATATAATTCATCATATATCAGTTTCTGTCTCATTATTAAATCAATCCAATTCACTAATTGTCCATAGCTATTCATTAGTAAAGGCCCCATTAATTAAATATATTAGATTTTATCTTTGGAATGTCTCTAATTTTGAAAGAAGGGGAAAAAATTAGCTTTTTTTTTTAAAAAAAAAAAACCAATTGTCGTAAAAATTACATTTTTTTTAATTTAAAAAAAAAAACAGTTTTAGAGTAAATAATTAAAAAAAAATTGATTTTTAAAAAGAAATAATTTAAATATACATCCATTTATAAAACTGTGAAATAGCATGTGACACTATTAAGTTTGAACGCATATTTAAATAGTTGTAACTTCTTAATTAATCACACTGTACATTATACGCCCTCCATCTTTTTAAGTAGTATGTACATAAACTCTATCAGTGCATTGTTTTTTGTGTGTAACGTGGAGAAACAGTGCCACATAGTGGGCTAGAATCTTGGTAGTTTCTGGTAGCAGATGACACATAAGCTAGATGTGTTTACGGCAATCAGTGCCAACTAGGTTCTTGGTAGTCACTGGTAGCAGACTATGTAAGCTAAATGGGCTTATGCATTGCGACCAGCACCACCAACCAGGCAGCTTTGCTTCCAGCCAGCTGGTGAATGTTCCTGTGCTTATGCATTGTGAACAGCGCCACCTATCGGCTGGGATTTGCATTGCTGCATTTGGGGACCCTACTGTAAGTATTTCTGTGGTTTATCCTGACCAGCACCTCTGGTGGTCACATAGGTCAAAAATCACAATTCCCCTAATAAGTGATTAGTAATAATCATTAATAGAATTAAGTGGATGGTATAAAACTTGTGAATAAAAGAAATTTAAGACAAAACTTCAAATATATTCTTGATTTTGATAGTGCAGAACAAATAATAAATATATGAGTAAGAGATTGTGTTCTACAACAACAAAAGTATCCTAATTTAGAAAGAAATCCATCTTAATATCATTTATTTTTTTTGAAATGTCATTATTTATGTGAATCAGATATGTGTAATGGAATGTGTGCTTTTTTTATATCTAAAAATATTATACACATGAAAAAAAGAAAATCAAATGAAATAATGCTACCATGTCATTATGTGTAATATTAATAATAAATAAAGAGATATATTTATATTTTACTGAGATTAAAATTTATATCCACATGTCAAATGTTATGATAATTTTTACTTTAATAAATATTCAAAAATAAACATTCACACATATTTATCTAAAGCAATGATGTCAAAGATGTGAATTAAAAAAGAATTGATAATTAAAATTCAAATTGTGCTATATCTATGAATATCAAATTTATATATATATATATATAACGATCGAAATGAAAGTGAAGATCGAATCTAACCGCAAAAACAATATCTGCACTACAAGGGCACCATCTAGGCATTTGAGCCTAGAAAAATTTATAAAGTAGGCAGATACGCGCTGTTAAGATTCCACTTTCTTTAAATATTCCGACCATTAGCCCAAGTCACTAGCTCAGCGGAGACGCAGAGATAAAAATCTATAAATTTTATATCTTAAATATAAAAGAATAAAAGCCACTTCCAGAAATTAACACATAAAAATATTTATTTACGCACACATAAAATCATTCTAAATTCGAGGAATAGGTTTAACATTTTTAGATTTTTTTATATTAATTTTTAATTTTACCTTTAACTAAGTTTCAATGAGTTGAATTATTATTTAGATAGTCAAGTATGAATAGACTACATAGATCTGCATTTGAAAGGAAAATATTCTTCCCTGATTTAACCCTAGGCAACAAATTTCGCAACCAAATTGGCGCCAATCCATCTGATACATTCATATATTCAATGTAGCATGATACGACAACACAAAATACTATATTGTCAGGAATGTACATCTGAACAATAAGTAGAAATAGAGAAGACATTGACTCTCCACCAACGGGAATGTGACATCTGTTGGCAAGTAGATCAATAAACAAAAAACTCCATAGGAATGGACTGCGGTCTTCTGCTGACTTACAAACCCATCCATAGGCAAACAGAGGGTGTGTGGCGTATATCTATAATCCTGCCCGTAGCGGACCTCATACTACATCTACTAATTACACAAATATATCCAATCCATTGAACCAATTCAACTACGAAATGAATAACCTAAGATTACCCTCCCTTAATACAACTTTACAAAACAGATCGGAAGAGCACGCCCGACTTAATTTTAACATTTAAATACGTTTGCACAGATTTGTTTAAAAATGTTGGGTATAGATCGATTACATAGATTCCACAGTCAAAAACATTTCAAAATAAACATAAACGATCAAAATACAAAATTATTGATACCGACAATCGCAGAGGGAAACTTATACGTAACCCAATAGTATTCACCATAAGATACTTGCGTTGTCACCAATAACTTAAAAGACATCCGAATAAATACATTTTAGATACTCACCATAAGGTATCATTATTTATCGAATGTCTATATATTTTGATCAAATATGAAAACCAAAATATAATTAACCGCAAACGAATCCATGCAAGCGTCTATAAACAACTTAAATTTCATACATTTAAATAATCTTTACAATAAAAAAAAAAAAAAATGGAAATGATGTTTATCATTCAGAAAACATATAAAATTAAACATTATTAATTTGATTTAAAAACTTACAAAAGTCAGATAAGAGTCCGTTTTAACATTTCAGTTGGCTTGTTTATCAATTTGTAAAACTTGACGAACGTTCTTAATTGATTTTAACAATTGTTCATTTCATATAGCTTATGGCCTCTGCTTGCAATTCCCGTGACGCCTCCATTGGAAGGTAATGTTCTGGAGATGGCAATAGATGGTTCAAGGTATCACAGTCTTTTCATTTTTTTTTATAGAGAGTGTGGTATGTGTGTCATACCACATCTCTCAAACACACAACGCTGGAACTGTCTGAAAAAACTGTCTTTCCCTTTTTATATTATCCACAAGGATTCAATGAACAAAACGTCACTAGTCTATCACTTTCGTTAGGGTCCGAGCCAAGGCTTAGTGCTTCCATTGGTCAAGCTAAAATTTCTTTCTTCTCTTATCTAACTTTTCATCTGACTTTTTAATTACACAGCTTTTAGATAATTAATAAACAATCATTTCCATTTACAGATTACAGGAATTAATTAATACCTGTTATTTTAACTTATAAATCTTGTATTTTTTTATTAAAAAAAATACGTTCAAATACTTTTTTTTTTTTTGTTTATGAAAAAAATATTTTTAAAGTTTAGCATCTGTGCGAATATATACGTTTAACAATATTTTAATTTTAGCGTTTAGTTTTTTACTTTTATTTGCGAACTTTTATTAAGTTTTTATTTTAAATTAATGTAACGACATATTTATATATCGTTACATATCAGTAAACTTCCTCAAAAAACAAAAAACATTAAAAAAAAGAATTTACTTAGTGTTAGTAATTACGTTACACAAATTGATTATATATGAAAATTTCAAAAGGACAAAACTTTTTTTTTTACAAGACAAAACTAATTACACACAAATATAATGATTAAAAAAAAAATGTTGACTGTTGATTCCTTATTACCAGCTAAATTTCTGCCCCCTCCCTTCCAAGTTTCTTTTCTTCAACTTTTAAGTATTATTTAGGCAAGTTAAACGATTAGATTTTAAACAAGACTGATTTATATTTATTAATTACGTTTTATTTATTACTTTTTATTCCTCGTATTTCTCTCTACATATGCGCAATTTTTCTTACTGGCAGCACTTTTTAAACAAAACTTCAAACTGCAACTCCATGTCAATACAACAAATATATTTATACAATTTCAGCAAAAAATTTACGGGCATGATTCACTTTTAAAATTCTCAGGGTCAATCTCTGAGGTAAGGCCACACTTGGGACGCCAATTATAATGGTCGAAATGAAAGTGAAGATTGAATCTAACCGCAAAAACAATATCTGCTCGACAAGGTGCCATCTAGGCATTTAAACCTAGAAAAATTTATAAAGTAGGCAGATACGCGCTGTTAAGATTCCACTTTCTTTAAATATTCCGACCGTTAGCCCAAGTCACTAGCTCAGCAGAGATGCAGAGATAAAAATCTATAAATTTTATATCTTAAATATAAAAGAATAAAAGCCACTGCCAGAAATTAACACATAAAAATATTTACTTACGCACACATAAAATCATTCTAAATTCGAGGAATAGGTTTAACATTTTTAGATTTTTTTATATTAACTTTTAATTTTACCTTTAACTAAGTTTCAATGAGTTGAATTATTATTTAGATAGTCAAGTATGAATAGACTACATAGATCTGCATTTGAAAAGAAAATATTCTTCCCTGATTTAACCCTAGGCAACAAATTTCGCAACCAAATTGGCACCAATCCATCTGATACATTCATGTATTCAATGTAGCATGATACGACAACACAAAATACTATATTGTCAGGAATGTACATCTGAACAATAAGTAGAAATAGAGAAGACATTGACTCTCCACCAACGGGAATGTGACATCTGTTGGCAAGTAGATCAATAAACAAAAAACTCCATAGGAATGGACTGCGGTCTTCTGCCGACTTACAAACCCATCCATAGGCAAACAGAGGGTGTGTGGTGTATATCTATAATCCTGGTATAGCGGACCTCATACTACATCTACTAATTACACAAATATATCCAATCCATTGAACCAATTCAACTACGAAATGAATAACCTAAGATTACCCTCCCTTAATACAACTTTACAAAACTATATAGCCATTCACGCCCGACTTAATTTTAACATTTAAATACGTTTGCACAGATTTGTTTAAAAATGTTGGGTATAGATCGATTACATAGATTCCACAGTCAAAAACATTTCAAAATAAACATAAACGATCAAAATACAAAATTATTGATACCGACAATCGCAGAGGGAAACTTATACGTAACCCAATAGTATTCACCATAAGATACTTGCGTTGTCACCAATAACTTAAAAGACATCCGAATAAATACATTTTAGATACTCACCATAAGGTATCATTATTTATCGAATGTCTATATATTTTGATCAAATATGAAAACCAAAATATAATTAACCGCAAACGAATCCATGCAAGCATCTATAAACAACTTAAATTTCATACATTTAAATAATCTTTACAATAAAAAAAAAAAAAATGGAAATGATGTTTATCATTCAGAAAACATATAAAATTAAACATTATTAATTTGATTTAAAAACTTACAAAAGTCAGATAAGAGTCCATTTTAACATTTCAGTTGGCTTGTTTAACAATTTGTAAAACTTGACGAACGTTCTTAATTGATTTTAACAATTGTTCATTTCATATAGCTTATGGCCTCTGCTTTCAATTCCCGTGATGCCTCCGTTGGAAGGTAATGTTCTGGAGATGGCAATAGCTGGTTCAAGGTATCACAGTCTTTTCATTTTTTTTTTTTTTATAGAGAGTGTGGTATGTGCGTCATACCACATCTCTCAAACACACAACACTGGAACTGTCCGAAAAAACTGTCTTTCCCTTTTTATATTATCCACAAGGATTCAATGAACAAAACGTCACTAGTCTATCACTTTCGTTAGGGTCCGAGCCAAGGCTTAGTGCTTCCATTGGTCAAGCTAAAATTTCTTTCTTCTCTTATCTAACTTTTCATCTGACTTTTTAATTACACAGCTTTTAGATAATTAATAAACAATCATTTCCATTTACAGATTACAGGAATTAATTAATACCTGTTATTTTAACTTATAAATCTTGTATTTTTTTATTAAAAAAAATACGTTCAAATACTTTTTTTTTTTTGTTTATGAAAAAAATATTTTTAAAGTTTAGCATCTGTGCGAATATATACGTTTAACAATATTTTAATTTTAGCGTTTAGTTTTTTACTTTTATTTGCAAACTTTTATTAAGTTTTTATTTTAAATTAATGTAACGACATATTTATATATCGTTACAATATATATATATTGTAATGACCAAATTTGTACATTCATGCAACAAAATCCAGAGTTTTAGCAAATCATCCCAAGGCTGATTGAAATGAGGTTGTTGAGACCCCATGTCCAATCTCACCTCGGTTCCTTTACCAATGCTCAAATATTTACTACCTCATGGATGACATATATGAGCTCACAGCAGTATTTTCTTTAATTATTTGCCAGCAGTAGCACATCAGTAAAACATGAGACTATAGGAAACTGGCATATTTCACAGTGTATTTATATATAGGTGTAGGCATAAGCATAATTTCTAAATACGGATTGTGATTCTTAATAATTAATCAATGAGTCTAAAAGTTATAGCAATAAGTGAGTAATAACAACTTAATGAGAACTAATGGGTAATGAATTAATAGTGATACTGAGCAATATTGAAACACTACGCAGAAATGATTATAGGATTGTCTCACTAACATGTGATGATATGGGGGATACAATTTAATGATATTTGAAGTTTTGTTTCACATGCAGGTGATGATTTTAGAAATTACAATATATTAACATTAGAAATTCTAGTTCATGTGCAGGTGATGATTTTTAGGATTACAAGCAGTTTCGGTTTACATATATATATATATATATATATATATATATATATATATATATATATATATATATATATATATATATATATATATATATATATATATATTATGACATTTCAAATCACTTACAGGTGATATTAATTTTCTGGTTACAAATCATTTAATTTACTTTACTTGTCATATATATGTATATCACTCGCAGGTGATGAAGATTTGTAATTTATTAAGTTACATTTTTATGAGACTTATTATTAATTTATAAATTGTTTTAGTTTGCTAATGTTGATCTATGCCTAGTTTATGCTATATAATTGAATCTAGATTTGCTTTACAGCTAGCAGAAGTGATTATTATTATTAATAAAGAATATTTTATTAAACGCAAATTATTTAACATAATCTCTATATAGTTTATATGCCTATAAAATCAGATTCTGTTTCAGATCAATGCTGAAATATATAATTATATGGTGGGATGAACTGGTGATTGGCAGTCAGACTTCAGATACCAAGGCATATAGAAAATATACAATCTGAGTCCTTGCATCTTGAATGTGTGCTTTTTCATGGGATCGTACCTAGTATTGGTTCCTCTGACACTGTATCCATTGCTGTGAAAAAGAGACCTTTAGTCCAGGTAATCAAACAACTAGTGTAATTCTCTGGATTCTCATGCTTTAGTTCTAAAGATGCAAAATGGGGTGGCCCTTAATCTATGCCCATCTAAAGAATGTAGTTGTCTGAACTAAGAATAATGGGGTAGAGCAAAAAATATAAGCCCATTGTAATGATACAACAACAAGTATGGATGATGAAGCATTTCTTAAGGACACATTCACCCCAACTGACATTATTTAATAAGATGCAAAACAATAGTTTCCTTCCATGAAATTACCATAGATCACTTCATTATATAGCATATATAACTATGCTATTAAGAAAAACTTAAGAATGTAATTTAATAAGCTATCTATATATGCGTTTATAATTCTAGAGAGGATTACAGCATATTTTGGATAGTTACGATAGTAAGTTCTAGCTTTATGCTGTATTTTATCATTTCAGCTAATTATTAATTAAATATTACATTTAAAGCAAATCTATCTAAAAGCAGTTATAAGCTTTTAATTATATCTCAAATAAGACATTTATCCATTTCAGAAGGGAGTTTTGTTTGTGCATTAATAAATGTGAATTTACATATATGTGAGTGAGAATATCTAATTGCTTCTCACTAATGATTTAACTAAGAGTAAAACTTCATTCTAAACAAATATAGCATAAACATATACATAATTGAAAATAATAAAATTTGGCATAGATTTAACTAAAAGAAACATAAATTTAGAGATAAGATTGAGTGAAATCAGAAATTTGGCTTTACTTGCTTAGTTTAAAAAGGGAAATGAAACAAAATTAGCTTAAACTTGATTGATTCAGTTTAATATAGATTTAACTCATTTATGAGAATTATTAATAAAAGCAAATATTATTACTATGCTAAATTATGTAAAATAATATAGAAACATAATTATTTAAATAAATCATTTAGAATTATACATAATAAATCAGTTATGATAAATCATTGGGAATCTAATAATTACAGCAAGTGAAAACTAATCAGTTTTAATAAAATGGAATAAATCAATCAGAAATAAATCAGTAAATCAGACAAGATTTGGAATTTAAATAAAGAAAATAAAAATTACATTTAACTTGTAAGTTTAGAATACATTAACTTATTTTGGCCATAATTAATAGATTTAGCTAGCTTTTAGTAATTAGGAAGTTTAGTTTAGAAGTTAACTTTAGATGGATGGAGATTTGTTACTACTATCTTTTCTCTGCTGTGGCAAGTTTGCTTCATCTTGAGGGATTCTTTAGATGGCATTGGCTTCTAGTTCACCTTTCTTCACATCATGTAGACTATCATGGTTCCAGAAAGCAAAAGAATTGCCCTTCTAGCCCATCATCATCATGATTATTAATTTATAAAAATACTTAGATAAATTGAACTGAATGAATAATAAAGAAGTGAATCAAAGGTGGCTGAAGTAAACTTATATACTAGCTCACCTCCCTATCCCCTGTCTTAGTAATTTCAGATCTGCTTTTTTAATTACCTCACTGTATTCTCAGAAATTGTGGAATCCCCACTTTTATTTATTTTTTTACAGGTGGGTTTTTCCTCGCTTGACCACTTGATTATTTTACTCTTAAAATTTTAAATAGGTCAGAATACAGTGAGAAGTATTACATTTTATGAAGTCATTCTTTTTAGATAAACAAATCTAAAGATGGAAAACATTTTTTTATATTTCTAACTCAATTATATAATTTAGCTACATATGCAGAAATATAATTATTTCAAATATTAATTTTTAGAATAAATATTCTAAATAAAGAAATTTCTAATGTTTTATTTCTATTAACATTATTCTTTCCTTTAATATATGTAGTTTCTCATTACACATATCTAGCATTTTCCAATTTATTTACTACTAAAAATATATGTGTGCATATTTACTGATTTTTACACATATACATATGTTTTATATAATGTATGCTAAATATGCACACACATATAGAACTAGAATATTTCGTTTTAAAATTAGCATGATTTTAGCACAATATTAGCATAATATACAATGATTTGGGTATAGATATACATAAATAAATACTACTATAGTATATAGTAGGTGAAACAGAAGAATAGACGATCTGACTGTTTCAATATGATGTTCTATGCAATCATTTAAATAATACTTGCTTATAGTAAATGATGCATGCCTATAGTATTCGACAATATGAATGATAAAAAAATAATCTCAGTAGACTTACTTTCTTCCTAGATTCCATTTGTTATAAAGATTTTCTTAAATAACTAACGCAGGAAATGTGAAAGTTAATCAATTTCATTATTTAGTATTCATATTGGCAAATTTAAATGGTTGTGCGTATTGCTTATAATTGCACTATTTATTATTTACCTGATATATATATATATATATATATATATATATATATATATGACTAGCTGGAGCTTTACTATTTACCCGATGTATATTACATATACATATATATATATGACTAGCTGGAGCTTTACCAGTAGCTCCTAACAAGCTTTTTTACATAAATGTCAAAAAAGATAGAATTCAAAATCTCTATCATTGTCACCCAGCTCCAAACCAGCTGGTTTCAAGTTTATTGGCTCATGTCAGTGAAGGGCTGGGAGACTAGAAACTAGATTTAAATATCAGTGAAAGGCTGGGTAACTAGAAACTAGATCTAAATAACTACTCTAATGTCAGCACATATTTAACACATTTCTATCAGTTTGAAAGCATGAATTTATCAGACACATAATGTGTTCAAACTTAGCTTAACAAACTATATAGCTAAATGGGTATGAAATCAGTTCAGTTTCACCATATAGTAAAAGCCTCTGCAATCTATAGCATTGCAAAAACCTTCAAAGGTACATTTGTGATAATCAAAACAAGTTACAAATTCATAACTTGCCTTTAAGTTACAAAATTTATAACTTGTTTTGATTATCATATATATATATATATATATATATATATATATATATATATATATATATATATATATATATATATATATATATATATATATATATTGTAACATAAATATGGAGATCATAAATCCATTGTAACATATACTATTTTATACCTGGATAGTAGCTATAATAGTCATGGAACAAATAGATTAAAACATCCTTAGATTAAATGAAACATACTTCTATAATTATATTTCTAAAGATATCACAATATCAATAATTATAAACAATAATGCCTGGAGACTGGTCATTTAAGGTGTCTGGCCTATTTCAAATACTGGTTAGGAAGGCATTGTATCATCAATAAACAAATAAAAACCATAAACAATTATTAGGAACAAACTATTATAACTCAGAAAATAACATCAAGTGGGTGAGTACACTGGTAACTCAATAAAATATCTTCTCAGGTATACAGATGCTAGATTTTATTCACTTTCATCTCTTGGCTTGATGTCAAGTGCATATTTAAATAAATAATAAGTGAATATGGTCTAGCAGGGCATCACTAGATTCTCTGAACCTAGACACAGTTATATTTTGTAACCCTTTCACATGTATCAGGTTTGAATCCCTTTTTGGAACTTTATTTCCAATTAAAATGGAGGATTTTGCTTTTAGACCCATATCACTGTATGCAATAACATTTAGGTAAACATAGAACATCTTTAAACTAAAGTGGAGTATATAAAGTTTATCAGACAGTAATCATCTCCTAGATCTTAACATAATAAATGGTTTCAATATCTTTATAAGTTTTACTAGCTCAGATTACTATTAATTTAGGATGGCAATTCACTCATCCTGGCATCATATAGATGATGGAGTGGTGGTTATTACAATTATTCACAAATGTCAACTAAACACCATAAAATCACTATTTATTTATGGCCTTTAAACATTTATCTCATTAAGTAAAACATGATCATGACGACAATGACAATGATAACGATAATGGTTTCAACCACAGCTTTAGGTCTAAGCCTAATCATAAACCTAATTTTTATAAATTCATAATTATTGCTTAATTTTAGTATATCTAATTGGAACTTAAATAGGTAATATTCACCTTGATGATCAATGATCACAACTAATAAAAAAATACTCTTAATGAAATATATACACCTCGGTTAATTAAAACAAATTAACATTTATTACTGCATTTCTAATGTATACATAAAAATTTCTATATGTACATGAAAATTGATATTAACAATAACAACAATAATCATAATCGACTGTTTTAAAATCATAACATTAATTTTAAATTCTCCCCCCTTTCCCGTAACTGGTATAATGTATATTAAATTGGATGTCAAATTTGCTAAGATTCTCACTCCACCAGAAAATATCTCAAAAAAAATAAATACTTTTTTTCTCTTTTCTCTTCTGCAGACACACTTTTATAATCTAACGTGTAAAGTAGAATAATTAAAAATGAATGTTAGTAAAATTGGAAAGAGCAAGTTTTTTAAAAACAAGTTTTAAAGTACCTTTTTCTCCCCCTCCCTTCTAAGCTCTGAAATGCTATACTTTAACTTAAAACACAAATAATCTGATATTTTAATACTTGATAAACAGAGCAAAACTCTCCATACAGTATTGTCACCTGTGCTAAACAGAGTAATCAATGGATGCCAGAAGGCTTGTGCATAAAATCCCTATCTAATGCCTACTCATCCAATATCCCCAGACTAGTTTCTGGCTTGTGGCCTTCGTCAGTGAGGAGCTTTGGATCTGAGAGCACTGCATGTGATGCTTAATATTTTAATACTTCCTCTTATTTTACATTCACACACAATTACATATATGCAACAAGTATTATTATGTATGTGCATGTTTATCCGCATGAAAACTAAAAGATTATTCAAAACCAAAATAATAATACAAAAATAATAATAATAATATTTTACATATCAATAACATTTCATAACTTTAGGTTAATAGACAATCATAATTTTAGTACATATAATATCATTAATGAAGCTTATGGTTATCACTAGTAAGAAATTCTTGGTTTCAATCGATTTTAGCTGTTTTAAAAGTTTTGAAAATATACAACTTTATTGCTAAAGTTTTACTAAGTCTCTGATATCACAAAGAAAATATATATATATATATAAATTCATATTACCAGTTCTATTCTTTGGTAGCGACTACCAATGATTCAAATTTATCTTGTTTAATGTCTATACTTTGGCAGCAACAATTTCCACATTTCTTTGGAACCATCTTTTTAAGTGTATAATTATTTGATGGTGATGATTCTACTGAGGTTATTTGCTTTAATGGAAATCGTAGTGGCACTGAAACTTTTTTTCCCTTCCTGTTAAGCATGATTCTTTTAATTGAAGTATATCAGTTGTCTTCAGGTTTATACTTTTTCTTGGGTATAAAATCAGTCACTGGATTCAATTTGTGGTAGATGATTCAATTTGTACTAAATGATTTAATACTTATCAATCAATTAATCATTTTCCTTCAGCTGTCAAATGCAGGTGACAGTTTCTTTTGCTTAAAATATTGAATTTTTCTTTTTAATCAGTCATCTGGTGTATATTTTAATTTCAGACAAGACATTTTTTTTTCCTATATGATGTGCTAGCTCTGGGGCCAGAAAAAGCCCAAGATGACCTACATATTTTTCCTAGCCTGACATACTTATATTTTAATCTTTGAAAACTTTATATTAAAAAAAATGATTTTAAAATTGATATCTGATTAATCAAATGCTTGTCTCTTAGTTTCAATATTTTTAAAAATGTTTTTTCTGATTTTTCCCAGACTGGTTTTTATAGTTTTTTTTTTTAGCTAACTTACATTCCTAGTATAACTTTCTCTGGAAACATATTTAAAAATCACACTACCTTGATTTTTCAGACTAATCTTGTTTTGAAGTAAAAATTGTCTTAATATTTTTTCTTGACATCTTTGTCACAAATGTAACACTTAAAATTTGAGGTGCTTTCTTTGATCAAGCTGATGGGACAATTTTAAAACTTAGTGCTCTCGCCAAGCTTTAACAGAAAAACAACCAATCTTTATAAAAACAAAATTGTTACAAAAATATATATCTAATTTAACAGATTTTCTCTATTAACACAAAATTGTTGAATAAAAAAAATAATTTGACAGATTTAACCTTTCTTCTTTTTCAATATATAATAAATGTAAATTTATGTATGTAATATATCCAAGCACACATTGCCATTATTCCAATCATTTATAAAACTGGCTGACTAAAATAATATGAATGATTTTTCCTTAAAAATTTATAATCTTAATATCCAAATTTAAATTCTTAACCTTCAAACCTCAAACTATATCTCTTAAACCCCAAATTATAATCATAGATAAACAGAATAGAAACAGATAATAATAAAATAGAAATAGAATAAAATATTAGAATTTAGCAAATGCAGGTTAGCTTTGAAGAGAGTTTAATATTTGAAATATACAATGATAATTAAACAATTTACACACACACTTCCTATATATATGTTATTACTCTACTTTTTAACAAAAAAAATTTAAATATTGAATAACTAAATGTGTGTACTATTCTTTTTGAGTTTTTATCAACACACAAACAAATAAAGAACATAAGTGTTGCCCCACTCTCTTTCTGTCTTAAGCTTTTAGAACTAGGATCTTGTAGGGTTTAAACTTGGGTGCCCTACAGATTCGTTTACTATATAAAAATGTGATGATGATTTTTGTTCCACATTTTCTTTCATGCACATTACAACAAATTTAGCTAATGACTAAATTGTAATGGCACAACATAAATATATATATTGTAACGTTTATTTATATACATTGCAAATATATTGGCATTTGGTAAAAGCTAAAAAAAATAAAAGAAAATTTAGATTTTTTTTATAATTTTTTAAAAAAAAAAAAAAAAACGTACAATGAAAGTTAAATTATTCTTTCGTATTTTTTTTTAATGTAATTAGAAATAAAAGTAAAATTGGAGAGAACAAAAGAATTCCAAAAGTAAAAAAAAAGATAAGAGAAAGTAAAAATATTTTGCCTAATTAAATATGGCCAAAAAACTTGATAAGAAAAGAGAACTTTATAACGTAAATTTTATAAAGATCTACAAGATTATGAACCCAAAAACGCCATGATAATAGCATGTGCAGAAGTTGGAAAACTGGGCCTCTAGTATAAAAGGCAGAGGTCAATTTGAAGAACATCTTGTTCGTTGGTTTCTCTAGTTGGTCTTGGATAACAATAATATATCCAAGATTGCTCTATGCTGAAGTAATTCGGTATGTTGGAGTGAACTGGAGCTTCTGAAGACATTGTGCCTGAAGATGTATACCAGAAAAGCTTACATGACTGACTAGGAGAATGGACCACAATATCAACTAATAATCAAAGGCTGTGATCTCATTTTAACCCCGAAAAACTATGCATAGTTATCTACAACCATCATGAATTCACTAAAACTTACCGGTAAGTTATGCTTCATTATCCTGATTGTGACAAATTTAAGCATTCGCAAACAATTCTTAAAAATATATGTATAAAAGGATCCTGATAGTGACTTTAATTTAATTGATCAAGAGACTCTTATTTAATCAAGAACTTTTTAATTGTTTAACTGTTATTATTTTTTATTAATATTTCACATCTGAATTAAATGTGTTCTCTCAAATTTATTTGATAAATAATAGCCTTTCAAATTTTATTTTTTAATCTATTAGAGTAAAAAATATTTCTAATACCAATTTTCATTTGTGCGTTATTAATAATAGTTATTTTTTTATTAATTTATTATTAGTTTAATAAGATTTAAAAACATAATTTACCTTTGCCAATATGTTTGAATAAGCCCAGGAATAATAATCTTAAAAAAATAATTATTGTTATGGTATGATGCAATACCTATTAGTTTAAAAATATTTTTCTTTTTTATTTGCGAGACGTTATATGATGAAGTCAGCAGACTCTTTAGAATTAAAGGTCCTGGTGCCCATATTAAATAAATTAAAAGCTGATTTCATCGATAGCATAATTCTCAACAATTAATAGGCCAAGTTGATCAGGAAATATAGTTATGTTTTTAGAATAGAAATACAACTTTCTTCTTTTTTGACATAGCTTGATCAACTCACATGCAGTATATGTTAGTGTGTGGAGGCCTAGCAAAACAGAAAATGTATAAATAGCTTGCCCAACTCAGGCTTCAATTTAACATCCCCAACATGAGATAAGTTGTAATGATAAAGAACATTACAACGTTGACCCAAAAAAAAACTAGCCGGAAAATAAATAGTACTTTTTAAAAAAATTATAAAAACTAACAAACTAATTAAACCCTGATTATTAAAATATAAAAAAATATTTTTTTAATATGACTTCCAGAAAGAAAAAAATATACATATATTTTTTTGATATGTCTAAAAAAAACACGATCGTGGCTGATGTAGATGTAAGTCACAAGTATTTGATCAGGTAGGTGGTTACTGAAGAGGGGAAAAACATAGCTCCGAGTCCTAGTATGCAGTATATTAACATAAGACCACCTTTATATGCCCATCAGACTATTTCTAGAAGGGATCCCAATAAAGGGGAAGGCGGACCAAGTTGCCATGAACCTGTAAGACTCAAAACGATGAGCAACACTCAGTGATTATAACTTGGGCTTCTTATCATTAATATTACATTAAAGTGGAAAGGACACAGATGAATGTGAAATATTTTTCATTCCTGCCATGTTAGACCTAAAAGTGGGCATTAAAGCCAAACGTCGCTTGTTGAATGAGTCTACATGACATATCAGCATGCTACTACTAAAAAAAAAAATGCGAATATGAATTTAAAAACCCAAGAATAAAATTAGTGTAAACCCCTATTTTATTCTCATCTCCTAGTGCTGGTGATATTGTAATGTTTATTTATATACATTGCAAATATATTGGCATTTGGTAAAAGCTAAAAAAAATAAAAGTAAATTTAGATTTTTTTTTATAATTTTTTTTTAAAAAGAAAAATAACGTACAATGAAAGTTAAATTATTCTTTCATATTTTTTTAATGTAATTAGAAATAAAAGTAAAATTGGAGAGAACAAAAGAATTCCAAAAGTAAAAAAAAAGATAAGAGGAAGTAAAAATATTTTGGCTAATTAAAGATGGCCAAAAAACTTGATAAGAAAAGAGAACTTTATAACGTAAATTTTATAAAGAATCTTCAAGATTATGAACCAAAAAAACGCCATAATAATAGCATGCGCAGAAGTCGAAAAACTGGGCCTCTAGTATAAAAGGAAGAGGTTAGTTTGAAGAATGTCTTGTTCGTTTGTTTCTTTAGTTGGTCTTGGATAACAATAATATATCCAAGATCACTCTATGCTGAAGTAATTTGGCATGTCAGAGTGATCCAGAGCTTCTGAAGACATCGTGCCTGAAGATGTATACCAGAAAAGCTTTAGTGACTGACTAGGAGAATGGACCACAGGATAAACTAATAATCAAAGGCCGTGAGCTCATTTTAACTCTGAAAAACTATGCATAGTTATCTACAACCATCAGGAATTAACTAAAACTTATTAGTAAGTTATGCTTCATTATTCTGATTGTGACAAATTTAAGCGTTCACAAACAATTCTTAAAAATATACATATAAAAGGATCCCGATAGTGACTTTAATTTAATTGATCAAGAGACTCTTATTTAATCAAAAACTTTTTAATTGTTTAACTGTTATTATTTTTTATTAATATTTCACATCTGAATTAAATGTGTTCTCTCAAATTTATTTGATAAATAATTGCCTTTCAAATTTTATTTTTTAATCTATTAGAATAAAAAATATTTCTAATATAATTTTTATTTGTGCGTTATTAATAATAGTTATTATTTTTTTATTAATTTATTATTAGTTTAATAAGATTTAAAAATGTAATTTCCTTTGCCAATATGTTTGAATAAGCCCAGGAATAATAATCTTAAAAAAATAATTCTCATTATGGTATGATGCAATACCAATTAGTTTAAAAGTATTTTTCTTTTTTATTTGTGAGACGTTATATGATGAAGTCAGCAGATTCTTTAGAATTAAAGGTCCTGGCACCCATATTAAATAAATTAAAAGCTGATTTCATCAATAGCATAATTTTCAACAATTAATAGGCCGAGTTGATCAGGAAATATAGCTATGTTTTTAGAATAGAAATACAACTTTCTTCTTTTTTGACATAGCTTGGTCAACTCGCATGCAGTTTATATTAGCGTGTAGAGGCCTAGCAAAATGGAAAACATTAATATATATATATATATATATATATATTAACCATCCACCCATAATCTTATTCTAAGAATTGTGTGTGTACAAGATATCTCCCTAAGTTTCGAGTAGGTATATTTATTAGCGTGGGCTAAATCTCATCACAAGTGTCAGTCTTATCTATTAATAAGAATTATACCTCTTGAAAACATAAACAAGTGTTCAGTGAACACTCTTTGGGTATCCGATCCAGACTAGCTCAATCTCAAGGTCTGGAGAACAATGTCTAATGAGAGAACAATGATAAGGTGATCTTATGAAGAGACGTCACATATATATCTCATTATAATTTCTATCTGCCTACAAATCCTATTACAACAGCCCAGAAGATATCCGAATCCCAGGATGTAAATAATACACAAATTGTAATCAAATTCTAAGATTTATTAACACACGTATATATCTCTATATTTTAAGCACACAATTCATTTATTCTGATACACATATATATAAGATTCATATACATATTAATGAAAGAGTGCAATTACATGTCAGAGTTGTTTATTAAATGATTTAAGAAATTATTTATTACTTTTCAAAAATGGAATAACACATGTTTCTTAATCTATTACTAAATGTTCATTGAATATATATATTGAGAAAAGGTCAAGATTACTTCTGTTAAGGGTGAATGTTCATGTGGATAAGGCTAATGATCTGTAAGCTTACAATCTTAAAGAAATGCTGGTTTTAGCGAGAGTTGTTGATCTGAACAATGATGACAGGCTCTGAAATATTCTACACAAAATAATCCATCCTAGAGGTTAATTATGTGATTTTCAACTTGCTTGTGAGAGGTTCTAGCTGTTTGCAGTTTGCAGCCATTACACTTGATTAAATAAACAGCAAATCTCCGTAAATAAACTTCAGGTGAGTCCTACAATAGAAGTTTACTGAAGCCAGCCTAATGAACTCACACAATTATAATTACTCCTTCATTTCAATGGAGTACATTACGAATAAAATTTTCATTAACTGATAATCATGTTAATACATTTATTTTTATTTTCCACTTCTTTATTACCTGTATCTATTTTTTTAGTTTTAATCACCGACTAAATCACTGCCAACAAAAATATAGTTCTTTTCTTTATCACACTTTAACCTCACTTTTTTTTATCTATTTGTATGCTGATTTGCCAGATCTCAAGAATGTGTTTAGCTTCCATTGTTCTAAAATACTAACTTGACCAGTTCTAAGAAATTCCAGTAGACAGAGTCATTAACTGAAACCACTTTCAATGTAACTTTCAATTCTTTTTATTACTCTCCAACGTTTATGCTTAATGGGTTTTCATTAAGAAACATGTGCTACTACTGACAATATTTATATCTATAGCTTATGACATTAATATACAACAAATAAATATATATAAAAAACACAAATAATAAAAAAATAACACAACTCTGCACATAATTGCTTTTCTATATCCTCACATATAAATCTGTTACTAATTCAACACACACATCACAATAACATGTACAACAAATATATATGTATACATTCATGCCATTAACTGATTAATGTATTGCATTCATACTCTTTTGTAACAGGATACGAATGACTTTTTATAAATTTTTCCACATCACCCTATTTAATTCATAACACCACTTGCAATTAACACCCTTTATAATTATTATTATTATTATTATACTATACTTACTTTAGCACCCATATTCAAACCCAGTTACTGTTACACCTCCCCCCCCTTGGTGCAAGAACCTTCAAATACCCTCTGTGTATTTGAATGGCTTCTTAAATGCCTCCATTCTATCCTTTATCCCTCACTGGGTTTGCAAAGGGCTTGAGAGACTGAGCATTGTACGACCCTCTTACTTCCCACCCAGTATCCACCCAAAATGTTTCCCTTGACTCTTTGTTATCATAAATGGGCCTTCATACAGATTGCAAACCTTTTTGTAAATAAACTTTCCGGGTTCACTTACATGGGAGGGTCCTCACCATTTCTTGATCTCCCACTTTAAAGGAAGAAGAGAAACTCTTGAGACCCTCATTTTATTGTAAGATTCTGTGAACCATCAAGCAGTATGCTTGCTGTCTATCATTTTCTAAATCAATGGGAGGTTCTGTTCCTGGAAACTCAGTTTCGAACTACCTGGGCATGTGCTTCTTAAAATGCAAATGTATTGGTGTGATCTCAGTAGATTCATTCACTTCTCAGTTCTTATAGTTTAAAATGTCCGCTAGTTGTTTGACCCACTTTCTATGGCCATTTGGACATAAGTACAGAACAGCCTACCCAATTCTAACATCATTCTTTTGCAGTGGTTGGACTGAGGGTTTTGGATCGAGGTTAACACATGTCCTATTTTCAATCGTTCGATCTATCTTGCCCACTTTTTTGAGATGAATGGAGTCCCATAATCTGATATGATAGTTCATGGTTTTCCCAATGATGGAATGTGTTCTTTTTCTAGCATGTGTATTTTGTTCCTTGCATTGGCTTGTGTGAGAGGATATAAGGATGCTAGTTTGGAGAACAAATCATAAACAGCCAGATGCATTTCCTTTTATTGAAGGCCAGCATTGGGCCATAAAAATCAACTGCCACAATTTCCTTAGGCTCTCTGCGGATTATGGACAACATCGGAGCTGTATATTTCCTATTTGTGAGCTTAACCCTCTGGCAAATTTTGCACTGCCCAATAATGGCCACAACTTTGCCATGCATGCCTGGCCAGTAAAACCACCTCCTAATCCATCCTTCAGTCTTCATTATCCCATAGTGGCCAGACCTGTAGTACATATGTGCCCCCATTGCAGGCCTCATATGCCATGGGATGACTGATCTTCACTCTGTTGGATTTTCCTTAATTCTATATTGTAGCACAACTTGCTCCTGTTTAAATTTCTGAATATTTTACTTGACCCAACTCCCAATCAATTTAGTTTCTTTGCATTCCAATTGGTCAATGACTGGACAGAGTTGTTGGTCGTCTCTCTGAAGGTATTCCAGGCACCTCAAATCACTTTCCAGTCCTACATCTGTTCTCAACCCTATGCTTGATATATACAAATTCTCAGTACCTAGATGATGTGATTGCATGTTCACTGGATTGTGACTGTGGGTGTCAGCTACCATATTGGCAAATCTTTTGCAATACCTCACCATATAGTTGTATTCTTGAAGGTAGAGGCTCCAACATACTAATCTGCTGTTTGTGATGTATCTGTGGTTGATAAATTCAAGACTCTTGTGGTCAGCATCCATGATGACCTCTGAGCCCAGTAACAATGTGTGAAACTTCTGAAAGGCCCAAACAATGGTTCAACACCAGTGGTTGTATAATGTACCTTAGGGCCTTTGAGTAGCCTATTCAGAAAATATAGTATACTCGTTCTCCCATATTCTTGCTCTTGAGCCAAGGTCACTCCAAGACCATATCCACTGCTATCCATCTGAACTATGAACAGCTTTGAAAAGTCAAAGAAAGGCTAGCATAACATGTTCCAAGAAACCTGTCTTCACTCTTTGGAAGGCTTGTTCTTCCATCCACTTCCACTCACTACACTTTTTTAATAACTTCACCAATGGCTTCATCCATTCTGAAAACTAGTCCTGAAAGTGGTTGTAGAATGTACACAGGCCCAGAAATGATCAGACCTGCTTCTTGGATCTAGGTGTTGGAAAGTTGTGAATGGCCAAGATTTTGTCTGGGTGTGGTTTGAGTCCCTGAGCTCCCACCATATGCCCAAAAAGGCCACCTCTTTCTGACACAGTGTGCTCTTCTTGATATTTATTTTTATGCCCTTTTTTCACAATCCTCTAGAAATAGTTTTACTTTCCATATGTTCCTTAATCAGTTGAGACTATCAGCACATCATTCATGTAAATTGTGACCATATCCTTTATCTCTGAGTATAGCACCTGATCCAAGCACCTGAGTAACTTTGCCCGACTGTTTATTAGGCCAAAAGGCATCCTGTTAAATTGATAAGAATAGACCTCATATCTGAATGATGTGTACTGGAAGTATTACGAATGTAACTTAATTTGCCAATAACTGGCAGTTAATTTGAAAGTCGAAAATACTTCTTCTCTTGGAACTTCCTCAGTAATTATTGCATGGGAGATGGTACATTGCAGTCTGGTACAATCACTTTATTGAACTGTCGAGCATCAAGAAAACAGATCCATCTTTCTTTTTCTACCACCATCAGGTTGCAATATGCTGATGAGCATTTTGATATAATTCTCCACTCCAGCATCTGACCTATTTGCTCTTTCACTTTCTTTTGGTATTGGTATGGAATGGGGTGTGATCTAGCTTTGAATGTCTGATTCTATCTCACCTTAATTCTCTGCTCAAACCCTTGGCTAACTACTGGCTTGTCTGAAAAGGCTTGGTGATACTTGCTCAATGTTCATTGTAATGGACTATCTTGAACTTTTTCATTCTACTTTCATTTCATCAATCTTGTTATCTTTTGAGTTTTTCTGGGACATCCTCCTCTAGATGTAGGATTCATATTGACCATTGTCACTCCTCTGCAAGGAAACATGTCACTTCACCCTCACATGTGACCTGACCCCTCTCATAGTCAAGGTTACATTTGTATCTATTTAGAAAATCTGATTACAACAAGGCCTTGTGTACTAAACCTTTTATTACAAGGAACACATGTGGATAGCTCCTTCCATTAATTTTTAGATCTATCTACATCTGCTTTGGCTCTACTTTAGCTCTCCGGTTGTCTAACATTGCTATGTGAACTGTTTTTAGAGGGAGAATCGGTATAGCTGGCTGTTCTCTTCTAATTTGGTGGTATAATCTCTCTGATACTACCAATACCTGGCTGCCTGAATCCATGAGCACTTCAACATCTGTTAAAACTACCTTTATAGGGATGATGGAGCATGTCTGGCATGCATATCTCAAAACCCGGTCTCCCAAGAACATATTAAATTTCCTATTGGTTTTGTCCTCTTCTTATTAGAATCTATGTCACCTTTGGACCTAAGCTTATGTTCCTCTATCTGTCTTCTTTCTGTATCTATTTCTAGTTGGCTTAACATTTTATCAATCATCATCATTGACCTTTCTCCTCTTTTTCACAGCATCCACCTAATTTCATTGAGTAATTTTCTGCATGCCATTTCTATAATCTGTTCCTCTAATAATTTACACACCTCTAGAGTCCTTAATGTGGCCAGCTGCTGCCTAAAATGTATGTACATGGCTCCAATACCTTCTTGGAATTTCTACCCTACCATTTGAGCTTTCACCATTTCATGTATTTCTTCATTCCAGAATATATTGGCTAATTCTACTTTATACTCCAGAAATGTTTGAGGTTGATGACTCATTGATGACTCAGTGAATTCCACCATGTCTCTGCATGTTTCTCAAGGTGGTGGTATGCTATGATTACTTGGTATTTATCCACTATCTCATAGTACTTATAGTATCTTTGAAGGCTCTTGAGTTGCTCTATGGGTGTCTCCCCTTTCCCTCTCCAAAGACTCTTATCTTCAATTTCACTGATCCCTTTTCTTTTTTATCTATATATCACTATTACAGCTAAAATATGTCAGGTTCATCACCCTGGATCTCAGTGGTACACTGAATGACCCACCTGATTGACCTTCCTCTCTCATTTCTACCTTATGAAAAGATATTGTTTTGCAGTACACTGCATGACCCACCTGATTGACCTTCCTCTCTCATTTCTACCCTTATGGAAAGATATTGTTTTGTTATAATCCAAATATTGGTAAAATTCTTAAACCCCTATCTTAAGAACTATGTGACTTTATATATATATATATATATGTCAGAACAGACATCGCAAAACATGTCAACATTTAACTATATTTGCAAATATATGTTTAAACACTTTCTGTATTCTCTATCTCTTTTTTAAAAAAATTGTTCTCCAACTTTCATTTGGAAAGCCATTTTTAAATTACATTAGGATGCCATTTTAATGCCCATTCTCCACTATTCACAGCCCATTCATTGGGATGCCATTTTAACCATCTACCCATAATGTTATTCTAAGAATTGTGCATGTACAAGGTATTTCCCTAAGCTTCAAGTAGGTATATTTATGAGCATGGGCTAAATCCCATCTCAAGAGCAAGTCTTATCCATTAATAAGAATTATATATTTTGAAAACATAAACAAGAATTCAGTTAACACTCTTTGGGTATCTAATCCGGACTAGCTCAATCTCAATATCTGGAAACAATATCTAATGAGAGAACAATGCTAAGGTGATCTTATGAAGAGATGTCACATATATATCTCGTTATAATTTCTATATAACTATAAATCCTATTACAATAGGCCAGAAGTTATCAGAATCCCAGAATGCAAATTATACACAAATTATATTCAAATTCTAAGATTTATTAACACATGTATACATATCTCAATATTTTAAGCAAACAACTCATTTATTCCAATATATATATATATATATATATTAATGAAAGAGTGCAAGCAAACAACTCATTTATTCCAATATATATATATATATATATATTAATGAAAGAGTGCAAATACAAGTCAGAGTTGTTTATTAAATGATTTAAGAAATTATTTATTACTTTCCAAAAATGGAATAGCACATATTTCTTAATCTATTACTAAATGTTCATTGAATATATATTGAGAAAAGGTCAATATTACCTCTGTTAAGGATGAATGTTCATGTGGTCAAGACTAATGATTTGTAAGCTTACAGTCTTAAAGGAATGCTAGTTTCAGTGACAGTCATTAATCTGAAAGATGATGACAAGCCCCAAAATATTCTACACAAAATAATCCATCCTAGAAGTTAAGTAGATGATCTTAACTTGCTTGTGAGAGGTTCTAGCTGTTTGCAGTTTATGACCACTACACTTGATTAAATAAACAGCAAATCTCCATAAATAAAGTTCAGGTGAGTCCTACAATAGTTGTCCACTGAAGTTGGCCTAACAAACTCTAATGATTACATATACCCCTGCATTTCGACGGAGTACATTACGAATAAAATTTTCATTAACTGATAATCACATTAATACATTTATTTTTGTTTCCCACTTCTTTATTACCTGTATCTATTTTTTTTAGTTTTAATCACTGACTAAATCACTGAGAAAAAAAATATAGTTCTTTTCTTTAGCACTCTATAACCTCACTTTTTTTTATCTATTCATATGCCGATGACCAGATCTCAAGATTGCTTTTAGCTTCCATGGTTCTAAAATACTAACTTGACCAGTTCTAAGAATTCTGGTAGACAGAGTCATTAACTATAGTTCTTTTCTTTAGCACTCTTTAACCTCACTTTTTTTATCTATTCATATGCCGATGACCAGATCTCAAGATTGCTTTTAGCTTCCATGGTTCTAAAATACTAACTTGACCAGTTCTAAGAATTCTGGTAGACAGAGTCATTAACTGAAACCGCTCTCAGTGTAACTTTCATTTCTTTTTATTACTCTTCAACCTTATATGCTTAATGGGTTTTCATTAAGAAACATGTGCTACTACTGACATTATTTAAATCTATAGCTTATGACATTAATAAACAACAAATATATATATATATATATATATATATATATATATATATATATATATATATATATATATATATAAAACACAAATAATAAAAAATAACAACCCCACACATAATCGTTTTTCTATATCCTCACATATAAATCTGTTAGTAATTCAACACACACATGATCATAACATGTACAACAAATATATATGTATACATTCATGCCATTAACTGATTAATGTATTCCATTCATACTCTTTTGTAACAGGGTTCGAATGACTATTTATAAATTTTTCCTCGTCAACCTATTTAATTTGTACCACCACTCGCAATTATCGCTTTTTATAATTATTATTATACTTTACTTACATTAGCACCCGTATTCGAACCCAGCTACTATTACAATCAATATATATATATATATATATATATGACCTCATTACAATTGCATAATAATGTAATTGACTAAAAATATACATAAATTTAAAGTATCTGTTAAAATGGTAACAATAATTGATGTTTTTTTAAAAACAAATTATTTGTAATATGTGATTAATTTGAAGAGAGATTAAACCATTGTAAAGCAATATAATTTCTGGGTTATATTTTATTTCATGAAAATATATTGCTGTTATGTAATTTATGAAATAAAATCTTAAAAATGTGTTTACATTTTCTCTTTTTATTGTAACTAAAAGGAATAATAATTATGTAATTAATTTATTTGTTTGAAAGATAAGAAAAAAGCTACTTTATATGATTTTCTTTTCCTGGATGAAATTAACTAGATGACAGAAAATATAGAAATAGAATTGTTTTTCATTTATGATTTAACATATGTTTTGTTTATATTGAATAAGAAATTTCTTTGATTAATCAAACTTTTGATTGGATCAAAAGGTCATTTATTGTTGGGATGGGATGTATAACTACTGTTGTCAAGACCCTCACTTTTTGGTTTCCTGATTAAAGAAACTTACTTCTATCCTGTTAAAGTAGCTCAATTATTATGTTCTGTTCTAGCTGCTCACTTATTGTATCCTGTTAAAATGGCTAACATTGGTTTCTTGTCAAAGGACTTTTAGTTTCCAGTCTTCTAAAATGACAAAAGTTATGGAGAAAATGAAGCTAAAAAGAATGCAGTGCTAAGCTCAACCTTGCATGCCAGTCTGGCAACCTAGATTATGTAGCTTCTAGTAGAAGAAGTAGTTGTTACCTGTATATAGGAATAGATGCAGCCCTCTTGTGGAAAAATCAACTGTTACCCATATATGGAAAGAGAAGAGATAGTATCTCTCATGTGTAAGATCATCAGCCACTGCCTGGCCTGGATTTATAGAGAGGGAGATGGTGGTCAACTTATAAGCTTTTATTTCGTTATGCCTGTCAGATCAATAGTTACTTCTATTTGTCATAAAGATATTAACAATGTAATTCATAAATCAAATTATCTTATCATAGTGCTATACTTAATTAAAGATCAGTCTAGTCTAATTAAATAATAATTTTTGGAAAGATAAAGTTCTATTTTACTTATTATTTTTAATAATTAATAATATTATAAACCAGTATATTTTATATTTATTGTTATTTAACTATAAATATATTTTTCCAGTGTATTTAATTTCTAAGAACAATATTATATTTAATTTTTAAATAGGTGTTTCATATATTTATGTATCATAAGATTTTGGTTAAATAAATTTGTTTTTGTTTATTGTTATCATCCATTTTGTGTGTGTGTAATTGCATTTTTTCCAGGCAAATATGTTTAAACTTTTATAATTATCCTTTTTGAATTCATGATTTGAAACAACAATAGAGGAGTATACACTTGTAAATTTAGTCTTTAATCAAATAATATCATTTCTTAATTAGAAATGACAGGTATAGTTTATAATTCTATAAAGGTATTGTTTGACTGAAGAGGTATAATAGTTGTAGATAGATTAAAGGGAATGATAATGATGGTGTTAGGTTGTTCTATTAAATGTAGTAAATGAAATAATTATGAATAAATAAAATATACTTCTTAAAGGGTCAACTAGCATATAATTATTTTAAGTATAAATGATGCTCTTGCTATTTCTGGTTTATTATTAGAAAAGAAAGTCATGTACTATATAATTATAAATAATTATGTTAGTTTCAAATACAAAATTAATTAAAAATCAGCATTTTTCAAACCAAAAAAATAAATATATATCATTTGAAATTTATATAAAAAAGAGGAAGTATTAAATTTTGCGATCCCAATTTCAGATGTAGATGAACATTTAGGAAATTATATTAGTATTTAATATAGTTCTACATTTAAATATTTGGTAATACATTTATATAAAGTAGATAATAAAAATAATTATTTAATTCATAAGAATAACAGCAAAATAGTATATGAAAACATGTTTACTGCGCCTGAAGTTTTAATTCATATTAATGTATTATGCCAGGCAATTAATAAAACGGAGTTATTTTTCATTAGTTAATTATATTTTTAATACCCTTGAGAGTTAATTCAAGTATATTGAAACCTTTAATGATAATAAAAAGTTATTTGTGTGAACCAAATTTAATTAATATCTCATAATATATTTCACCATCATTGTCAACCATTATCAATCCACTGCAGGATGAAAGTCTATTCCATTCAACCCATATTCTCCAATCTCTTAACTCCTCTTCTCCACATCAACCCTACATGCTTTCTTATTTCATCTATCCATCTGACATGTGGTATTTTTCTGCATCTTTTACAATCTCTTGGAATCCAGTTTAAGATTTTAATTGTCCATCTATTAGAATCTCTTTCAGCAATTCATCCAAACCAAATCCACTACAGTCTTTTAAATCTTTCAATGATGTCAGCAACACCTGTTTGTTCTCTTATGGAGGGATATAGTGTGTTTTCAATATCTTTTTGTTACTCCAACATGCATTTCTCCATAGTCTGAAGTCTGTGTATTGCTCTTCCATTAAGAGTCCAAATCTCAGATTCATAAGTAAGAACTGGTAGAACACATTTATTAAAATGTTTTCAAACACATACACATATTTTCTGTTAGCATTAAGTTATTTCTGCCAAAAGAACTCCAATCAACTTTAATTCTATGATTAATTTCATCTATTATGTGTAATCAATCTTTATATTCATCTTTTAAAAAAATACATTGAACATTACTTTAGTCTTTTTAACATTTACCTTTAGTCCTACTTTCGTGATTTCATCTGATAACTCATGTAATATTTCTTTTAGCTCTAAAGCATTATTTGCAAAAATAACTACATCATCTACAAAATCTAAATAACTTAAATGAACTCCATTTACTTTTACTTCTTTAGTTTCCCATTTTATTCCACAAAATACCTATTGTATCATTGCTGTAAAAACTTGTGGAGATATGGAGTCACCGCATCTTACACTCTTCTCAATGTTAATCTTTCTAGTATCATTATATAACCTAATTGATGCCAGTGCATTTGTATAAATATTCTTCAGCATATTACAATATCCTGGATCTATACATTGATGATCCAATGGTTTAATCACTGAAGAAATGCTTATAGAATCAATTGTCTTTTCATAATCTACAAATCCAAAGCATAATGACAACTCATATTCATTGGTCATTTATATAACTTTTGTCAATATTTGCTTATGATCTACTATACTAAAACCATTTTTAAATCCAGCTTGTTCTCTAAGTTGGTTGAAATGCAATGTTCTCTGTAAATGAGATTTAATTATCTTGGTAAAAATTTTATATTAAACTGATAAAAGGCTGATAGGTTCTGTAATTTCTAATATCCTATTTATGATCTTTTTTAAATATTATTATTACTGCATTCTTCCAATCATTTGGTACAACTTTATCATTTAGACATTTTGTATATAACTTTGCCAAAAAAAAATTATATTTCTTCACCTGCTTTTTTTAATATATCAATTATAATTCCCTCATCACCTAGAGCTTTTCCTTTTTTCATAAATTTAATTGTATGTTTCACTTTTTCATTTAAAATTCTGGGCAATTCAGAAAACTATAGTAGATTTTGGAGGTTGTTGTTCTTTATTACTATATAATTTTTGATAGAACTCTCCTACCCATTTCATGATATCATCTCTCTTTTTAGTAATAATTCCATCTTTTTTGCAGATATAAGTTTCCTACCAATATCAAAATGTTGTTTTAAACTCTTGAGATTTTTATTCTCCTCTACAACTTTGCTTGCTAGTTCACAATTATACTCTCTTACATCATTATCAACTCTTTTTCATACCATTTTACAAAATTTAAGATATTCAATCCATTTTAATGCATCATTTTTATATATCTTCATATTTCTTCTTTTCTTCATTAATTTTTAAGTCTCACTAGAAATTTTATTGGTCAATTGCTTTTTTTTTCTAGCAGCTATCTTTGTTGCAGTTTTTAAAAGTATATCTTTATAATTTAGACATTATTATATAACTGCCAATTTTTTCCTATTTCTTCACCTGCTTCTTTTAAAAATGTCAATTATAATTTCATCTTTATCTGAAGATTTTCATTTTTTTATAAATTCACTTGCATGTGTCAATTCTTTATTTAAAATCCTGGCTAATTATGAAAATATAATAGATGTAAGATGTACTAGTTCTTTATTACTATATAATTCTTGATAGGACTTTTCTACCCATTTCATGAGGTCATCTCATGTTTTAGTAATAGTTCCATCTTTTTTTCTTATTGCAGATGTAAGTTTCCTACCAATACCAAAATGTTGTTTTATAGTCTTGAGACTTTTATTCTCTTCTACAGCTATTTTTGATAGTTCACAAATATGCTTTTTATATCATTATCAACTCTTTTTCACACCCTTTTATAAAATTCAAGATATTCAATCCTTCTTAATGCATCATTTTTATATATTGATATTCCTTCTCTTCTTCATAAATCCTTTAGTCTCAGTAGACATTTTATTGATCAGTTGCTGCTTTTTTATATTAGTTATCATGGTTGGTGTTTTTTAAAAACATATAAATTCTTTTCCTATTAATTTCATTCAAATCTGAATCACTTCCAACAACTAATACGTGAAAACGATTTGCGAATTCTAATTTAAATTCATTAAAATGTTTCTGAAGGTTTGGATTATTAATTGTAAATATTGTTTTCCTTAATAATTTTGTTACTCTAATTTTGCATTAACACATATCTTACATCTTTCTAATATATGATCACTTCCTGTGTTGAATATATTAAGGACATTATAGTCTTACATAAGTATTTTGTATTAGTCAAAATATAATCCAATTCTACTGTACCATCATTTGCTTATTTCCCTGTTAATTTCCTCATAACATTTTTTTTCAAAAAAAGAATTCATAATATTTTTTCTTACATTCAAATATCAGCCTTTCAAGCTAATTGTGCATACGCTTTTGTGAGTGTTAATAATAATAAATGAATACTTTCTCTCTAATACAAGATATAGTATTTATGCAGGAATAAAATGAATCCACTTATTCCTGCAACTCAAATGCTTATGTATGAGCAAATCTGAAGTACTGGCAAGGAAAGTGTGAGGATGGAACACTAACTTTAAATTACAATATACAATGTCTGAATGAATTATGTCGGTGAAATTGTCTAGAATTTACTAAACATCACTCTAACTGAAACTTAATCATATGTAAATAAGCATTTCTGCAAACTCTACAAGTCTATATCTTCTTTTATTTCTATTACCATAATTTAATCCCAGCAAGTTATTCTTTCATATATTTACCAATTCTAGCATTAAAGTCTTTCACAGCAATTTTAAAATGTTTTTTTTCAGTCTGATCAAAAGCCTTTTATGCATCCATATAAAAATCTTATACTTGTCACTATGACAATTTGTTTGCACATAAATCTGAATTATCTGCATTTCATATCTGTTATTAAGTTGAATATTTAATCTTGCCACTCATCAATTCACCATAAATCTCCACAATGTTGTTCTTCCACTTTTTATTTATACTGAATCCTATTTCCCAATGTACTGTTAATATTTGTGCCTCAATTGACTTTTCTCCTTTTTTTCTAACTTCACAAAGCTTAATAACGACCCTTTCTTCACTTGAAAGTGATCTGAACTTGTAAGTACCTAAATAAAAGTCATCATCAAATGGCAGTCTGTGTTACAATCACAGGATTCTTAGAACCCTCCACCTTTGACCACTACAGCTTCCTAGGATTAAAGGCAATTATTTATTTTTGTCTGTCATGATGGTATACATCTATTGGAAACAAATTTTTCATTCACACACACATTTATTTTTGCCGTATTAGGCAACGGAGAAAAAAATCATAGTATTTTTTATCATAAGCTCAAAGATAAAAAAAAACAATAAACTCTCCACACAAGCTAATGTGTGTTGGTGAGCAGCCCATCCACATTTGTATACTAAATGATTAATAACATAGTAATAACAGCTGCAATGATAAGAATGTATGGAATGGATGTGAGGAATTCACCCTGCTCATTTCCACCTCAAGAGAAATCAAAGGCTTCCAGTTACAAACAAACTTATTTTTGCTGTCACATATGTATATATACATATAAGGTTTGGTTTACTATGCAAAATGAATATGCAATAATTCAAACAGCGAAAAATGTTGTGTTTTTTTTTTCATTTTTAACCAGGAATTACAGTAGGTTTTTCGGAGTATGTATGTTTGGTAACTGTGACTATGATGTTAATATGTTGAAAGTATATTTGATTTACATAATTAAATTTTCTTTTTGATTTGCAGTTGCATTGTTTTAATATTTTGTGTATTTTCAAAAAATAAATGCATACAACATGTATACAAAGAAAATCTTGTTAAATACTTTAACAATATCATGTGCTGAGCATTCTGTCAACTAGCTAGTAGTCATATTCATAGCTAAATCTATCCAAAAAGATTGTGAGATTTATAGTAGAACCACAAAAGTGGTGATTTACATCAAATTTGATTTTCAGAGTAAATAATTTAAATGAGCCACTATTTTGATAGCAAGATGTAGTCTTGTTGTCTTATTGATTGAATAAATGTTATTGAAAATGGGTTATGCCTCTTTAACATTGGATTTATCATTGTTTATTTCAGAGCAGATAATATTGGCAAATGTGGATTCAAAGTTGTGACTATATTTAGACTTGTGTTTATGAAAAAACTTAATATCTGTATTAGTCTTAGCATAAGTGTATTGGTATCTGTGCTGTGCTATTCTTGTAGACAGATTGCCATGAGACTCTTCATAATATACTGCATTGTAGTTTGTGTTGTTGCATATAATTTTATATACAACTAAAGAAGCCTGCACTGAGGGCATTTTATCTTTTGTATTGTTAATCGAGGAATGTCTGTTTTAAATTATAAATAGCAATAGCTCATGCTTAAATGAACCAACAGAATACCAGCATTATGTTGACATGGAATCTCTGTAATTAGACAGTAATTACAATCCTCATTAAATATATTGTATAAGATAAAACTTACTGAAACAATTTTAAACTAAATCTGACTAAAAGTTTTAATAATTTCTATTACTTTAGGCAATAATAAAGAAGCTATGAATTAGAAGCACTCTAAATGTTAAACAAAAATCATCTATTCTTGATAGGTCTAATATTATTTATAAGCATATTTTGTCATCTTTGATGGTAATTAAATGTGAAATTAAAATACCAACCAGATGGAATATGGCACTTAAGAGTGATTAAACTTATAATTAATAATACAAGGCCGGAGACAGCATCTCACTTTAATGCCTTCATTGATAGAATTAAACAAGCTTTAATATGCTAACTTTAAATTAATCATAGCTCAATTATGAGTTTACTATCTCTTAAGTGCCATATTCTATATGCTTGATAAATTAATTTCAGTCTGAATTGCCAACAGTGTTAACTAGGGTATGCATATGAACATCAGAGCAACTATAATTAGTGGATTTATTCTATTCTTGACTTCTTTGTTTATCAACATTTAGAGTGCGTTTAAATCATAACCGGAGGAAAAGTAATTTACTCTCTTTGTTTACATATATACATTGAGGTATGTTAATTTAAAGTTTTTATTGTTATATGTGAGTATTCAAATATAAAGAGAGAGAGAGAGAGAGAGAGAGAGAGAGATAGAGATAGAGATTTTTTTTTTTTTTTTTTTTATTTTTAGAGATAGATAGATAGATAGATAGATAGATAGATAGATAGATAGATAGATCAGATAGATAGATAGATAGATAGATAGATAGATAGATAGATAGATAGATAGAAAGATAGATAGATAGATAGATAGATAGATAGATAGATAGATAGATAGATAGATAGATAGATAGATAGATAGATAGATAGATAGATAGATAGATAGATAGATAGATAGATAGATAGATAGATAGATAGATAGATAGATAGATAGATAGATAGATAGATAGATAGATAGATAGATAGATAGATAGATAGATAGATAGATAGATAGATAGATAGATAGATAGATAGATAGATAGATAGATAGATAGATAGATAGATAGATAGATAGATATAAAGTTCAAATAATAAATGGCATTAACTCAATTATTTAATATACAATTAAAAATTTTAAATAATCATTATTTATGGCATGAGTTTTCTAGGATATTTTTTTTAAAATAATCATCACCTTAATGTGAGTTTAAAAAACCAATCAGGAATAATAACAAGAAATTATAGCCTTGGAGAAAATATTAATAATTAATCAAAGTTAAACTTTAGAAACTGAATAAAACTTTGTAAACTGGAAATAATATTATATTTGCAGCAATGAAGGCAACTAATGCTTTATGTATTTATTTACTAGCCTGTGTGTGTATTTTCACAAAAGGAGAAGATGATGTGCCTAATGCAACAAAGAAAATGGTGAAAGCTACAAGCAAATTAAAAATAACTAGTGCTTCCTTAGACGACTATAAAAAATTTAAAATTAAATTTAAATATTCTGCTTTTATTAATCACGATAAAACATATTTTCTGCAATGGACAACAAATAAAACCCATATTACATTCGAAGTACAAGCAAAAACATTAGGATGGGTTGGTTTAGGAATTTCACCAAATGGAGGCATGACAGATTCAGATATTGCAGTTATGTGGATAGTTAATGGAGAAGTAACGCTACAGGTAATATATTCATTACTTATTTTTAAAACAATACAATACATGACTGCAAATAATTCATCAAATTATGTCAAATAATTCAACTAATAGCAATTACATGACAATAAATTAACAATAATAATATTGTAAAAAATATACATATATTAAATAATGAGTTCCAACATCTAATTCATTATAACTCATTCCAATTTGTTTATTTAAGCATTGAACATACACAAACAAACACACACACACACACACACATATATATATATATAATTAAGTTAGTTTTGATGTTAGAAAGAAACATTAAATTACTGTGTAATATAGCACAGCTAGTCTCGTGACTGGTATGTTGTGTAATTCAAAAAATGTAATAAGGAATTATAAATATTAGATCATAAAGTATACTGTATCAAAAATAAATGCAATGCCAAACAAATGTTTTTCTTGATGATTATATTGTTTTATTGTCGTAATTAGTGTTCTTAAAATAAACATATAATATCAGTGCAGAATTATATATATATATAATAGGCAAAAATTCACTTAGTAAATGATAATCACGTTTGTTGCAGAATTAATATTTAAAGTACCTTTACGAAGTTTGAGATATTTTATTGTTATCGATATTATAATTGTCTAAGCGATGACTGATTTTATTGACTATATATATATGTGTGTGTGTGTTTATTAAAACCAAAAATTTTAAATGAAAAATAATGAATAGAGTTTTTGAGTTTACTTTTTGGCTGTTTGTTATTACAATTATAGCACAAACTTTATTATATTTATATAGAAAAAGACTGAAGATATTTTTGCATTGAGTGATTTAAATATACTTATTGATATTTGGTTAAGTGATTTAAAATACTGCATGCCTTTCAGGACACAAAACTATAGCAATATTCTTTTTTAAATAATAAAAAAACAATAGTCTCAACAATATTTAATATTTAACTGTTATATGATGAGTGTTACGCAATTTTCATCATTATATTAGTACCAAGTTAAACATATATCCCAATACTCATTTACTATCCAATATTAGCTTAACGAGTTGGTTATAACCACCAATCTAAAATGCAAATTTTAGTTTGTGTATTTAAAAAAATCTATTGTGAAAGCTTCAAATGACAGATTTCTTTTTTTAAAATTTTAATGAAAATCTTTGTAGATATATATTGTAACTGTATGAAAATGAGGTGAATAAGGAAATAATTATCATCCACCCTGAATAAGAAGCTTGTGAGAATCAGCATAGAATAAAAAAGTTATAATAATAATAAAGAACATCATCAGCATTAAGCAAAAGTAATTATTAGCCATCTCTTCTGATTGGATTTAACAAAGTTTAATGTTAAACTGTAGGCTAATTATCTAGCCAATCCATAATTTAACATATAAAATTCTTAAACATCTACTAGAACACACATACATCAGTACAATATGTCTATCATAATAAAAGAATGATCACTGTCAAATCTCTGCTCATATGATACAATGAATGTATTGACTAAACTATATAAAAAAGTTTAATAAATGAACATTAAAGGTGATATTATCATTTGCACTATCCAAATAACTATCTAAATGTTAAAACACACACACACATATATATATATATATATTAAATTGATTATTATTTCTCATGAATTAGCACTGAAACGTGACAACCCTGGTAACTGTATACTGAACAACAGAATATAGAAATGCATAAATTTAATACATTTTAATTCAGTTTTAATTGGATAATTTACAAATTTCTGAGAGCAGAATGATATGATGAAATCAAGTTACAAATGTATTATCAAATAACTGGAGAAATAAATACTTGAACACACTAAAACAAATTTCAGAAACTACGTTTTAACTATTATATAAAATAAATAAATAATAAATTCATAATACTATGATAATATGTCAATTTTTAACCTAACACATTCTACATGAGAAATAATAATTTTATAAAATAGTTACTATTACCTATTGATTCTCATTAATGAATTAGCATTCATTTAACTCAATAATTAACATAGTATAATTATTAAATATGAAAACAACATTTTGCAATAAAAGATAAAAAATTTAAGATTAGGTAAAATCTTTTCTTCCTTTTATCATGAAAATGGGAACATTTTATATGCATTTAGATTTTGAAAAATAAAAAGAAAATAAAAGATTCAACAAAAAGTTATATCAAAAACAATAATTGCTGTCAATTATAATTTACATTAAATAGCTATTTATAAATGTAGGGGTACATAGTACCATATTTTATTGCAATTAATTACACGGTTTTTGTTCTTGTTTCATAATTAGAACTTTTATTTTATTTCCAGGACAGTTTTACTTTATGTGGTTTTTTTCAAAAGTTTAGTTCAAAATTATAATAGTAATTTTAGGTTTACACAAATCAAGTATATCTAAAATTTCCATATAAAGTTATTTTATTAATTTGTATAATTTTAAGTTTTCAGTTTAAAATAATAATCATAATTTCCAAAGTAGATTAAAACAAGTAGAATTTATTGATTGTGAGAATACTTTCCATATTTCCACAAAGATTAGATTAGCATAGCACAGACAGTCATAATTTTCAATGGACAAACAGGGCCTGTTGTGAATTTTCTGAGAAATGCTCTTAGTCTACAATTTTAATGAAACAGGTTTTTTTGTTAAAGCTGGAGATGCTTGGATTTTAGATAAAGCTTAGCACATCATTTTCTTCAACTCCATGGCAAATTTTTTTGAAAACATAAGGTGAGATGCAAGATTAATTTCTATTGTTCTCTCAATTGCTGAAATGCCACAGCTGTTATTTTTCAACATTTGGTATAAAACTGCTATTGCTGTTTTAATCTCAACAACTGAATCAAGACAGCCTGTTAACTATTATCTATTGCAGTCTGCTGTTTTCTCCTTCCCTATTTTATTTACTGAAAACAATCTCATTATCCAATCAATCATATATTATCTCAACCATGAATTCTGACCAAAGACATTTTCATTTTACAAAAAAGATTATTTTTTTATATAATAAATAATTCCAATCATACTCTAATTTTTGAAAAACTCTTCTGAACTTGTTTTTCTTCCTAATAACAACAAACAGGATAATTCTTTAATTTTTAAAAATATTTATCTCTTTAGAGAAATGTATAAAATCGAAAAAAATTCAACATTAATTAATTAAAAACAGCATTCTTTAAAAAAATATTAATACCTTATTTTTTTCTTCTATATAAAAACATCGACAAATAAAATTACTGAAGAAGAAAGAAAAAAGTATTTATTTTATTCATTTTATTTTTTTATACAATGCTCACTCTTGTACAACTACTTTTAACAAACATTGCTGATTTGTTTCTTATCATTTAAAATGTCTGAAATTTATCATATTATTATTTAATGAACTATACTGTTTTAACAAGTTTAATAATAACTGTTTGCAAAAAATATATAAAAAAAATAATTATTCTTATTTTCTCTTTTCTGTATATATTCGTTTTAAGAATCTTGTAATAATATGTCCAGAGTTGACCATTATCTTATATATATATAAAATGTCCGTTAATTAAAAACAAAATTGTAATTATAATTGAAATAATATATTTAAGGGTTTACAAACTATTACAAACAATCCTTAAATCTGCAGAAGTACTTTCGGTTAATTTCTTAAACCTGCCTCAACTGCCATTAATTTCAGAAACAAAAGTGGAAGCAAACATCATCAATTCAAATTCCATGAATCTCGTATTTTATTGTCAGCAGCTTGTCAATTTATTAAATGCATTTTATTCCTGTTTATAAAAATTGCCTCTTTAATTTTTACTTTTACTATGGTTTTTCTTCATGAAGAATTTTCACATTTTCAAAATCAAATTTAAATTTATTTTTGCATGTTTTTTCATGACAAAAGAAAACTGAAGGAGATATTAAATCACCATTATTTTTACTTTTTACATGCTTATATAACAATTGATGCTCCTTCAATCTTTTCTCAATACTGCACCTAGATGCATCTATATATGATAGCATACAGTCACAAAAAAATTGATATATGACATTACTTTTCTGCTTGACAGACATGACATCCTTAGAATTATTGACTACTTTATTAATATTGTTTGGAATGTAGAATGAAACATTAAACACATTCTTCTATAAATCCTTAAAAAATTTTACTTGTGGATTTGAAATAAATGGGATAGATATCCATTGTTTACTATTAATCTTCATTTCCTTTAAATTATTATAACTTTTTTTTAAATTGACATAAAGTATTGTTTATTTGTTCCATTTTCTAACCAACATCAAGCAATTCCTTGGCAAATATTTCAATATTTTTCAGTTTATCACTTCAGTAATGACATAATTTTTCATTCCAAAACAAATAAGATCTAAAATTTGCCATCTTATGCATCATTGGCACTCTTGATTTACAATTTATATATCCTCTTTTTTGCAGTGGCTTAATTATTAGTTTATAATTTAATATACTGTTATCTCTTTCAATCATTAAATCTAAATATTTAATATTATTGTCTGTTTCTTTTCAATAGTCCATTTCAAGCCATTCAACTTATTTAATTCCTCTACAAGCAAATTTATACTATTAGTATTTCCACAAACAAAAACACCATCCATATATCTTTTGTAAATTTTAATATCTCCAAAAGTACACATATTTAAAATACTACTCCCATATGTAGATAAAATGAAATTGCAAACTTGTGCAACTACAGGTGGACACCTAGGCCAACCTTTAGACATTTTATAATATTGACCTTCAAAAGATGCAACAATGTTATCATTAAAAAATTTTAAAGAATCAACAATAAATTTTATCATATATTTACAAATACTTTTCTTTTTAATTCATGTCCAATTATTTTTATGGAATTCATTTTATCAATAGATCCATACATTTTTGTAACATCCAATGAAGCAATAACATCATTTTCATCAATCATCAAATTTTTAATGCTATTTACAAAGTCAAACAATGAAGCAATAGAATTTTTCCAAAATCCTAAAAAGTCTTGTAAAAGTTTACCAATATATTTAGAAGTCTGGTACATGAATGAACCACCAAAGTCTATCATAACTCACAAAGGATTACCTTCTTTATGTAATTTTATATTTGCAAAAATACAAGGACATATAGCACAAGGAGGATATATCATATAGTATACATTATTAATTAAAACTTTATTTTTAGCATTTTTTTTTAAATATTGTTAAAAAATTTTATTCTTTGACCATCCATATTATGATCTTCAATCAAAAACAAAAACAAGTTTGTCCATTTGCATTTTATCTTTATCAATATATTGACAATTCGTCAACAAGCACATATGCAAACCTTTGTCTTCTTTCAAACAAATCATATTATCATTCTTCAATCTCCATTTACATTCTGAAATAGCCAATTGCCATGATTTATTATAAGGCATTGTATTAAATTTATTACAATTAATTTTTTTAATACTATCATTAGCAAAATTATCATTACCAGGAATCATTTTAAATGAATTTTGAACAACTGCAATTAGTTCCAAATTATAATCATTCCAAATACCACTGATATATTTAGCTCCATGACTTAAAATGTATTGCTGAATTAAATGTATCCTACTATTTGATAAATTATTAAAGTTTAACTTATAAGCATGTGGATATCACTTATTAAATAAAAAATCAACTTTTTCTCAAATTTATTCTATAATTTATGTTCAGTTAATTTAAATCATTTTCACAAACAATTTTATATTTATTCCAAGCACACCATTCACTTAAAATTATTAAATGTTTGAAAGAAGACAAAGGTTTGCGTATGTGCTTGTTGAAGAAATGTCAATATTTGATAAAGTTAAAATGCAAATGGACAAATTTGGTTTATTTTTGATTGAAGATTATAATATGGATGGTCAAAGAATAAAATTTATTAACAATATTTTAAAAAATGCTAAAAATAAAGTTTTAAGTAATAATGTATACTATATGATATATACTTTTTGTGCTATATGTCCTCATATTTTTGCAAATATAAAATTACATAAAGAAGGTAATCCTTTGCGAGTAATGATAGATTTTGGTGGTTCATTCATGTATCAGACTTCTAAATATATTGGTAAACTTTTACAAGACTTTTTAGGATTTGGGGAAAATACTATTGCTTCATTGTTTGACTTTGTAAATAGTATTAAAAATTTGATGATTGATGAAAATGATGTTATTGCTTCATTAGATGTTACAGAAATGTATGGATCTATTGATAGAATGAATTCCATAACAATAATTGAACATGCATTAAAAAGTAAAAGTAGTTGTAAATAAATGATAAAATTTATTGTTGATTCTTTAAAAATTTTTAATGATAACATTGTTGCATCTTTTGAAGGTCAATATTATAAAATGTCTAAAGGTTGGCCTATGGGTCTGCCTGTAGTTGCACAAGTTTGCAATTTTGTTTTATCTACATATGAGAGTAGTATTTTAAATATGTGTACTTTTGGAGATATTAAAATTTACAAAAAATATGTGGATGATGTTTTTGTTTGTGAAAATACTAATAGTACAAATTTGCTTGTAGAGGAATTACATAAGTTGAATGGCTTGAAATGGACTATTGAAAAAGAACAGGACAATAATATTAAATATTTAGATTTAATGATTACAAGAGATAACAGTATATTAAATTATAAACTGATAATTAAGCCACTGCAAAAAAGAGGATATATAAATTGTAAATCAAGAATGCCAATGATGCATAAGATGGCAAATTTTAGATCTTATTTGTTTTGGAATGAAAAATCATGTCATTACCGAAGTGATAAACTGAAAAATATTGAAATATTTGCCAAGGAATTGCTTGACATTGGTTATAAAATGAAACAAATAAACAATACTTTATGTCAATTAAAAAAAAGTTATAATAATTTTAATGTAATGAAGATTAATAGTAAACAATGGATATCTATTCCATTTATTTCAAATCCACAAGTGAAATTTTTTAAGAATTTATATAAGAATGTGTTTAATGTTTCATTCTACATTCAAAACAATATTAATAAATTAGTCAATAATTCTAAGGATGTCATACCAGTCAAGCAGAAAAGTAATGTCACATATCAAATTTTTTTGTGATTGTATGCTACTATATATAGGTGAAACTAGACACAGTATTGAGAAAAGATTGAAGGAGCATCAATTGTTATATAAGCATGTAAAAAGTAAAAATAATGGTGATTTAATATCTCATTCAGTTTTCTTTGATCACAAAAAACATGTAAATATAAATTTAAATTTGATTTTGAAAATGTGAAAATTCTTCATGAAGAGAGAAACCATAGTAAAAGAAAAATTAAAGAGGCAATTTTTATAAACAGGAATAAAATGCATTTAATAAATTGACAAGATGCTAACATTAAAATATATGATTTGTGGAATTTGAATTGATAATGTTTGCTTCCACTTTTGTTTTTGAACTTAATGGAAGTTGAGAAAGATTTAAGAAATTAACCAAAAGTACTTCTGTGGATTTAAGGATTATTTGTAATAGTTTGTAAACTGTTAAATTTATTATTTCAATTATATATATATATATATATATATATATATGTGTGTGTGTGTGTAACATATTTTGCGGGTTCATCCATGTTAAAAACTTTTAATATTAATATACTGACATTTCGACTTGGTCACACAAGTCATCCACAGAGTGAGAAAAGGTAGAAATACAGTTGTAGAGGCGCTACAATAACTGATTTGAAAAACATTAAATTTCAACCAATAGCAAAAATGTTAAATTTAGGAATGTTTTTTTAAAAAATCTTTAAAAATAGGAGGAAGTTTGCATATATCATCTCGCTTATTCATACAATAAATTTCCTAAATTTAACATTTTTGCTATTGGTGGAACTTTGATGTTTTTCAAATCAGTGATTGTAGCACCTCTACAACCATCTTTCTATCTTTTCTCACTCTTTGGATGACTTGTATGACCAAGTTGAAATGTCAGTATATTAATATTAAAAGTTTTTAACACAGATGAACCAGCGAAATATGTTTTTTATATATTTAACCCGTGCAAATCTTCATTTTAACATTATTAACCTCTACATGGAGAAAATTTTTAAACAGCTTTGAGTATTTGAAAGGACATGGATTAAGAAATGTAAGTTACTTTGTAATTTATCTTTTCTATTAGCTTGTAAAAATCACAACGCTATACCCACTTGCTGTAAAATTGTGTTTCACAAGAACAATTATAATGTTAAAAAATTCTAAGCAAAACAAGCAATATTATTTTAAACTCTTTTATTAAAGATACTTGGAAAAATTTAGACAAAATTGATAAAGTATTGCTACATTTATGTTTATTCCTTAGTAATAAAATACATCCTTTACTATGGACTAGTTTTGATTGTATTGCAAGTTTTAGATCGATTAAAGATTCGAATTTGTAACAGCAAAGCAAAAGAAAAAATTACAAATGCTAATTAGAACACAATCCCCAAACAATACGTATCCAAATCAAAAAAACATTTATAATTTATCTAAGAAAGCCCTCTCTACAGATGAAGTTTCAGTTTTAGAAAAAGGTTTCAATTTTGCTTTAACACCTTCCCAGATACCTTTTGAGAAAATTGTTTGTAATGTTGAATCAGCTGTCGATAAAATAGATTCTCCTTCGGCAGATTTGGCTAGAGCTGAAATTTGTAATACTTTAAAAAAAGCTAAGCTTCCTAAAAATAATATTTCAAAGAAAGAAAGACAACCATTAAATAATATAAAATTGGACAAATCAATTGTTGTACTTCCAGCTGATAAAGGTAATGCCACAGTTGTTATGGATCGTGACATTTACCATAATAAAATTTTTAGATCTGCTTAATGATAAAACATATAAACTATCAAAAAGAGATCATACTACGTATTTGGAAAAAACAACAAAGCTATTATTAATAAATCGCTTATTGAAACAGAGATAAAAAAATAAATTAATCCCTCATGAAAAATCTTGTGTCTGTCCAAAATTTTATGGACTTCCAAAAATTTACAAACCAGATACCCCCCTTCATCCAATAGTAAGTGCAATAGGTTCTCCAACTCATATTTTAGCTAGATACTTATCAGATTTCATTAAACCTACAATCCCATCTATTAAATCATATATTAAAAACTCTTTTCATTTTATTTCTGTTTTAAAAAGTTTAAAAATTAATGCTAATGACATTCTGGTCAGTTTTGATGCCGTGTCTTTGTTTACAAACATTCCAATTGATGAAGCTTTAAATATAATCTCACAACGTTGCAATTTACCAGACCATAGTATTGCTTTGATTAAACATTGACTTTTAAATACATATTTTATATACAATGGACAGCATTACAGACAAGTTTTTGGTACTCCTATGGGCTCACCTATCTCAGGAGTAATAGCTGATTTATTCATGGAAAATATAAAAACTCCTACTTTAGAATCATCATCTTTAAAACCTCTCTTTTGGCTCAGATACATAGATAACACTTGTTATATGGCAACATGGAAAAAATAAATTAGATGATTTTTTCTTACATTTAAATAATATGCATCCTCATATTAAATTTACAATGGAGACAGAGTCTGATGGAAAACTCCCTTTTCTTGATGTTCTAGTCACCAAAACACCAAATAGTTTATCTTTTTCGATTTACAGAAAGGATACACACACAGACAGATATTTACATTTACATTCTCATCATCATTCAACTCAGATAGTTTCTGCAGCCAAAACTCTTTTAAATAGAGCAATTACTCTTTCAGATGAGACACATCTGAAAGAAGAAATAAATCATATTAATAGTGTTTTATTAGCAAATAGTTATAATTACAAATTTATAAAAAAAAGCCTTATTTCAAGCCCAAAATAGACAAAATAAAAACAAAAAGATGATAAATCAGCTATTAGGATTTGTGTTCCATATGTAAAAGGAATTACAGACAGTATCGGACGTATATTAAAATGCTATAATATAGATACAGCACTTTCTGCTCATCAAAAGATCAGCAATATAATAACCAAGCCTAAGGATTCAATCCCTCTTGAATCTCATGGGGTCTATCAAATCTTATGTAAAAATTGTAAAGCTTCTTACATAGGTATGAGTAATCATTGCATCAGTGTTAGGAGAGATGAGCATGCTAATGCAGTTAAACAACACTCATCATCAGCAGCACTCTCACTCAATACTATAGATTCAGGTCATAAAATTGATTTTTCTAGTACCAGAATCATATCCAGATGTGATAATCTTCACAAGTGGAAAATTAGAGAAGCCATTGAGATACTTAAAAGGCCAGATTGTATCAATAAGCGAGATGATGCATGCAAACTTCCTCCTATTTGGAAAGATTTTTAAAAAAAAACATTCCTAAATTTAACATTTTTGCTATTGGTGGAACTTTAACATTTTTCAATTCAGTGATTGTAGCGCCTCTACAACCAACTTTCTATCTTTTCTCACTCTGTGGATGACTTGTGTGACCAAGTCAAAACGTCAGTATATTAATATTAAAAGTTTTTAACACGGATGAACCCGCAAAATATGTTTTTTATATATTTAACCCGTGCAAATCTTCGTTTTAACATAGATATATAGATATATATAATTAAAACCAGCCAATACCTAGACAAATCTAATATCAGTAACAATCAACAATTTCAAACTGCTGTATTAAAGAAATCTTATATCAATAAATGCAGAATATAGAATGTAACATATATGTAAATAAATCTGTTAAATGAGATATTCAGGAAAAATATATAATAATATTGTATTATTTTTATTATTATTACAAAAAGACTGTTGGTGTAATAAATAGAACAAAAAAAGTATGGAAATTTCATTTGTTTCACTGTATCTGTTTTTTTCTTGATGAATAAACATATCATCACTGAGAGAAAAAAAAGAAGTATAAATAAAAAGTTAGTTAAAAGGTAAACAAAAAAGAAATAAAATTATCTATCTTAATCTTTATTTAAAATAAAATAAAAAATAAAAAAGAGAAAAATATAATTAATATATGAAATAAGAATTTTTATTAGATTTACTATTTAAAAGGATGCTTTATCTTCTCTTTTAACTAAACAAAAATATTCCAAAATCTTATGAGATTTAATAAACCAAAAGAAACTAAACTGTAATTTTACATTGCAAAGAAATAAAAGATAAAAAAGCAAGAAAATTATAATGTAAATAATTGTACAAAATTATTTTTTAAAATTATTTAATTAGAGAGAATTATTATCAAATCAAAATAACTTTGATAATTGTCTAATCTAGAAAGGATTAGGTTTTACTGAAAACAGTAATTTATCTAACTGAGTACATAATCAATACTGTTATGAATGTTGTAATTAAAATATAAAGAAAAGATTAGCTAATTAGAAAAAAAAAGATTAAAACTGATTGATAAGGTGGTTGAGGTCAGACAATGGTATAGAGGCTACTAAATCTTCATTAAAAATTTTCTTCTCTTATTTATTCTGTGGATATTTTTAATTCTTATCATGTTACTTGGATTCAGATGTTTCCAGTTATATTAACTTTTATGACATGTTACATGCTGAATTTTGCAGATTGCTTTCTCAAGAATAACTCATTCATATTTCAGCAATGTTTAACCATTTATTCAGTTACATTAATCTCACCATGCAGAAAACTTGCAATGGGGCATTTATTCAGTTTTTGTCACCCAGTTTCTGAGCATTTGATAGCTTAAGATGTGGAAAAATATCATTGACTCACAATTGCTGAGACATTTATCCATCATTATTGATGATTACTGTTGAAAAGGAGCAGCTCCTGAAAAGAAGAAGTGACATACTGTTAAAAGAAACCAGGAAACCTATTTAAGAATGCCATTCATAAACTCTTATGAAGACAGGCATGGTCACTCCAGCAAAACTATAGAAATATCTAAGTTCATATAAGAATATTATTCAAATCTAGACATAAAATTATATATAGTAGTTAAAAGTTTATTATCTTAATAATCTTTTATAAAATTAAAATGACAAATTCTTACTAGCTCGTTAAAACAGATTTAACTATATAAAATAACTTTGTAATCAATTTGATTTAATTTTATTTATTTATTTTCAGTATTATTGTTTTTTTTGTGAATAAATATGTTGTTTTAATATATTAATTTGGCTTAAATTCTCTCTATGTACCTCACACTATGACATTTAATTAAAATAAAAATTGTCAATTATATTGTTTGTGTTTAAATATGAATTATCTAATACCCTAAGTCAGATAAGTTTCCTGTCCATTTGAGTTAGCTATGGAATCAAGTTTTTGAAGTGTGTAAAAAAAATTTTGTGAGTTAATTCTGGATGGCAACTGAGGGTTTTATCTTCATTATAAATGAAAAATATTCCCAGAAGACGTATTTTGCTTCTAATAATTATAGAGTGAGTACAATGATCTTCAAATGTTTGTGTATTTATAGACAATCCTGACGTGACCATTGGTTTTTGATAATATGTAAAAAATGTTGACCATATTTATTCCTCTTCTTGTGTAATGGTTTTTCCAATTTATATAAATTATTATTGTTAAAATAAAATTGAAAAATAATAAAAAAAGTAAATATCCATTATAGATGTCATTCAACATGTGTGTTTGAAAGTTATAAATGGCATCCAATGTGTATACTCAAATGTTCCATTCTAAATGCATTTGAATGTTTAATCAAGCAATTGAATAATTGGCACCATAATGAAACCAGACCTGGAAAGAACCTAAAATTATAACTACAAATAAAAAACTAAAAGAATAAACAATGGCATAATAGTATTGTAGTATGCATATCTATATTTGCAAATATTTTTTAATATCAGCAATAATTATTAATAATAAAAAAATTGATGTAAGTACTTGTTGTAGGGATGTATATTTTATATAATAATTAATTATAATAAATATTTTTATTTTCTTTGTTCTAAACATTTTTCTTACAAAAATTTAAAATGTTTTCATAAAAGGAGGTTTTAGCTAATCTTAATTTTTATATCTCATTTTGAAATGTTGTTTTCAGATTTAATTATTATAAATAAATAATAAACTGGAAAGTAAATGTTAATTAATTTTCCAATAAAAATTAAGAGGTTGATCTTATTTGCTTTATAAATTTATATATGTATTATAAAAATGTATTAGATTTGGAATTGTCATATATATTTTTAACCTGGTTATTTATTGTCATTGATTAAATTTTGTTAAAAAAATAATAGTTTTGGAAATTTTTTTTGTATGTTAAAGTTTTTATTTCTTCAACTATCTGTTTTATGAAGTGGCAATGTAGTGTATGTGTGGCTTGCCTTTATGGTAGCATAGATTTTTAAGATTATATGTAAAATAACATTAAAACTATTTAAATTGTTATGTTAAGCATATGCATATATATATTTTCTTGTTTCATAATCACAATCCATAATGTTTTTTTTTTGTAATTATGAGATAATTCTAAAGCAATAACAGACAATTGTAAACCTGTTTGGGTTTGGACATCCAGATAACTCTCTTAATGGCCCAAAGATCAAGATGCCTTTTAAATTTTATTCACTACAGACCAGAGGTTAATTTGTAGATAGTCAGTGTATTCATGGTAACAATGTGGCTCAAGTATTGATAATGGTTAGCATGTATCAGATCTTCACATGTTTATGAGTGAAATTTTAACACTCAAGCATGTACAAGCATAAGATTGTTGATGTATTGTGTCCTAAGTTTAACACTGGCTAGAAGGCAATTAGCATATTTTATAATGTATTGCTCTTAGTTCCAAACAGAAAAGATGTTATTGATTAGTCTTGATTAGTGCTGGGGCCAAAGCTATTTATCTGTATAATTATTTTATACTATTCTGATTTGCCCATGCCTCTTTTATATTTGTTGAAGACTATTCATTGATAATTGAGAAAATTATGACTACTTAATTGGGATGCTCTCGTTTTTTCTGTTATAGTATGTATATTAAATAGAAAAAAAATTCATCTAGTCTTCCACTCCATTACAAGCAGTTGATACACATGATCACACATATGCAGAACTAGCACTCATCAGTCAAGCCAGTTTATAATCTCCCACACATATATACAATCAGGGCTCAGTTTATATTAAGATAGCAATTTCTCAAATTTTAATTGACAGTTTTCAATCTTTTCTCTCTTTCAACATTTCAATCATCAATTTCATTAAAAAACCAATGATGGAATATTCAAAGCTCTTATTGAATTTGATATTTTATTCATATCCATGTAGATATTAGGGCAGATTAACCACTCATATTATCAGACCACTACATATCCATATATATTAATAGAACAGGAATGTTTTGAACATATACTAAGATGTATTTTTTTTCTATGCAATATGTAATTTTGAGCTCATATTACATTGTTTATACTGAATATTTTATATATGGAAATAGAGGAATTTGAAGCAAAAATTTTTCAGTCTATTCATCACTTTATCTCAAGTAATTGATACACACAATCACACACATGCAAAAAAAGACCCAATTTCTAAAATATATTCTTTGTGCAGAACTCACAAGGTCCTCATCATAATTTTCCTCACGTATATACAATTAGAGATCTATTTATGTTAAGATAGCAATGTCTCAAACTCGACTGGACTGGCTTTAATCTTCTCATTTTTTCAACTATTCAACCATCCACAACATTGAAAAACTCACAATGGAATGCTCAAAACCCTTATGAAATTTGATATTGTATTTATACCCATGTAGAAAAAAATATTATTGTCAGAGCATCATGTTTACATGCACTGAAATTATACTAAGAAAAATTATATTTCCAAGTACTATGTAATTCTAAGGCGGTATGTAATTTGCATATACTGAATTTTTCATGTATGTAAGTAAAGATGGAAACTCAGGATTTTTCAGTTTATTTGTTTTTCACTTCATCTCAATCATCCAATACACATGATCATGCACATACAAATATGGTACATGACCCTTTTTCCAATACAAATATTTCTTACAGAATCAGTACTCATCAGTTGAACCAGGTCATAATTTCCCATACATACATAAAATCATTGCTCAGTTTATATTAAGATAGCAATTCCTAAACTCTTAATAGATTGGCTTTAATCGTCTTTTCCTTCAAACTATTCAATCATTTATTTATTGAAAAAAATATGATGGAATGCAAAGTGCTCATTGGATTTGATATTGGTATGACTACAATATCAAATCTAATATTTGAAATTTTAGTAGAGTGAGGAAATTGAAGCATTGAAGCCTATTCATTGAAGTTTAAGGAATTACTTTTTTGATATAAACTGAGCATTGATTATATATGTGTGTGGTAAAATAGGTTCTTGCCCAATAAGTGTTAGTTCTTCACAAAATTCATGCATGTATTGGAGATCATTATATCTTATTCACATGTATATGGTGATGGAAATGAATTCATGAAATGGAGTGGAGCATGAATAATTAAAAATTCTGAACTCTCTACATACATAAATGAAACATTCAATGTTAGTAATTTACATACATACATACATACATACATACATACATACATACATACATACATACATAGATAGATACATACATAGATAGATAGATAGATAGATAGATAGATAGATAGATAGATAGATAGATAGATAGATAGATAGATAGATAGATAGATAGATAGATAGATAGATAGATAGATAGATAGATAGATAGATAGATAGATAGATAGATAGATAGATAGATAGATAGATAGATAGATAGATAGATAGATAGATAGATAGATAGATAGATAGATAGATAGATAGATAGATAGATAGATAGATAGATAGATAGATAGATAGATAGATAGATAGATAGATAGATAGATAGATAGATAGATAGATAGATAGATAGATAGATAGATAGATAGATAGATAGATAGATTTTTACAGGTTGCATATATAAAAGACATATTGTGCAGGTTCATTGGTGTTAAAAATTTAGATATTAATATACTGATATTTCAACTTGATCACACAAGTCATCTACTGGGTGATAAAAGGTAGAAAGACTGTTGTATGGGCACTACAATCAATGATTTGAAAAAAAAACATTAAAGTTCCACCAGTAGCAAAAAATGTTAAATTAAGAATGTTTTTTTAAAAAAATCTTTCCAAATAGGAGGAAATTTTCATGTATCATCTTGCTTATTGATACAATCTGGCCTATTAAGTATCTCAGTAACTTCTCTCATATTACACTGGTAGATATTATCACATCTGGATATTATTCTGGTACTAGAAAAATCAATTTTATGACCTGAATCAATGGTATGGAGTGAGAGTGCTGATGATGATGAGTGTTGTTTAACTGCATTAGCATGTTCATCTCTCCTAACACTGATGTGATAATTACTCATACCTATGTAAGGAGCTTTGTAATTATCACATGAGATTCCATAAACACCATGAGATTCAAGAGGTATTAAATCCTTAGGCTTGGTTATTAAGGCTTGGTATTATGTTGTTGATCTTTAGATGAGTAGAAAATGTTGTATTTATATTATAGCATTTTAATATACATCCAATACTGTCTGTAGTTCCTTTTACATATGGAACACAAATTCTTATAGCTGATTTATCATCTTTTTGTTTCCTATTTTGTCTATTTTGGGCTTGAAACAAGTCTTTTTTAATAAATTTATAATTAATCTGATTATTTCTTCTTTCAGATGTGACTTATCTGAAAGGGTAATTGCTCTATTTAAAAGAGGTTTGGCTATGCAAACTATCTGAGTTGATTGATGGTGAGAATGGAAATGGACATATCTGTCCATGTGTGTATTCTTTCTGTAAATCGAAAATGATAAACCATTTCATGTCCTGGTAATACATATGGACAGATATTTACATTTTCCTTTTCACCATTACTCAACTCAAGTAATTTCCATAGCCAAAACTCTTTTAAATAGAGCAACAAACCTTTCAGATAAGTCACATCTGAAAGAAGAAATGAATCCTATTAATAGTGTTTTATTAGCAAATAGTTATAATTATAAATTTATTAAAAAAGTCTTATTTCAAGCCCAAAATGGACAAAATAGGAAACAAAAACATGATAAATCAGCTATAAGAATTTGTGTTCCATATGTAAAAGCAACTACAGACAGTATTGGATGTATATTAAAACTCTACAATATAAGTACAGAATTTTCTACTCATCAAAAGATCAGCAATATAATAACCAAGCCTAAGGATTCAATCCCTCTTGAATTTCATGATGTTTATCAAATCTCATGTGAAAATTGTAAAGCTTCTTACATGGGTATGAGTAATCATCACATCCATGTTAGGAGAGATGAGCATAACTAATGCAGTTAAACAACACTCATAATCATCAGCAATCTCACTCCATATTATTGATTCAGGTCATAAAACTGATATTTGTAGTACCAGGATCATATCCATTTGTGATAATCTTTACCAGTGTAAAATCAGAGAATCCATTGAAATACTTAAAAGGCCAAGTTGTATTAATAAGTGAGATAATATATACAAAGTTCCTCCTATTTGGAAAGATTTTTTAAAAAAACATTCTTAACATTTTTGATATTGGTGGAACTTTAACGTTTTTTTTTTTTTTTCAAATTAGTAATTGTAGAGCTCCTACAAGCATCTTTCTACCTTTTATCACCCAGTAGATGACTTGTGTAATCAAGTCGAAACATTGATATATTAATATGTAAATTTTTTAACATGGATGAACCCGTAAAATATGTCTTTTATGTATATATTATAACCTTTAGTTTTGGCAGAAGCTAAATGTTTAGTTAAATTTTTGTCTCAAGACACCTAAAAATATTATATAACTTAATTCTGTTTTAAATAAATCACTGTGAATATTTTATAATATGATTGTTACATGTTAAAACTGTTATATTAGTAGTTAGTTATTATCTAGCTGTAAAATAATTAGGATATAGCTTAAGTAATAATGAGTTAATTTAAATAAGGGTTTCAGATGTTAAACATCTTTAAATTGTTAAAGGCTAGTACTGCCAATGATAAAAAGTGTAATTTAGAATTTAAAATGTTCATTTAGTTTTAGTTCAACTGTAAAACTGTTTTAAAAAGCTTAAATTATTTTTTAAAGTTGAGAAACGAAGTTCAATCTCTACATTTTGGTTTTCTGGTTTAAAATTAAAGCTATAATATTTAATTGAGTTTAAATGTAAAACAGACTATTCTAGCCAAGTATTTTAAAATTAATTTAAAGTTAGAAATTAAATTAGAAGTTTTATTACTTGAATAAATGTAGAATATATGAATAAATATTATATTTGATAATATTTAATTTAAATACTTTTAAAAATAATTTTACAACCTATGCTGAGATTTATCTGGATTTAAAATTGTAATAAATAAATATTAAACATTGCATTAATATGTTATTGTTTAAAGTAATGGTATAAATTTTATATCATGTAATGTTTTCTTTCATCCTGGTTAATTTGTACTTTTTAATTAATTGTTTTTATTCAATCAGGAAGTCATTTTAATTAATTCAAGCACCTAAAAAAATCATTTATTGCAAACTTAAAATTTTAATTAAATAATTTTTGATTAACAATCTTCCTTATTTATAGATAGGTCAAGAATTCAAATTAATCAGAGGAGAGGTTGTAAGTTCAAAGACAAATAATCAGTCTGGTAATATGGCCATATGACCAGAGTATAAATAAGGTGAGACAGGCACTTGACATCAGTCTAAAATATACAATCTACACCATAGTAGAATATACACCAATCTGTCTTCATTTTCTCAAGGCTTTCAATCAATTTAATTTTGTAACATTTGAATTTTAAACTCTACTAAATTTTTAAAAAGTGTATTTTTAAAAAAACTTTTATTTTGTATTAGTCAGTATATTACAATAAACTTATATTTAGATACAGTTATCTAAACAGAAACACCAAAGGAACTGAAGTCTCTGTAACTGCCAATAAAATGATAATATAGTTTGTTATTACAGTATTTAGAAGATTGTGTTTAAAATTTTCTATGACAGAAAAACTTCAAAAATTATTGTTATTGCTATTACTTTGACTGGAAAACAATTGTCAATTTTAGACATAAATTGAACCTCTTTATTATAATTAAAATTGCAAGAAATTTCTGATTCTTTTATTAGCAAGATCATTACTAAAACTGTTAATAAATTAATGTAATCTTAAAATCATACTTTGATTTTCTGTTCAATTGTAAACATGAACTACATAAATATATATTACTATCATTTTTTATAACTTATAATCAAATTATAACTTAATCATCATCTATACTCTTGTTATGTTTCACTGTAACACATTTACATTTTATTTCTGCATTAAAATACAGAATTTTGTCTTTAGGTGTATTTCTGAGGTTCCAGTTATATGGTCCCTGACTACCATAACTTGCTCATTATCAATGGTTGTCATTTGTAATAGTATGGATTGATCAGAGATGACAAGGTTTTACATGGCTACAGAACTTAACATCTTAGGGCTGAATTATGATAACATGAGGAAACCATCATCATCCTACATTTAATAATTAAATTTAATATAAAATAAATAATCATGAGAGATCAGAAAGAAAAAAAAATAACTAAAAGTTCATCTTGCAGTAAACAAAAGTATTAATAAAATCATTCATTATTATGAACAATCAACAATAAAAAAAATCAACAGGCAAATGTGTGACTGTATTTGGAATAGATACACTATAGACAACTTAATCATTTATCCACTGCCAAATACAGGACAGATATACAATGCAATTATCTTGATGCAGTTATTTAAGTGCCAATTTTGCAAAATATACAAAATGCAATAATGCTGTGATACTGAAACATGTTTACCATCATCAATGCTCTGGTCATATAATAGTCATAATATACTGACTCATCATAAACACTTTCTAATAAAACAATGAAATAGAATGGTAGTACATGGACTTTAAAAATTATATGTTTGTGCCATCCAGGGTTATTTCATAAAATCTAAACACTAACTTAAAGTCCTAATCCATATAACTGTATTCTGTAATTTAGCTCAATCAGCAAGAATTCCATTAATTATTACTGTGATCAAAGTATAAATAAATAATTATAATAGCTGATTCTAAATAATTTTAAGTAATTCATAGGTTTATCCTACTTTAATTAAATAGTTTTATTGGAATAATGTAAAAATCCTAGAATACTAAACTCTTTTGAAACTAAGACACACACTGCTAATTCGTGTAAAACTTATTTGATTACAATAAAGACGTTACAATGAAAAAATATTTTTAAACAATTATTTAATAATTAATTGATTAACAATAAACAAAGGTTTTAAAAAATTACATAATAGTATGAAATTTTAAACATTCATTTTGTCAAAAAAATAACATTTAGTTCATAACAATTACAGTTAACTATTTTGATTTATATTTATTAAATTAATTTTTAATTTATTAAGTTATGTATTTAAATAATCGTGTAGGGAAAATAACATTTTTAAAATCAGAGATGACAATCTTTGACTTAGCTTATTTTACCCTTTGTTAAGTTTTAAAGGGGGTGGTAATAAATGAATGAAAAGAACAACATATGTAAAATAAATTACACTTAAAGAAATAAAGTTTTCTAAAAATAAACTTGCATAATTTTGAAGAGAAAATTGAATGGATTCAAAAATATGTTTCTCAGTTTGAAAATATTAATTTTATGAAATTATTTAACATTATCAATTTTTACATTCATAAATTATTACTTTTATATTAAAAAAACTGTTTTATTATAAATGAAAATATAGTGTGCACACAAAAAATACCTTTAACCCTGTTTTTATTATTTTGTGGAGTCTTTTGTTCCAGTTATAATTCCCAGTTTATCCAGATGCTTTCTTGTTGAAGTCTTCTACACACATATACATAGTTAATTTGGTTTTTTTTTTTTTGGTGTGCAGTATTTCTAGCTTAGCCAACAGCACATTTTGTTTATTTCTTTCCACTAAACTTAGTAGGTGAGAGTAACACTGCTCTTGGTTGAAGACAATGTTTGCTTCAGATTATTGCAGAGGTAACTGCTTTTCATTTTATTACATGAAGGCAGGATAGGTGGAAAAAGATGATGCCTAAATTTTAGCTAACTTAGAACATGGATTTTATTGCAGAAATCAATTTATATCTACATTTATAGTGTTCTAAAAGCTTGGTTTAAAACTTTTTGTTCTATGTTACAGCTTGATGAAGACTTCTGCTTCTTTTTATTTTTAGCATCTAAATCAGGGAATTTTTTTTATTGTACTATCTTTTTCAACAGCATAGTCAAGATTTGCCTTTTTTTTCTTATGAATCAACTTTTTACCAGACATGTAGGTCTTCTCTTTTTCACCCCTCTATTATTTTTTAGAACAACACTTTCTAAAACCAATAACAATCTGACTCCAACATGGTACAATTAAGTAATGACCAATTAGATCAAATTTTACAAATACAATTATCCAGTAGTTTCCCTCCTTAAACATTAGCACTGGAAAATAAGGTAAAATTTTAAAATAGAATCATAAAATTTTTGACATTTTTTTTTAATAATCAAATTTCTTGAAAAAAGAAAAACCAGATAATCATTTAATTGCACTGATTTCATTTTTGTAGTGAAAAGATATTAAAAAAATGTAAAAAAATAATTCGAATTAAAATAAAATTTAACAAAAGAATTAAAATCTTATTTTTTTCTTTTCAAAATCTTTCAAAACACAAAATTTTATTTATTTTAAAAGGTTAAAGTAAATATTATTATAGAATTTTTTAAAAAAAGAAAATTATTTTTTCTTAGTACATTTTCAAAGTCAAAATTAAAACTAGTAAATAATTACTGAAGAGAGCAACAAAAAAAAACTTGTTTACATTATTTTGAAATTCTTTCTCTCTTTTACCATCATTTATAATCCTTATTAAAAATATTCACATATTAAAGTCATACTATTATTTAACAAATTTAATGTTTAAGAATTCTAATACTGTCAATTTGGGAACTACTGCATCTTCTACCATTATATACCTATTCCCAATAATCATCTGACTATCTCTTTGCGAAAAAACTTTGTCTTTGTTTCTGTTTTTATCAGCCTATATTTTTTTCAATATTTCATATAACACCCTATTCCAACATATATAGAGTATGGCAAAATAAAAACTTTGTGATTTCATGTGAAGGAAATTACACCAATCTTTTATATAGCTTACAAATAATTGGATGTTATTGATATTTTCCTTTCACCTCTTTATATATTCTTGTGGATCCTCTAGATCATCTCTTAATCTATTTACATAGATTAGTATGGATAATACTCAGCTTTTAGATGAGTAATCTTACTATCATAGTCCACATTTTTTACTCCCAATTTTTCATTTATTATATCTAAAACTTTATGATGGACTTTGTAATTTTTTGATCTATAGCTATTTTTTTTTCTTTGGGTCATTCTTATTTTTCTACTTGAAATCAAGGATTACCATTATCTCTATATTATGTTATTACTTCTTTATTTTCTGATCTCTATTTTTATATATTTGTCTAACGTATTCAATTTGTTGAAATATTTTTTCATTCTATTTCTTGGATTTCCAGGTCCTTGTTCACATTTTGTTGTCATATTCTTTGATCATTCACTCATACTTGCAACTTTTCTATTTGTTAACCATTTCTATAAGCATTTGTTTGTTGAATATTCAGAGTTTCTTGCACTATTTTTTATGTAATATCTAAAAGATCACCAGCCAGTTTGCAATTGTTAAGAATATGTTGAAGAATCTTTTTCTGAATTTTATCCCTTTCTTGTAAGTTTTATTCAAACTTTTCACCTTTAACATTTATGTTGTTTTTATGTATTGCTGACAATTGTTCATCTTATTTATCAAACTCTACATTCTTGTTTCCAGTTTATCAAAATCCTGTATCATATCTGTTCTCATTTCTTAATTTTTCTAATTCAGTATAATTTTTCTCTGCTTTGAAAATATCTTTCTTTAACTGTTTTATTTGATCATCTCTTTCCTTCATTCAATTTGTTTATAAATCTCTATTTTATTTTCCATTTGTTCAATTTGGTTTGATATCTTATCTTCCATTTTGGTTGCATTTTCATCATTTCTTTAAGCATTGCAACAATACATAATTCTTTGTTTAATTTTTTCATTGTGTTTTTTAATCCATCAAGTATTGTAGCTAGTTCTTTGAAAGTAATACCCCTATTATCTTTATAAGCATTTTAAAATCTTCCATCACAAATTCTGTATGTTCTCTTTATCAATCTCATATTTGCCATCTCTCTCTCTCTCTCTCTCTCTCTCTCTCTCTCTCTCTCTCTCTCTCTCTCTCTCTCTCTCTCTCTCTCTCTCTCTCTCTCTCTCTCTCTTTTTTCTCTATCTCTCTCTCTCTCTTTCTCTCTCTCTCTCTCTCTCTCTCTCTCTCTCTCTCTCTCTCTCTCTCTCTCTCTCTCTCTCTCTCTCTCTCTCTCTCTCTCTTATTCTCCACTTTCTTAAAAAAATAATACTTTTTAACATTTTATCTCTATCACAGTATTATTATAAACAAGCTTTCTCTAAAATAATAAACAGCATATATAGGTGGATCACTCTCTCAGTTCTATCATAAAATTCCAATATCTCCATATTCTGCTTTTTACATTATATTGACTTCCACCTCTGTTTTATACAATGGAATCCGTGTGTTTTTCCAAATAGTTAGTCAAAATAAACAATTGTTTTCCCATTTACCCATTAATTTCATTGTTGTTTTTTCTATTACTAGATTATATTTAACTGTGAATCCTGTTATAGTTGTTTACACTTTCTTGTATCCACATTTGTAATTTTTTAGTACAATCATATTTTATAATTATCAATTACTCAATGTCTTGAAATAGTGAAAAAAATTTACTACTTAGTTTATTGCTAATGTTAAGGTTTAGCATTTTATAATTGAGTTGAATGTCTGAGTTTGCATTATAATTTTCTAATCCAAGCAATTCTTGAAATGGGTTTCAAACTAAGGTTTCTGCAATGCATTAAATGTCATTATAAGCATTAAATCATCATTTGTTCCTGCAGATTCAAGTAATAATAAAAGCTATTTCAATCCGTAAACATCATATAACATTTTTATTTTCAATAATGTAAAAAGATCATTATTTTTTCTGATTAATGTATTGAAAGAAATCACTACAATCGAAAATATACATAATGATATTAATTTAGTAAAGATCACAAAATTTATTTATCTGCAAAACTGTCACCAATTTTGGTGATGAATATAATCTATTACAACTTAATAAAAGATATATATTTTGCTTTCAACCAGGTTTATTTCCTTTCTAACAGTTTTAAAGAACTATAATTTGGTCATAATGCTTTTTTTTTAAAATAAGCATAACTTTTATGATTTTTGCAATTTATAATTGAGTTCTTTTCATTAAATAATTTACTTTTATGTTTGGATATCAATTTTGTTTACTGTGATATTAATTATGCTGCTGGTCTAATATAATTTTAACAATGAATTTGTGTGTGTATTAGTTTAGATTTAGTACATTGTTTTGGAGATGAATTTTCCCTGACATTTACAAATCCCCTTATTATAATATTTTCCCCTTAATTTCAATATTGACCACCTTGCATGGTCAATGCATTTGACATATGAAAAAAAAGTATCAAGTTGAAATACCTTATAGATTGACACAATTAATAAAATTACTAACAAACAAATATGCTCATCTCAAATATAATGAAATACATAAGATGATTTTTTAATCCTTAATTAAAATGCAAAATAATAACATAAAACATCATCATGAGCATATATATCAGGATTCCATTATCTTTATATGGCAAGTAGATATAACATAACTTTAACACAGTATTCATAACTTAATAATCTCCCATATCTAAATAACATTTATAGGATAGGGCTACATTCACTGCCCATTAAAACAAATACAAATATTTCTGCCATTATCTTGCATGGATAGACATTGAATATTCAATGACAACCAATAATAGATAGTTCAATATTAGAAACACATATACAATTCTGTTTTTAACCATTCTCTTGTAATCAACTATAATTGATCCAAATCATATACATTACTGTTGTCAAAAATTATTAATGTTTTCAAAATTAATGCTACTTATTCAACACTTTATTTTTAATTCTACTACATTTATGTAAAAGGAAAACATAACCAACTTCAAATATTTTCAAAATTGATATAAAATTGATATAAGTCAATTCCAAAAGCCGATATTTAATAACAAGTTGAATCCTATATTATAAATGTACATTCCCAAACACATATTCAAACACGAGTGTTTAACAAATTCTGTTTTAGTACTTGGTAGATAAATTTAATTTTATTTTATTGCTAGTTATAAAAAAAAAATCTACAAAGCGCATGTGCAATAGCTTAATCATGTTATTAATATTACAGTTTATAAACATCGCTATATAAAATAAATAGTTTATTTACATACATTTAATTTCAAATAAGAATGACGTATCGTAAATTCTAATAAATTTCGCCAATGTCATTCATTCAAGCATGTAAAAAGTAATTTAAAGTGATTGTTTAATATCTTCACCCTCTCACTTTCAAATACTTAAGATTTGCCCATACGTAAGCGTTTGGGTTCGAAAAGAAAGATGATTCATTATCTCTTTTCCAAAGACTTAGCTTATGTTTGAAGTGGGAGTATTCATTTATTGTTTTTAAAAAAATCTACAAATTGCATGTGCAATAGCTTAATGCCATTGTTAATATACTAGATTAAATCACATTTACATATAATCTGAAATTTCCGTTGAATGAGAAAAAAACATAAATGATAGTACTAACGTACATTATTAACAGTTTATAAATAGATTATTATTTTTAATGTATTTGAATATTATGAAATTATATTATTTTTATATAAAATTGTCTTGTCTGTATATTAATTACATGGTCCTGTTTATAAAGAATAACTCATCATATATGGGATTTGATGGTTTAATATGGTATTATAAATTGTCATGCTATTCATTACATACTAAAAAAACCTAGCTCAACTTATTAATAAATAATAAAGTATATCTTTGAGATATTTTTGGGTAAGTATGAGGTGACATAAACTTGTTGACCCTTACATAGTAAAAATCTCTTTACATATTAATTTTAAAAAGAGAGATTTATTGTGTAATGGTTACTAAGATGATATGGATGCTATCTGGCGTGTACTATCAAAAAATATCTCAGAAGTATAATTTATTTATATAGTAATATATTGAGTTAGATTAGTTTTATTCTTAATATACAATAATTGACATGACCAATTCATTATTCACTATTTATAATTCCAGGCCAACTTACATAGATTATGAGTTACATCAGGAAATGGACCATTAAATTGATATATATACCAGATAATTTTATATAAAAATAATTTCACCACACAACATTTAAAGGTAATAATAAATAAAATAACATACCATTATTGTAAAAAAATATATTTCAAAGTTTTTATTTTCAATATTTCTTTTTTATATTTTTACATAATAGTATTAGTGTCAGTATTCTGACACTGATTCTTGATCTCTTTCTGAGAAATAAAAACATCTTTAACAATTAAATTATGAGCAGGTAAAAGCTAATTTATGTTATATATATATATATATGTAACGGGATGGGGGTATTGGGTGGACAGAAATGGAGTGGGAGAAAGTTAAGATAGAGAGAACCTGGTGTGATGGAATATCATCATCAACTCCAAGTCAATTCAAAATTTAAAATATTAAATTTAAGTACAAAGTATATATAAGTATATTCAAAGATATGAGTATGAGATTAGAGAATCTCTGAGAGAACATTGAGAGATCAGAAGCTAACTCATAAGAGCAGCTAAAAGCATAATTATAAATTCAACCAGCATTATAATAAGTCAAAGTAAGTATAAGTAAATATTAAGAGAATCATCCATGATCATCATTGATGGGAATAAACAAATCAGTACAATAAAACATATAAATCAACAGTCAACCTTGTGACTGGATTGGAAATGGGTCTTCTGTAGACCAGGCTAACTACTGAGCCTTTTGCCAGCTTGGTCAATTATATAAACATGACTTGGATGCACCAGCTTAGTGCCCATCCATTAAAATACACAATAATTAGAAATCAAAACAATAATGCTGGGACATTTAAAACATGCTGATCATCATCAATGCTCAGGCCATTTGTACTGGCCAACTATAAACTGAAATTTTTAATAAGACTAAAGTAAAATAAAAAAATAATAGTGCATGGGCTTTAAAGAGTATCCTCTTTTGCACCAACCAGGATAATGATTGATCATCACTGGATGCCCAAAGCACTAAACACATCCCCATTTATCTGTGTCCGAAATCTAGCTCAGAGAACATGGGCTCTATTACTGTATGTGAACAAGAGATGATGGGATACAATTTTAACAATGAAATAAATTTATTAATAACAATAAAAAAATAAATAAGGTCTTATAAGGGTTCTGATTTTGAATGATATACAAGATTATATACACAATTAAAGTTATCATATAGATTTACAATATTTCTTAATAAGTTTTTACAAACGCATATATATATATGTACACAGACGTGCGTTTTATAATATACAAGAAATACATTTCAATTAAACATAAAATCATTATATAAAAAAAATTGATTAAAATTTACATATGTGTTATAATTGCCAACATACGCACATATACATGTGTGTGCGTGAAATAACCTATTTGACTTGTTATAAAATAATTATCAAACTCTTAAATTATATGAAATACAATAAATGATTGAAGTTTCAGTTAAATGAAATACATTTTACATACTAGGTTTACTGAAACACGTATATATAATTTGCACAGACATATGAAACATTAATTTAGCTACAATAAAATTATGAAAGATTTTTTTCGCAATTTAATCTTGAATATAGTCCTTTTCTTTAAAATAAGAACTATCAAATTTTTGACAGTTAATTGATTTAAAATGTCTTTCTTTTTTCCTAGTCTAAAAGATTTTTGGAAATCACTTTCTTGACTATTAATTATAACTTTGTTTGTACTTTTTTTTTTCTTTAATAAACGATTTTAAACTAATATCGTTTTATATATTTCTATCAGTTATAAAAATGTCATTTTACTAAGGAAATTGTTTAAAACTTCCTTATCATATATAATGCTACTCACCACCAGCTGTATATATGTTTATCCGTGTTCCTTTGCCTTTATCTGACGCAATATAGTGTAATTAATTCTTCAGCAAGCTGGAAGATTTTTCTTGATGAGTTTGGTTTTAGTGATTGTCATAATCAGGAAAAATGTAATCCATGTAAAATGTTGATCTTCCTTGTAGGCTAGGATTGTTCCAGACAAGCAGCTCTCTTGGTTTGATAGATTTCAGGCAATCAATCATCCTCTACACATTTAAGGCTATGAATTTCAGCACAAAGAAGTGGGTCTTTTTCTCCAAGTAAATTTCAAACTCCTGCAAGAAATATTGGTAGCTCCTGAATCTAATGTTCTGCCTTCAGCCACATAACTTCATAGTAGCTATTTTGCCAACTCTCCAGTCAGCTAAAACCAACTGCTGCAAACTTCATCAAGTTGCAATAAAATATTATAACTAACTTTTCAGGCTGCTCTCTTATAAATCATTATCCAGACTATGCAGTGGCCCAGTTGGCCACTGCTTAAAATATTACAACCAGACTCCTCTGGTCAACTCTTACAAACTACAAGCAAAAACTAACTGATATATTTTTTATCAGTCTTTTATAATCTCATCTGAGGTGTTAACAACACTTGATTAAAAACAGAGTTTTTATTTTTATCTCACTAATCTTTTTAAAAACACGTACATGTTTTTACTTAGGAGATTCTTAATAGATAAAAATTTGTTTAATTAATAAAAAAAAATTTCAAAAACAAGCATTGTGTTTTTACATTTCACAATCAGAATAATAATAATAATAACAATACAATATTTATATTTATTAAATCTTTTTTAAAATATTAATTTCATAATAAAATTTTATTTTAAACCCAGAGTTATTTAACCCTTTACTTGTTATTATTTTATTTTAGAAAATATAGAAAAATATCTACAAAAATTTATTCTGTGTTTATTTCTACTTTTCCTTTAATTTACATATATATATTCACATACACTACATTAGTGTGTGTGATGTAACCCAACTGGTTACAATATATATATAATTGTAACCTTTCCTTTTCTATGTGTGTATTTTATACAACAACAACAAAAAATTAAATTATTTTATTTTCTAATTTGTTTTTCTTGTTTTAAGATTAGGCCATGATATGGCTAGACACTTAAGCATCAAAACCTATCTTTGTACTATAACTTGTCTACTCTGGATCTCCACATTTCTTACTATACACTTTGAATCTATCAACCGCCTAACTCTAACATTAAACCATAAATCATATAAAATATTATTTCTTGAGACTCAACAATTGATTATAATTATCAATCAAATAATTACTAAAGTAGATTTACAAAGACAGTTACAAGAGATTGGGTTTTAATATAAAAAAAAACTATAAAAAAAAAAAACTATATATCTTTCCAAGACATCTTAAATTAATCCCATCAAATTAATAAAATGTATTTTAATCTTATATATTTTATAATAACTATTACTACCTTATGCATCTCTCAAGGTTCTTACTTATTCCAATATGACAACATAATTTCTCTATTTAAGATAACTGAATAATAAGAGGGATTTTACTAAGATCCAATCATCTTAATCATAAACACATCTAACATTATAATATACTTCAATTTATTTCATTAGAATTAGTATATCTTTTTAACAAGAATAATAAATTCCCAATTATAAATCATCATCATATTTTCTAACAATTAATATAACTATAACTTATAACTAACTACTACTTATAAAATGAACTACTTTTATTATTATCTTAAAATATAATCATTATTCAAACTAACTTTCATTTAGACATTAGTCTGCTAAATAATCACTTTCTTGGTTTTATATACCCTGTTAACTTTAATTAAATTGTCTAAAATATTCTCATATCAATATCTGATATTCATATACTGTTCTGAATGTATTTGAAATGAACTCAAATATATTTTCAGAAGAAATTTCCATGTGACTATAAAGATATAACTATTTTTAAATTAAGCTATAATGCTATTAAATGTTCTTATTTAAGTAATTGTGATTGCATTTAATAAACAATTAAATCTATCAGTTTTGTTCTATATAATACTCCCAACAATTTGTGTGTTTGGATATGACAAAGTGGTGAAAACAATTCAAAATTGAGACAAAGACTGCACTCAACCACTGTATTTACAATAGTAGTTTATTTACATAATTAACAATAATTATTAACAGAATTTTAAATAGTATGTAGAATAACAATAAAATATAACACATATAATTTCTTTAACATTTGTACAATTATATACAATAATGAGAACCACTGACTCCTATCTACTAAACAATAAAATTTTAAAATTATAGGAATCATTTTTTTCTATTTTTTTATTTCCAAGAATCATTGTGAATAATATTGTTGTTGTTGTCATCGTCGTTGTTGTTGTTGTGGTTTGTTGTTGTTGTTGTGGTTGTTGTTATTGTTATTGTTGTTGTTGTTGTGGTTGTTGTTGTTGTTGTGGTTGTTGTTATTGTTATTGTTGTTATTATTATTTATTTTTTAAATATAGATTCCATATTTTATGTATATTTCTTATTTAAGATACATATTATTAATATCCTTATGAATGCCAAAAACAACCACATCACATATTGTCAGAATGTGATTATTTTTATCACCTAAAAATCTATGAAATTAATACCCATAATAAAACCAAAGATACAATACTATTTGATTATCACTCATTCCATTCATTTTCTTTGTTAGTTTGTTTTCATTATTGATCCCATTTGTTTTCATTTTTATGTAGTATCACTTTAAAATTGATTACTTAATGCAACCTTTGTTTTGTATTTACATTTTTATTTCTCATTTAAACAATTTTCCACACTTAGATATACCATTATACTCTTTTTTATAAATCCATATACTATGCCTACTTTATTTTCTTTATAATTAACATTCTGTAAATAAGAAACTGAAACTGATGTCTACTGAACTCAAATGCTACCAATATATAATGGAGGTTTTATTTACCCTTCCAAATAAGGTGTGCTCTCATGGCAAGTAATCATTTATTCCTCATGATACAATCTTAATATCCAAGCTTTTCCATTAAGCCTTTGTGGATTTGATCACCTTCATCTTATGGAAATTTTTCACATTATAACATCCAACTACATATATGAGTATCACTTAGATAAACCTCATTATGCTCTTATCAGTTCTTCAAGAAATTACAATTTACCACATTGACTACCCCCTGGAATGACAACCTATTTAACTATAAAAAGGATCACAGACATACATCATACAATAAATCAGCATAACTATATAATAATATTATCTTTCCATTAATTATTTTCCTAATCTCCTGGTGATATACTACAAAACAAAGTGTCTGTATAATTTGACAATAGTCAATATTTATTTATTTATTTTTAACTTGGGATCACAAGTTTACTTATTGTATCATATAGTTTATCATCCCCCCATCTTTAATTCTTTCAGATAACTTTTTTTCACATTTCATTATCATATAGTTGGTAATTTTCAGTATTATTTTACTAGGGTTCTTTAACATTACCTTATACTAATCAATTTACATCTTTAAATATATCACACATTAATCTTATCTTAATATGATTTTATAATAAAAACTTAGAGCATTATTTTACCCATTTTACTCTTCTATTAACTTCACATCTATAACGTTCTCATTTGGAATATATCTAAAATTATACTTAAAACATTAAACATATAAAACAATTCTTAACATAATGAAGATTAACTTCATAACAAAAAAATATATAAAGTTCATAATTATCTAATTTCTATCCAAGGAATTGAAAATTGTTATTTAGTTTCTTATTTTGTTTTTTTTTTCTTGGTAATTAATTTATATGTATGTAAAGCTGATAGTTCCGATTTTCTTCCATGTCAGGACTTTGACAGCATTTGTCAATTATCTAATAGATTGCCTCTTCAATATTTTAAAAAAAGATGCAATTATAATAAAACGAGGATTTTTCTATTATTATTATTTGTAAAGTTTAAATGTTCTCTGAAATCATTTAGTACTCAGAGATTTTCCTATCCCGTTATTATAAACTTACTGGAATCGATAGATTAATGGGTTACATCAAATATAACTAACTATCCAAGTGTTTTTAAAGTGTAGATCAAAATCATTTAACATAAATAATTTCATTGTTTTATTTCTATGTTTATATTACAGTTTATTGACATCAAGTCTCATAATCTATATGTTTTCTTTTCTATGAGACGATTTTAAGGTAAAGGTTTACTATAACAGTCTATGGGTGTTTGCCCTCTATTGTTTAAAATTTAAACTAAATTGTTTGTGAATCTTACGTGTATGTTATTATATTACAAATAAATTAAAATTTAATCAAATGTAAAAGATAATAATAATAAAAAAAAACTTTTGAATGTTGGATTAATTTTACATCATTAATTAAAAGAATTACTTTTAATTTGCTTGAAAGTTAAGAATTTAAACTGTCTACAACTTAAGAATTTAAAATAACTACATTTATAGCACATGTTGCAAAAAAAAAAAAAGAAGACATCCTATGTGTTCAACAGCGTGAATTACATGCACACGTGTACAGTTTTATAGTTGGAAAAATATCTGCTACATGCTTAGTACCTGATGGTGAAATTTTGAGTGTTGCTGCTATTCTGGCGGTATAGAGAGAGCATCAAGAAAGTGCTTCTTGACAGAAGTTGCAGACAGGATGGCTGATACACTGGAGGGCCTGATACAGCAGTTCATTTTACCAGGTACGCACATTATTTCAGAGGGCTGGGCTGTGTACAATAACATCAGCAGTCTCAACAATGGTGTGTATATGCATTCAGTTGTCATCCATCAGGACAACTTCGTGCATCCCGAAGACCAAGACATACACACCCAGAATATTGAAAACATGTGGATGAGAGCAAAGCGTAAGCTGAAATTCCAATCTGGCTCTAGCAGAGCTTTGTTTTTATCGTACCTGCATGAATTTGCCCTCAGGTGTAGATACAGCAATACCGCTTTTTTCTCCAACTTCATATGTATATAGGACATAATTATGTTTAAAAAAGTAAATGTTTTTATTATTATCTTTTACATTTGATTAAATTTTAATTTATTTGTAATATAATAACATACACGTAAGATTATCAACCAATTTAGTTTAAATTTTAAACAATAGAGGGCAAACACCCATAGACCGTTATAGTAAACCTTTACCAATTTTAATTCCTATGAGGTATTTTTGCATTTATTAACACTATTCCAAATAAATATTTATAAGTCAGTTAAATAATATCGTTCCTATTTACAATACTATAATTATATCTTTTTTTTAGAAAAATATTGTAGAATTAGTTTTAATAATGTAAATCAATTTGATTATAATATTTATTATTTGTGTTCCACATTTCAGTAAGTTATTCTTTAAAGATATTTATTTTGACTTCATTTTAGTTTTCTTTATATCATAAAGTTAATTTATCTTTTAAATATATAACGAAGCATAGATAGCTAAAATTGTTTTCACTTACGTGAAATATTGTCCAACTTCTACTTGCTTGAAATGAATCAATATTATCCTTATATATTTGACTGTTCACTATAATAATAATACACACTGGCAATTTTTTCTGCATTAGCATTTTTCAGAATTGTAATTTGATCTCTCAAAATATGACTTTGTGACCGACGAAGAAATTAGCTATTTATTCCATGATAATTATTTATCCAATACACATTATCTTGATTTGTACTAACATAAATTAAATTACAGTTATAGCACAAAATTATCTTTATAATCGTCAGAATTTTATCAATTATTTCCGACAACTTAATTGCGTACTGACTTCATTTGTCTTTTTTTCTTTTTCCCCCTCTTTTTCCTATCGTCTGACTATTCTCCAAAATTCGCCCACATGAAAGTTATCTCAATTACTAATCATTTTAATGTTTAACATAAAAAATAATATTTCAAAACTAATTAAATTCAACTTTTCAATTTACACATAACAGAATATATTTATTCAACTTTATAAAAATATTTTACTCAACTATCCAAATTATTGATCTTTTATTATTATAATTATTTTAAAATATATATATATTATAAAAATTATATATAGACCTAAAAAAAAAAGCACGAAGGAATAAAAATAATGGTATGTTTATAATATCTTTTAAAGTCTCTATTACAATATCTATCAAGTTATTAGTACCAGTTATATTTTCAAAATTTACAATTTTGGATGATTAAGAACAGTAATTTATTACGGTGATTTATTATGGTGAACTAATCAAAAGATCACAATATATATATATGGATTTTCGTTATGCCTTAAAAATCCAGATGACCTTGCTTTCATATTTATCTAAAATTTAAAACTGACTAGATGATTTTTCATTTGATTAAATTAATGTTAAAAATTTAACACTCAAAAACATGCAACCATGCCTACATAAACCATTCAATGCCTGTCTGCGTTTATGTATTCATAGGTAACAAATTGACAAATCATTATTTTTGAGTTTAATTTAAATTCTACTTACAATCAAAGAGTATGTATTCTAAGCTCTCTCTTTGAAACTAAATTATATTCCACCCTACTTTTCTTCTAATTTTCACAAGTGTCAATGAATTATTTACAAAAATATATACATATCATCATCATCAACACAATCCCTTGCAAAATGAAGATCTCTTTAAGTTCAGTCCATCTACTCAAATTTCTAGTTTCTCTTCTTCACAAAATTCCTTCCACACTTTTTTCTTTCAATGATCAATCTCATATGTGGTCTCTATCTGGAGGTTTTACAATCTCTTGGAATTAAATTTAAGATTGCAATTGTCCATCTATTATCATCTCTTCTAGCAATATGTCCATTCCAATTCCAATTCAGACTTAATTTTTTCAACAATGTCAATAATACTTGTTTGTTCTCATACCCATGTTATATTCAGTCACTTTGTGTTACTCTAACATGCAACTCTCCATGTTGCTTTGAGTAGTCTGATGTCTCTATATTGCTCTTCTATTAAGTGTCCATGTCTAAGATCCATAAGTAAGAAATAGTAAAGCACATTTTTAAAACCTTTATTTTCAAAGACTTAGGCATACATTTTCTTTTAATATTATGTTATTTTTACAAAAAGCACCCCAATCAAGTTTAATTCCATAATTAATTTTATGCATTATGTTTCCATCTAGAGTAACGATCTGACCAAGGTAGAAGTTAACATTTTCTAACTCATTACAATCAATCTTTATATTTATTTTTTTAGAAAATCCATTGAACATTACTTCAGTCTTTTTAACATTTATCTTTAGTTCTACTTTCTTAATTTCATCTGATAACTCCTGTAACATTTCCTTAAGCTCTAAAGTATTATTAGCAAAAACAACTACACTATCTTCAAAATCTAAATGACTTAAATAATCTCCATTTACTTTTACTTTGTAGCTTCTCGTTTTCATTTGCAAGTTACTTTTTGCAGCACTGCTGTAAAAAGTGTTGAAGATATGGAGTCACCCTGTTTTACATCTCTTTTAATGTTAACTTTCTAGAATCATTATGTAATATAATTGTTGTCTGATGCATTTGTATAAATATTTTTCAGAAAATGACAATATATCTTTTAAAAAGTTAAATATATTTTTGTGTATATGTAGATGATACAAAATTTAAATTAAAAAAAAAAAACTAATAAAATAAAGAATTTTTTATCATCCAAATTTGAGATACAGTTTTGACTGTATCGTTATAAATGCATTTTTATCAATTAACAAAAAGTTAACAATATAAAATAAAAATTTAAACAAAATATTTTTAGTTTTAGATCCTTCTGAGCTTTTACAAGATATTTCTTGTTGCTTTCCAGTTTATACAAATATAATTGCGAGATGAATTTCCAAACATATACATCAAAAATAAATAGGCCATATCATTTATCGACAATGCAAAACTTAAATTAATGATGTTCATAGTTTAAGACATAATTATCAATGCATATTTTAGTTAATGGTTGCAGCTGTATTTTAAAATATACGGGGATTATTAGTAAATGCCTTACAATATAATGGTAGCCAATTATATAACATGTAATGTGAGTTCATAAATGTATCGTATATAATTTTAATATATATATATTTCATGAAAACTAATATTTATTAGGACAATCAAATTATAGTTAACACAACAAAAATCTTATATTCGTCTGGAATCGAAAATACTGAAAATTTCACTACCCGAATCTATGTGTTAGTCTTGATAATTTTTTCATTATTTTGTCATGAAAGATAATTGAAAAGTCAAGCGTTGGTGGTCTAGTGGTTAGCATAGCTGTCTTCCAAGCAACCGGCCCAGGTTTCGCTTTCCGATCAACGCATTTAGCATATGGAAAAAAAAATAAGATACTTGAAAAGTCATTTTATCTGTAGTTTATTATTACCTTTCATTCATTTTAATAATAAGAGTTTATTTCTGTTTATGCTATTTATTTATAATTTGATGTATTTTTTTAAGGATCGCTTTGCTAAAGGTTTCTATGAACCCTTAATAGATAAGACAAATGACTTACATCTTTTATATGGTTATGAAAATGAAACTCATACAGTTGTTGCATTTACAAGGTTGTTGGAAACTTGTGATGAAATGGATCGCAAAATTACGGTAGGTAATATATACAATTGTAAAGACACTTATATATATATATTTTTAATTTTTAAAATTCTATTTATTCTTTTGAATTTCTATATCTCATATTCTATATGTGCTACATATTCATGCATATATTTGTGCGTTTTAAAAAGACATAACATTCTTCAATTTCAAAAAGACTACCTATGAAACAGTTATGAAGTCTTCATAAATCTGCATGGGTCTAACCTCATACATATAACCTGCAAAGATGCGATGAATACTGAAATTTAGACTAGTGTTAAAAAAAGTATGGTTATAAATCTGCAAAAATCATAATAGTTAATAAATTTATTTTTAAATTATATACACATGTAAGATTATTATAGTAATCATTTTAAACTTTGAAACTCCTAAAATTTACCTATATAAGAAATATCAATAACAACATATTTCTAGTTAAAGTTAGAATATAGAAAACATCTTATCAGTATTGTAATATTCTTTAATCTCAACAATGCATTCTGTTTGTGCCATAGGTAGTACTACTGAAATTGAAGAATATTATGTGATACTTATAAGATATATTTGCTATATATGAATTTCATTTTAGTAATATGCACATAAGAAGCTATCCTAAAATATTGGCAATCATTTTCTAGAAAGACAGAACATTATTATACAGATTTCTGTCACTAGATACTTCTTGTGGAGATTCTCCTGCATCAGTCTGCCAACTTTCATCATCAAGAAAAGTTGTGTTATGGCATAATAAATGTTTTTTTGTTAAATGTAGAGAAAGTGGCATAGGAAACAGTTATGCTGCATGAAACACATTTCAGGCAAGCTTCTCTGGGGATGGCAGGAAATAAGTTTACATGTGGTTTAATTAAAATGTCATAGTTATCACATCCCCAAAAAGGTGGTTAGTGAGGTTCAGTATCATGATGATGATGATTTTGGATGCATTGCTCACTCAATTCATATGTAAAGATCAATTATAATACATACAATATAACAAAATTAAACCTGCAAGATATAATTGGACTATGCTACACTAAACGATAATTAATCACTCTATTGTTATTCTGTGGAATGATATACAGGGTATAAGTTAGAATGACTATAATCTTAACCAGAAATACTATTTAATTATATCACATTATAGTTGTCATTCTGGAGCCCAAAAGTTTAACTATAAAGATAAAACAATCTTTTGTTGATTATCATTTTCTCATCCCAATTCATGATATATACTACTATTAGAACAGTACTATAGCAACACATTCAAACATCAAACTTATATTAATAAACCCATTTATTCAAGTGATGGACCTGTGTCTGAGAAATGTAGAAACTAAACTTGTGTTTTTTTACCCTCTATTAAATAATTTTGCTAACATTTTTTTTTACAGCTTTAATATGCATGTATATTTTTTTCTAATATTTTCATTTCAAAAAATCCAAAAAACCTCAGGATAATTGAATAAGCAGGAATTTTAAAGTTTCTAGAAGGACACATTGGTGCCTAGTCATTGTATATTTGACAATCTCAAATTTATTTTGAAATAATATTATAATGGTTTAAAAACTTGATTTTTTTGGAAAGTTTATGATTATTTTTGTATAATAATTGTGTAATAATTATTAGAAGTCAAAAACATACATTATAATATATTTATTTTTTACAGAAATGTTTTATTTTTTAGTATAAAAATATATTCTTCTATATAATGTTACATTGAGATTAATATCCTTGGAAAATGCAATTGTCTAGAAATGTTGTCTGTACAACTGTCTGTTATAACATTTAATGGTATCATAAAAATTATGAAAAAAAATTTAAACTTTTAAAGCATAAATTGATAATTTACTAGATATTAAACATAATTCATTCAAATTTTTAAAACAACATCAAACAAATAAGATTTTATTCATTTTTTAAATTGAATCTGCTCTATCTGAAATTTGATGATGTGATATCACTTTATTTGGATTAAAATATAAGTTTTAAAATAATTATGAATGCCAAATGTAATTTTTTTAATTTTAATTTTTAAATAAAAATATTTATCAAATGAGATCAAATTCATTATATTCTGATAAATAGTAATGGTTTAATATTAAAGTTAAGATGAAAGATTAAATCTAATAAAAACAAAAAAATCTGTCAGAATTTTAGTATAGTACAAGAGGGTTAAATATTTGTCGAAATGTAGAAAAATTAATGAGAAACAAAAATAGAGGCCCTTGACCAAATAGCAATCAATTTATAATAATAATAATAATAATAATAATAATAATTTAATTTTATTAGACCTTTATATTTACAAAATAGTACATAAAATAAATATGATGTTAACCTGGTCAAAAAGGAGAATATTGACTTTACTCTATTTAACATCTTTTAAATCCCTTAGACTTGACAAAGTTCCTGGTTTATATGAAACTAAATAAATTGTATAGTACTTAAAAATGTTTATATATCAGTAAAGTTAGATTAACACACAATAAGAACTGATGGTAACACTAAAATAAAAAAATGATATGAGACATTCAAGAAATTTAATTTTATTCAATATTAATAAATTTAATAATTTTGATAAGATAAACATATTGGAGTGATCTTATTAAGTTTTTTGTGATTTTGATTTCAACATTAAACTGTGCTTTTTTATATATTATGAATATTGATATATTACTATAATATCAAAAAGGTCTCTATTTGTTAATATAAGCAAGTTTCAATACAAAATTGCAACTTTATGTTCTCCCTGGCCTATTTGATAATAGAGAAGACCAGATAATTTGTTTTCTTATTCATATGTGTCTTTTTTCTAGTCCACCATAATTTTTTTATCTGTGAATCACTGCTTCTTGATCAACTTTTTTAAACAAATATTATAGATAGACAATATTGGCAAATACCCCTAATATTCAGTGAATGGTGATATCAATGAATTCTCTAATAATTGAACAGCAACAATAAATAATTATAAATAAAAACTATGTTATTTATACCCAACTCACTCGCTATCTGGCATATTATCTACTATTACTTTCTATTAATTAACAATCATAGCAAAAGAAAAAGTTAGCTTTGATACTATATACTTCATCATAAAGTATGACTACATTTAATTAATAACAGAACAACAATATGTATTTTAAAGTAGTTACTCAGAGCTATATATTTTAATTTATTTCATATTACTTCCATAATACCTTACTTTTAATTTAATTAAGTAAACTTTTTCCTAGATAAATTTTTTATTTTAACTGTAAATTCTAAATAAAACTCTTTTTTTTTATTATACATACTTTCCATCGTTTTTTTTTATTTTTATTTTTTATCAACTTGCTCATGATTATATTTATCAGATTACTATTTGGTTGCTGAATCCAAGTTTCACGTTTGTAAGCATGCATTTTTCCCTTAACTGTTGTAATCATATGCTTTCATTCTAAAAAAAATTGTAATCCATTTATTTAATAAACAATTTCTATACACAGACTTCCTCATTTATTTTTTTAAACTAGAGATCTTACTTTTTCTTTCCTTCCATAACATTTTTTTCTATTATTGTCCTCATATTTTTAATTATTTATTATTTTGCTTAGCCATTATTGTCTATTTATTCTATCCCTACAGGTATCACTGTTTGTTTCTTTTCATTTTTCTTAACCATGCAATTTTTTTATCCCTCCTGATGATTTATTTTTTTTAAAAGAGCTAGACTCCTCTCAATGAATACATTTTTCATTAGAACAAATTTTGTTTGTTAGTCGTATTATAGATTTGACTAGGGAATTTTTAAACAGATCTGGTAGTTAGTTATTCTTTATTAGTTTAAAAACAAAACACACAAAATTTTATGGAATAATATTAATATCTTCATTGTAGGTTAAAATTCAACTAAGTTCAATCCCTATTTCTTTTAGACTGGGACTCAAGCTCATTTTTAAATGTAACAGAATTACGTCTGCTAATAATATTATGCCTATTTTACTCAAAAGAAGAGGTTTCCAACTTTTTTATGCCACCACCCTAAAAAAAAATCATATGGTCTTGCACTCTTTAAAGTAGTAATTTATTTAAGAATAAACGTGAAGGTGACCAAAATAAACAAATTTGTATAATCGATTTTTAATAATATATAAAAAAATACATGGAAAAAAAATATTACAACAAAATAAAACTTGCATAAACTCTACAAAAAAATTACATTTTCATACGTGCATGGAATTTCTTTAAAAACAATTTTAACTAATGTTCAAATATTCATAAGATAATTTAATTTTTTTCTCTTTTGTTTCTGTTTATTGCATATAAATTTTTCAAAGCATGGCACATTGTTGCTAATAATAATATGTATATCTTCCTGTGCACCTAAGCAATTTTTAGATTTTGTTTTTATTGACAAAAGAAGGCTAAATTCAGACTCACATAAGTATGTCACTATGAATGGAATGAACACTGTTAATACTTTTTCACATAGTTTTGGAAACATGTTCATTGTCAAACACCAATATTGTTCCAATGTTTTGCTTTCAAACTGCATTCCAAGAACATGATTTGTGCACAGTTCAAAAAAATTTTTATTCAGCTTTTCATCATTTGTCATATTTCCTGAATTGAAAAAATATGGATTTGTAATCCATTTTTTAGAAGTTTCCAGTTCTCCTCCAAAATATCCATCAAATAACTTTGATAATATTTCCAAATAATCCACAATTTCTTCATACACATTTGTAATTAGAGATGCAACTTCATCAACCATCTCTTTAAATAATGAAAAAATTGAAAGATTTCCTTTTCTTTAACTCATTGGCACAAAAGATGTAACTTTTCTTGAAAAGCATTCAATTTTTAATGGCATTTCAATATGTAAATAGATACACTCAGGCCATTCATACGAATAAAAATATCATTCAAATAGGTTAGCATTTGTAGGAATTCTTGTGATTCCATTTTTTCAGGCAGATCATAGTCACATTCCTACAGAAAAGCTTTGACTTCTTTTCACAGTTCGAAAAAGCACATTAAAGCTCTCCCATGTGACAGTCAGTGGACTTTCATGCAAAAAACCAAAACTGAAATTTTATTTCTTCATAAAGCAACTTAAAGAGATGGTGAATCAGAGCATGATCCCTAATCCAGTTGATAATCTCCACAGAAATGTCCAGAACTTAAGTGCAAAATATCCTGATTTATTTCCTAGCATAGCAAAGACACTATCAGAATACAGAGAACCAGTAATTTGGATATCTGTCATATTTCACAAAGAAGGCTTTTACAGACTAGAAGACATATTCTTGTGATTGTTTTTGGATCTTCCCAAGACAGGAAATCTTTCATTATGACATCATCATGGACATATCCAACTGAGAAATATTTTCAAGGCACTAACCCTAATATCAATGATAACTTGGTTGTCCAAAATGATCAAATTCAAATCACCATGTCAGCTCTGATTAGCATTATTATAACAACACTAATTTAATCTTGTTTGAGGTTTCTTTTTCCAGAACAATTGTTGCCATTTCTAATGTACATGGTTTTACCACCCCTGCTGCAATTTTATGGGGCTTTTTAGATTTGGCTACTTTATATATGGTATGAATCCATCAACAGTAGTGTGACGGCAGATATAAAACCTAATTTTGGAATCATTGCTTGAGAATCAAAGTGGGACCTTTCAGCTGTCAATGGTATGATTCAACATCATCACCAAAAAAATGTACTTTGCCATACCAGTGTTCCAGAAGCATAGATGGCTTTATATTTCCACTTGAAAAGACAGACTCATAAAGTATGCACATGGGATTTTGCAGAATCTCAGTTGTTCTTGTGCAAATAAAACCAAATTACACATAAACATCACTCCATTTCCTTTTATTAGATATAATGAAAGGTTAGTTAATAATTTAAAAATTATAATCTGAAAAAAATAAGGATAAAGTTTATTAGAAGAAAAATAACAATAAGTAAAATGACATTAAGTATAACCACCATTTATTAAAGACACAAGAGAAATGACCACTGCATGAATACAGAATCAGTAATGTGCTGACTACCATAGCATCACACATGAGTTTATATACTCTGTAAAACATTTTGAAACTTTGTCAAATATACATCACTTGATGTCATTGATTACTTTTTAATACTTCTGGAAGTTCTTTGAGTGAGAATCATGTAAATACATTACACAAATAAATGATTATATATATATATATATATATATATATAATCATTTATTTGTACAATATATATATATATATATATATATATATATATATTGTAGCCCCTGGATTTATCCAAGACTCCATTTTTCAATTTAACTATGCAAAATAAGGTTCAATAAAAATTTTCCTCATAGTTTATATATTTTTTTCTTTAATAAGCAAAATTTTAGCCAAGACCAAGTTTGAACCCATATTCATAGGGATTGTGTACGTTTGACTCAGTAAGCAATCTGAAAATTTATTATTAAGATATTTCTAACCAAAAGATTATTTTATTTTAATTTATGTGTCAAGTTAGTATTAAAAATATATTTTAGAAAAGCAAGATGTATACGTTAGTTAATAGGTTGACTGAAAAGAAAGAGCAGATGTGTGACTCTTAAAACTACTTAGATAATGGTAATGAGTGGTCATAATTGTATACTAGTAAGTTAGAAATCATTAGTTCATGAAATTAAATGAAAAAAAATTAATAATAGTTATAATAATTAAGGATTAAAGTATTAAATCAGTCAGTTAAAGAAATGTATACATGTGATGTGTGTGTATATAATCTAATTGTGGATTTTAATTGTAAAATTCACAATTAATAATCATTCCTTGTCATGTTGTAAGGAAATCTTTACATAAGAAATTAGATCATTTTAATAAGTTTAATATTCACAGCCAAATTTTAATTCAATGGTTTGGGTTTGAAACTGGGATGCAAGATATATTTTGTTTCATTATTTAATGGAAAAAATAAAAAGGGGGAAGGAGCTGTTCTGTATTTACTTTTAATGTGGGTACCACGGGTGTTATATTACCCAGTAAATTATCAGAGCCATTTAAATGATATAAATTTCACCAAGAAATTTAAGTATACAATTAATGGGGATGGTTTGTTGAATGTGAAATTAATTGGCAATTATATCTGTTGAATTGTAAAATTAATTATTGATCATCTGTTAGAATGCAGTTGTGAATTTGACATGGTTTTTTTAAAGAGCAAAAGGTTAAAATTAACCAGAGAAAATGGGAACAAGAGTCAATTCATTAAGAGAAGAGAATGACCAGATGGCAGTCTCTATAAAATCTTTGTTGTTTAGCAGAACGGGGGACTATTCTATTTGAAACTTTCTGTTTACAAGTTTTTCTTTCATTGACTTAGAGAGAAACTGTCCCATAAAATTTAAAGAACTATTTTTCTAAAAAAAAAAAAAAGAAATTGTTATTATTGCTCTTTTGTCTCTTAAGACAAACTTTGCTAAATTTAACATTGTATTAAGAAAAGACAATGTGTATTGAATAAATTTTAAGTGGGCACACATTTTAATTTCCGAAGTTAGCCAGTGGTCATGGTTGGATCAGCAAATAGTAAAATTTAAAACCCAGAAGTTTGATGTTGTATATATATATATGTGTGTGTGTGTGCGTTCAATTTGAATATAAAAATGAATTCAAAGATGGAAAAAGACAATCAGAAATGGACTTATATCTCAAAAAAGTTAAATGAATGCTGTTTAACTGTAATCTGCATAAAATTAAAAATGAGGAACTCATTTCAGCAAAATAAAAATTGTGTATCTGATGGCAGAGGAATCAAACCCCATCACAAGAACTTTTTGATCCATAAACTCATGTGCTTTTTCAAACAAATTAAGGAGGAACAGAAAAAGGAAAAATGGAAAACAGGAATTTGGAGGACACTTGCCAAAGAACTCTATATAAGTATAATTTTTGTTTATTATTCACTATTTATGTAGGATCTTTAATATAAAAAAAGAATTTCTTTCTTTATGTTTGAGTATGTATATCCATTTTAAAATTAATTCATGTTGTAATTATACTTGTGTTATTTTGGGGGTATAGATATTGATATCAGATGATTTTGTATGTGTTTATTTAAATGCTTTTGCTATCATTGTCATTTTGGGGGTAGGTGAAATTGATATCATGTCGTTCTGATGTGCCTTATTTAAAATGCTTTACAAACATTTTTAAAAAAAAACACTGTGAAATATTATTATTACATGAAATGTTTTGCATGAATCATATTGGAAATTATTGTCAAATGCTTAGACTTATAAAATTGCATGACTATTGAGCTAAGACATCATCATTTCATTATACAAGTGCATGGAAATAGTTTTAAAATTTTAATACACATTTCTTATTATTTCTTATTGTTGTTATTGTAAAGTTAAAATCAGATACAAGCTGATTATTAATGCTTGGAAAATTTATTGGCTCATATTCCAGTGCACTAATTCACCAGAATATTAAAGATATGAAAGTTTTACTTGTAAAGGTTGATGTTTCAACCTGTATGTGATGTGGATGGACCAAAATCTCCACAAGGCCAGTGAAGTCTAGCTCACTAAGATATTTATGCTATATTCATAAAGTATTTGAACACAGTGGAAGAATTTTCCCACTTGATTATTCTCTACACCATAAGAAGGTTTCTTTATTAATGGCCAGAGGTAATAGGTATACCTAAGTCTTTTTGTATGACTAGCGATAAAAATCCTAGCAAATCTCAACCGTAGTGAAAAGGTTTTCTCTTATTTGGGTCACTGCCTGCCTCATGTTAATGTTTGATATTCCTTATGAGTGTATGAAAGATAGCCATGATAAGCATTATTTATAAGTGTTGGATACAAGGTCGCAAACTCAATTTGATATCTGGATGAATGCAGATAATGTATGTGCGATTGGTGTACTTGAATATTGTTTTGTTGAGTTAATTTATCATTTGAGCCAAAAGTAATAAAGTTAATAAATGTGAAATTAAGGGTTAAATAAAACCTACAATTGTTCAAGCGTAAGTAATGCATATATGAAATTATTTAATAAATATTTACATAGCCAGCTGTTCGCTGGAAATGTAATATTGTTAAAATATTATTATGTCAAAAGAATATGAGTATAGAGTGTGTGCACTATGATGATGATTGATCTAGATGCTGATTTATTAGCATAAACTTAATCCCACCATTCATAAAGTATCTCTAGTGAAAAGATTAGGGCAAAAGAATGTTTGATCAGAATTATAGGATACGATTAAGAAATTTGCAAAGGAATGTTAATCCAAAATAGCTAAATAAAATTATTAAATTTGATTATGGGAAAAATTAGCTCTCAAAGCAAATCAGTAATTTAAAAGCATTAAACATGGGAAGAAATTTGGTATTAGCTGTATCTAGGTTAAAAATGAAAGCATAAATATAAAATATATGTGAATGTAAATATTATTTTTTACTCCATGGTAATCGTGATTTCCTGATAATTAGGAAATAAATATTGGTATTTTAAACTTATTGATATATCCATTGATTTAGGGATAGATATATGTTTAGATTTTTTTTAATAATATGGTTATAAAACAAGGGAAAACCATGTGAGTCATCAAGAAAATGGGTATATGTTTCTGTATTGAATTGTAATCTATCAATAAAATTTGTTATTTGTTTTAAATAAAATTTGTGTATGTCTCAATGTTTTTGTGGGTTACTATTATCTAGATATCTCAATCCAATCATACATCAATATATTATTATTAATATTTGAATTGTCATTTACATAAATAATATCCAGTAAAAAATTTTAAAATGGTTAATTTCAGATACTTAGAATTAACAAATAATTTAATATAAGTGAAACATAAATTGTGAATATGGATAGTTATTGAGTGATGGCGAGTGCAGGGGTGGGCATAAAATCCTTTCCCCACCTGTTGTATTGAAACACCTCTCTAGACGCACTTCTTTATAATTTTGTTATAATTGTGACTATGTTTATATTGTGTTTATAAAAAAAAAATTTAATAAGCTTAACTTATTCTGAGCTTTAATGTAAATAGATATTAAACTGCATTAAAGACAAACCAAGATCACTTTGGAGGTGATCAAGAGAGTAGTGTTTATCACCAATAATCTGTTACAGCTTATTCGATTTCCATACCTAATTGTTCTAAAAACCCTGAGAAGAGATTATAATGGGAGAAATGAGCTAGCAAGAATGTAAAATTTAATAAGAGTAAAATAGATAATAGTGTAATAAATCTATGGATGTGACATTGATGGAGGGGTGGATCAGGAATGTGGAGATGGATATAGAACTTTGTAATTAGAATAAAATTTTAATTGTAGCTTTAATGATGGTGAATGGTGGTGTGCTGAGAATAACCAAGAATTTTGAGAAATATTAATATTATCGATTTTAATGCATTCTCAGTATTCTCTGAATCGATTGATTATTTACTAACCCATTCATTAAATATTATTTCTGAAAATTATTGAAGTGAGATTTAACCTTTATATTTTATTAAAGTTGCAATTTGGCGCCCTGGCAATTAAGACTATAAAGGTTCTGTACCATCATCATCCCAGTAGGCTTCAGAAATAGTGTCAGCTGGGATCAATGAAGCATCCATCAATCCATCCTTAAAATGTTATAATTGGCATGCAATTTAATTGCAAGTGTTTAAATGCCATATAGATTTAAATATAGTACATGAATGTGCGACCATTTGAATAAAAAAATTCTCATTGGTTAGAATAAAGTTATAATTAGCTTAAACAGTCTAATAATATATGTGATATTTGTAAACTCTCTCAATCATTTTAGTTCTATTTGAAATGCAATGTGGATGACCGATCGAGAGATTGCAAAATGCGTTTTATGTCGATTTAATAAGTTTTATAAAATTAACATAAGTAAAAAGCATAACTTTTCATTTGTTAGAATTGACTTTTATTTAGTTACAATTGGTTTGTAATGCAGTCACATGAAGGAGATTATACATTGTCCATAGAAGATATTTAATTTATACTTGGTAAATTCTTTTTACTTACATTTGGCCCACAATGTGGATGTCTATTAAACATCACAATCCCCTAGCAAATTTCCGATAGTTAGAATATATATATATATTCAATGATCTGTAACAATAAATTTTGAATCATATTATGATAATATTGAATATTGTAATCTGAGAAAATACATTACTTGAAAGTTAGTTGAGCCTTATCAACACCCTCAATCTGGCTATAATAAGCCCTGAACAATGCTATTGCTAAAAATATATGGATGGACATCTTTATCATTTCCTGACTTCTTCAACTTTAGTTCCATTATAATCAGAGATTCAGAATCACTATCTGTAGATGTACTGTATTTAACCATAGTTGTGCAATTTTTATCTGTAAATCAGATATTTACATCAGAAAGTCTGAGGTAATTATCAGCAAATCAGTTGTTTTCACTCTTGTAGATTAATTGTTGCTGGCTTGTCATCAATAAATTGGCCTTATCTGGTCTCTATGAATGAAGTGTTACTTTCCATCTAAAGGATATATTAATTATTTTGTCTTATTCATATCGGTTGCAATCCATTTGATAATTTTATTGTTCATCTGAAATAAGAATTGTATGCTTATCAGTATTTCTATTTCTTTAATTAGTTCAGCTAGGCTTAAAAACTGGTACATTTGTTTTCATAGCCTTTTAAGCATCGGTTCAGCTGCAATTTTTCTAATGATTATGCTTGATGTGCTATCCTACATTAATATCATTCCAGAAATACTGGTATTCTGGCTACTTGTATTTTCTTTTTATGCATTCTTTTATTGAACTAACATTCAGCTAAAGTAATTCTTTCACACAGAAATAGGGAGCTGAAGATTTTGGCACAGAATTTCCCCAAATAAATCACAGATAAATGTTTTGCCATTGTTTGACATCATTATTTTAAACAGACCAAGATAAAGAATACCCTCCTAAAAATCTCCATAGTTGAAGCAAAATGGAATGATAACACTTTCAACCTCTTTTAATATGAATCAACAAGTATTAGTAAAAAATGGTATTCCATGGCCCAGTGTAGTTAATACAAATTTTCATTCAGGGATACATAGGCTAGATAAGTGACAAGTATTATTCTTTGCTCACATGTTTTAATTTATTATACAAACAAGTAATGGTGTACTTTAGATTTAGTATCAGAGTCCAATGTAGATCACCAAACATAATAATTAGCTATCATTTTTATTCTGATTATTATCAAGTGCCCATTAAGTAAAATATTAAGAACTTGGGACTGACCATCTGGCAGTATCAAAACTCCTGATACTAAGATTTTGCAGTTATTTTCAATTGTGAGTTCTATTCTTTAATCCAATAAACCAGATGCAGTTTATCAGATTTTTTTAACTAACCCTGATGGAACCATTTGATTAAGTTTTGGAATCTGAGGAAATCAGTGGTGCATTGAGCAACTGATTTTATTTTTTGTTAACTGGTTTACTTTATTCACTGTATATCCTAAATGAATCAATTAACAATCTAAGAGATTACTTTATTCATGTGCTGTCAAAGCAAGAGATAGATAGATATAGTTTTTTGTCATAAAGATTTTGTCTTCTTCCATGAAAGGGATTTAATTGCCTTTGTAATCAGTAATTGTTTAATGCTAGTTTGCAGCTGAAGTTTATTTTTATTGTTATTCCAAAAGAATCATGTTCATTTGGATACAATGGTAACCAGAGATTCTGGATTCAGTTTCATTATTATTGGATATCATTTATTGTAATTGTCCATTTGAAGGCTAAATAAATACCTTTCATGTTAAGAATTCAGACATTGGTTTTATTTGATTTTACTTTCTTTAGAATGAATTCTTTCATTCTTTTATATACAAATTGTTTTTTTTCATTTTATAATTAATAGTTTCTAAATGTTTGATAAATTTGCAAATTTTGCAAACCATATTTCTAAACAGACGTAAAAAGTTTGGGTATTTCAGTTTGTTATGTCTTCAATAAACGCTCTCAGTATTATTATCATTAAAAGTTCACTTATACTCATTTTGATCAGAAAATTTTTAAATAGTTTTCTAATCCACAATCATATGTTGGGACCACTTTTATTTAATGGAATAGTCTGAATAAATGTTCATTTATTCAAAATTGCTTGTGAGACAATAGATTTAAAGGTTATTAATATGTTTAAGTGCATATTCATTACTTACGTAATATATATTAAGACTATGCATCTAGATGTGACAGTAGTGACCTCTACAAATCTTAACACAAGATTAATAATGACTTTAAAAGACTAGAGCATCCTCTTATCTTCAACCTACTTTTTAATTATATAGACGAATCTAAAGCATTTTGATTTGAGAGTATGAAGCTATTAGTTACTTCACTGATTAAGTCTACAAATTCTATACAAGTTAACATATGCAAAATCTTTTGATTTACAGTGAGTCAGTGTGAAGCTCTTATAATTAGAAATCTTTTAAGACAATTTAAAGTTGTAATTAATAATTTGTTAAACACATACTCATTACCTAAGTAATATACATAATTACCTAAGTAATATATATATATATATATATATATATATATATATATATTATATATATTATATATATATATATATATATATATATATATATATATATATATATATATATAATTAAAAAGTAGATCAAAGATAAGAGGCTGCTTTTCTCTTTTAAAGTCATTATTAACCATGTACTAAACTTTGTAGAGGTCCCTACCATCAAATCTAGGTGCATAGTCTTCAGGTTATAACCTTAATATATATTACTTAGGTAATGAGTATGTGTTTAACAAATTATTAATTACAACTTTAAAATGTCTTAAGAGATCCACACTGACTCACTGTAAATCGAAAGATTTTGCATACCTTAGCTTGTATAAAAATTGTGGACTTAATCAATGAAGTAGTTAATAACTTCACACTCTTACATCAAATGCTTTAGATTTGCCTATATAATTAAAAAGTAAGTCAAAGATAAGAAGCTGCTTTTGTCTTTTAAAGTCATTGTTAATTTTGTCTTAATATTTGTAGAGGTCCCTACTATTGCATCTAGGCACATAGACTTAAGATTATAGCCTTAATATAAGACTTAAAAGTAGTATTTTGATCCTTAAGTATTTTGTTTTTGAATCCATTCACAATTTGATCCTGACCAAGATCATGCAGTCCATAATTGTAGCACTTTTTTAAATACTTCATTTATGAAATTCCCCAAATACACAGCAAAATGCAGACTTCCTAGGCTTTTCTACCTTATTATTAGAGGCTTTGAGCAGAAGACAGTTCACAGTACAGCTATTGTTCTGTCAAAATAAGATCCAGTTGGTAGCAGCAGATCCACTTGCAATTGGAAGATTTAATGCGTTTTACAATGCAAATCAATGCAAATGTTAATTTTAAATCAGGTCTTGTAATTTGATTTGCTTGCAAATAAAAGAGTACATGATCATGTAACTTGGTCAATTTTTAAGATAGTCCATATTAAATTTCTGTAGTGATTAAATTTTAGCCATATCGAACTCTTTTCTCTCTCTATGAAAATTTTTTTTTTATATTTCTTTAATACATATAGCAAACAACCATTCACATTTCAGCCGTCTGTTTTTTTATTTTGTTTACATGTGATTATAATAAACATCACATACCTTCACAATATTGAAAGACCATTTAGTTAATACTGTTTGTTAGGTATAATGTCTAGTTGCTGTATGCTTTATGCCAGGTGTAGCAACTCTTCCAGTTATACTATGGCCACTTTTCTCATATCAGATTTACTATCTAGTGACTTCCGGTTTGATTGTGAATGGTCTTCACTGTTTTACTATTATATATTAGCTAACCAGTGTAATACCCATATTTTCTACCTTTTATCTCCAAATGATCTGTCAATAATTTAGCCAAGTTCTTTTTTTAATGGGAGCAAATAGATTTATGAAGCATTCTCACCTATTAGTCTACTCCTACCAATGATTATCCTAATCTATACATATATTGAATTGTCTGTAATGATGAGCACTAAATCAGCTGAAGATAAGATTGTAATCTGGGCATGTTTATTACTTGATGGTAAGTTGAATCATAACAAAAAAACCATATACAATTTTACCAATTTATATGATTTCATAAGTTTGTAAAAACAAATTTTCTTTTTATTTCTCTCTCACTCTGCATACATGTATATATTTTTCTTTTATTTACAGGACGATTTAGTACATCTAATTTACGCTTTTCACTCTCAAGATCCTCCTAAAAATAAGCTAATGAAACACGAGCGCAAAGGATCGTTGAAAAAGTATTTATTTCATCCAGTTCCAGATTTCAAAATTCGTGACTATACTAAAAAGATATCAATTACTTCTGGAGGGGTATGTTTATTAAAGTACTTATTTCAGGAAGTTTTTTAGTATTGTTTAATATGTAAAATGTATAAGCAAAACCATAGAGTAAATTACAATCGTAGAGCTAAAAAAGAACAACAGGATATATGTGCATGTTTACGCATTTAGTGTTCTGTTGTGTATATGGATGTGTGTTAATAAAATTTGATCTAAAAATGTCAAACTTTATTAACATCTTTAATACCATTCCTTTTAGATAAATACACTAATAAATATTACTATTACGTTATTAAACTTGATCCTTATCATATTCTTTCTAGCTCAGTTATATACTTCAATCCCAATTAAGATTAATATATTTAATTTTTTCCCTAGTATTTAAGCATAATCACATGCCATGATTAATCTAACTTCATTTGCTCTTTCTGATGTCTTTATGTTAAAATGTCAAACAGATTAACGCGCATTTGTATAAAGAAAACCAAATTCAGAATTTAAAATTATATTACTAAGAAATATCAAATTTAAAATTGCTTTACCAATTGTTTTTTCTCCCGATAGAGATTTATCAGTTATAAATAAACAGATGGCACTGGAAGAAAATCTATTGATAGTAAATTTTATCATTTGATAATGGCTCACAATAATTTAATTTTAAATTAGTAAATCTGGGATTTCTATATAAGAAAAGCTAAAATGTCCGTTAATTAGAACAAAATTGTAATCATAATAAATATAACGGTAATAAACTATTATAAACAGTCTTTCAATCAAGTCTGTTTATAATAGTTTATTACGGTCATATTTATTATTTTTATTATGATATATATATATATTGAAACCTTAAGAAAAACTAAGTAAGAAAAGAAAAAAATTAACATCACCAAGGCCAAAATAATGATATTAGTTACGACAATAAGAGATACAGGATAAGGAATTACAGTAAAATGTCACTACAATATAAAGACTTATTATTAATAACTTGAAAGGAGGAGAAACCTTGACTTGTTCTTCTATAAATACAAGACTCTTGGTATTGCAAGCATATGCCATTGACATTACATTTAAAATCATTCTCTTATAAGCATCTACTATGACTACCATCTTTCTTATCCATCTACTAATTATCTCATTGCTATGATCAGATGAAACATTATATTTAATCTTATAAAATTTGAAAGTGTTCTCTTAAATTTTATTTATCATATTTGAAAATCATTTCTTCTTTAACAAAATAATCTTTAAATAATATGTTTCATAAAATGGATTAGGGTATTTCAAGGTAATATGATTGATTTTAATCATAAAATCAATTCTCTTTAATTCTTAAGATCTATTCAATATAAAATAAAATCCTATTAAATTATTAAGACATACACTTACCCCTTAGTTAATTTCTTGTCACAATAATAATAATACACTCTTAAAACAGATTAAAAATTAATTATCGGGGATATTAATACTACAATCTGTACAATGTATTCCATGTATTGCATATATGGATGACATGATAGTGTTTCTAACACTGCATAAAGATATGCCAGTATCACAAAGAATACTACAAGATTATACAGACATGCACAAATTACAATTCAACCTAAGCAAAACATCAGCAAGGTTTATCTATACTAACAAACCCTACACATAACTAAATCAAGGAAAACCTACTCCAATTCTTGGATTCCCATTTTACCTGGTAGTGCATGAAATGAAACAAACACTTCAAAATAAACTCAAACCGAAAGCAACAAACCTAGCCACATCTTTATCAAATGCATATTTATCACTATATTCAAAAGTGCACCTATTTAATATACTCATAACAACAAGAATTGCATATTATTTACCTATTCTCAACTTTACAAAAAACTTTACAGTAGCCATATCATCATTCTGTAGCAAACTACTATGGGGTAGGAAAACAGTAGCCATTTCAATCAAACAATTCAGTCAATCAACTATAAAAAATGGTCTGGTGCTACACACAATACATGTATTCCAAACACAAAAAAACAATAAACCTTCTGACAAAGATCACTGCATTGTTTTAGCAGTTACAAAGCCTCTTTAACATAATCCCTGCAGATTGTCTATCCCCACATATCGATATCTAGTCCCATTAACATACTCAGCACTAATCAATGTCAGAACTACAGCACTCACATTTGATAGCAAATACACATACTAGCAGACATACAATTTGATCAACCCAGCCACAAACAACCAGACATTCAGCCCAATGCAGGGAGTAAACAAAAAGCAACTCCTTAAAAACTTCAGAAAATGGTCAATACAATTTATGCTAACAAATGCAACAAGAAAATTAAACAAAAATTAAAAAGATAATACTGAATTTGGGAAATTTACCAAAGCCAATGATTAACTATAAAAAAGTTCATATGCCACATACCAAAGGTATTTCTGCAATAAAGCAAGATGAAAACAAATTTGTATCAGGAATACAAGCAGATGAATATATGTTGGAGATGCTAAAACCAAAATTTGGTGGAGTTAAAAGTGATATAAATGCATACAAGAGCAGTGTAATTGAAGAGTAAAAGGAATATATAACTAAAGATAAAATACGACAGGAGATTAATAAATTAAAAAAGCAAATAACCATGGGAAATGATTCTATTCCATCATATATTTATAAAAATGAATTATGTCTTAAACAAACAATGTGGATATATTTTAATCAGATGTATTATGAAAAGATGGATTGGTCAAACATGAATAATAGAGTAATGTTCAGTGTGAAGAAAGAGAATACTGTTTAGACACTGATCATGGAAAATCTGAGACATATTTCAATTGAGGATATTGACTCAAATATACCAGGTAGAATATTGGTAAAAAAAGCTATAGCAGTTGATAAATGCTAAAATTTCTTCTGCACACCATGCTATAAAAGGGTAAAGTGCAGTAAATTCCAAAATAAAAGTCCATGAAGTAATAAAGTATGCCAAAGAATTAAAATTTACACAATATTATGCTACACAATTAGACTTAAGTCAGTCTATGACTTAGTAGATTGGTCGTATCTGTTAGAAGCATTATTAAGACAATTAATGCTTAAACACAAACTTTTACTTCAGCCAAATGATAACTATATAAAATATAGTAAAATATCAATAAAAAAAATTATGAGACAATCTACCTCTTTTATTCCAAGTAGAAAAGTTCTGCAGGGCTCATCATAGGCTGCACTTCTCTTTGTGATTTAAATAGACCCTTTGGTAAAAGAAATAGAAGGGCAAGTCCTCCATATTTATTTATCTCATCTGGATGTGAAGATATCAATAACCACTTTCATAGATAATGTAATAATATTCCAGAATGTTTATAATATTCAGACTGACATGGATATTTTTAAAATCTTCCAAAGTAAAAACAGATCCTTTATCCAACCAATGAAATCTGCTGCATGGCAAATGGCTACTAGAAAAAAAGATACCATGCAATTATCAAGCAATGCCATCAGTTTTCTTTGGAAATTTTCTTATATATCTCAGAAAGTAGTATGAACAACTATTTAAATAAAATAATAATTGAAAAAAATTAAAGCAAAAATTAAGAACTTTTCATTGATAAGACTTTATGAAATTACAAAGCCAAAAATATTTAATGCTATAGTAATGGGGATTTGATGCTATTATGCTTCCTGCTTGAATTTATATAATATAATAGAGAAAATAAATCAGGCAGCAAAGATATATTTTGGGGGAAAGCATTATGCCTGCTGTTGATTTCAACACTACAATTACTAATTAATCAGGGAGACTTTAACCTTATTGAACCATGATTATATGTATCTTACATTAAAGTGAGAACATACATTAATGTGATTCAAAGCCAATGTTTTAATCCACCACTATTGTATGAAAGAAGATCCTTTTTGGCAGATTTATTCGTAACCTACAAAGACTTGTAGACAACTTAAACTTTGCAAAGTTGATCAACATCAAATATAAGGATTTGAAAGAACAAACAAATAGGAAGGCATATTAATGGGTGGAAATGTCAAGAATGAATGTATAAAAACTTCTAGATAATATATACTTCTCAATCTTATATGAAAAATATTTTCAAATTACTGAAAGGCATACTACCAGCAACATATTTAAATAGAAGACAAATATGAATTTGGAGATTTAGAGTTATTTTGTAGGACCAAAGATGATACTTTTTTTTTATATTCGCTCGAAGAATGAAATGCATTTAAACAAATTTAAAAAAAGTATTTCATACTCCAATTATAAATTTGAAAAGATTAATGCTACAAGACATTAAAAATTTTCATCTGTATAATGCAATGGTTTTGATGCATACTTTAAAGACAATATGGCCAATAAGATGTGTTATGATATTTGACGATAAAAAGTACAACTAGCTAAGGAAATTAAAAAAAGAATGGATTAATGTTTTAACCAATCCTTAAGATACCTATCAAAAAAATGGCAGAAATGATTTGGGCAAACACAAGATCCACATTGTGTGAAATTTGGGAAAGAAATTCTTATTCAATTATGAATAGTTTTCCAAGAAGAGAAAAACATAGAAGACCATGAGTGTGAAAAGAGAAGAAAGTGAAATGTAAATCAAAAATTATATGTAAATAACTATATATAGATAAGAAAAAAGTGTAAATATTTTTTTAGTTTCTGTTAGTAAAGATAGTACTTAAAGTAAAATAAAAATATTTTTGAATTTTTGATTAGCATTCTTTATATATTGTTGTAATAGATTTTTAAATCACTGAAGGTCTATGCCACTCATTATTTGTCCACTTTTTTATTGATTGCATAGTCAAATTGATTAAGTGTTATTGAATTTTATGTCTATAAATTTTTGTCATCCATTTATTATTAATTTGCATATAAAGTCGTCAAATTTAGAATTTGTTTCCAGTCAAAAATAAAATTCATTTATTTTCTTCTTGAACTCATTTAAGCATTATTCTATATAATATTTTATTTCTATTTTTTTTTTATTTATTTATTTATGATGTCTTTTTCTGAGGATGGCCAAGGAGAGAATAAATCAACAGAGATCAGGAAGAATATTGAAGATTTTATTTAAAAAAGATTGCTACTGAAAAAGTTAAAATATTGCAGATTTCATATCACCCAAGTAAAACACAAGCATGTGATATATGTGAACCTTCTTCTGATTCATCAGTATGCTGATATAATTGCAATACTCTATCAATTTATTTATTTTTACTCTTTTTTCTGGTGAGAAAGCTTTCTATGATTTATGAGTATAACGAAAATATTCCAGTGGCTCTTCTTAGAGATATAGTTAAAAAGAAGATATAAGGCGGTCTGATTTTGAGAGGATAATAATTTAATCTTTTATTTACTGCGTTGTTTTATTATCTACATAACAAAAAAGTACCTGTACATAAACCGATATGGAATGATTAGATACTTAAATTACAGTTAATTATATGAATGATAAATCTTAATTACACGTTAATTCTGAAAATATATTAGCTTATACCTAACATGGTTTCATAGCAATGTCGTGTAGATGTCAAGAAATGCTCATCATAAATAAATAAAAAAAACATTTTGACAAATAAGTTTTACACAAACCTCTTATATAAACTTTAATCAATCACAAAGCTGCAATCAATAGATTTTAAACAACAAGTTATGTGTAATTAAAATATTTATTTTTAAGTCGCTCTAGAATATTTAAAAATCTCAGGTTATTCTAGTGTTTTGATTAATATTAAAAATGTTAACAGCATTAATAATTATCTTTAGTTGTATTATTGTTTGATTGTATAGTTTGTTAATATTTTTCTAAATCTCTGAAATTTTAAATGTAAAAATCTTTACATGACCTACAAAATTTATAAATTTTAAATAAATTTCATTTATTTTACTTTTTTTTTTTTAGGCTCACATTTGCTTGACAAATACTTCTCATAAGATGTTGTAAAATATATAAAAAATGCAGTTATTTATCTGTACCATTCGACCTGTTAATCTTTTTAGAGTTCCAATGCTATTTAAACACTGCTTAAGAATTTTTGTAATTATGTATATTCCATAATGTCATTTGTTATGTAATATTAGTTTAATGTTTTATTAATATCAGAGATATCTATAATGACGAATTACTTTTGGTAATCTACAAATTAAATGCAAATGACAACTCATGTATCGCTACTGTAATTTTTAGTAATGTTTGAATATGCATCTACTAAACACTTTAAAATTTCTTTATTGCTTTGAATAAATTCAATTAAAAACTTTTCTTTAAATGAATTATTTTTAAATTAATAAATTTTATTCATCTTGTTTAAAATATCAAATTTTTCTAAACACTTACTAAATCCTCATAAGTTAGTTGCTTATTTAATAAACTTTTTCAATTTTTTTTTCAATGTACTATAGTATATTTAAAGCTTATGTAAATAGTCTGAACGGGCACTAACTATATCAAATCGCTTTAAAATTTCACAATATTTTGCCGATAGAGGGATCTTCCAAACCAGGACACAAGATAGCGACTTTTATAAAGATAAAAATGGCTGTCTTATTTTTAACCTAAATGGCCACTTATATAGGCAAATCTGAAGCATCTTGATTTGGAAGTGTAAAATAGCTGTTTTCTCCACTATTTAAATCATTATAAACATTAAATAAAAGTTACAAATCTCACACACTTTTATTTATGCAATATAGATTGCAGTTAATTGTATTTTCAGAAAATAAGATTAATATTTTTTACTGTTTTTTTGTTTATAAAATATATTGATTTGAATGATTTATAAATTCGTATCTCAATATTATTTTAATTATAAAAATTATATTCATTAATGTATACTATACTTTAAATATTTTTTTAGTTTTATTTATACTAAATTTTAAATAATAAAATATTTTTTATTGGCAGTTATATATCATAACTTTATCCTGTTATAATTTACTTATATATGCCGGTGAGTGTAATATCTGTGTAATAAATATGAACTACTAGTAATACAAATAATTAAACTGCCTCCTACTTGCTGTGAATTCAAACAACTTTTACAATACAGAAAACTGTTATTTATTTTTGCTGTTTCACGATATCATAAAAAACATTGATTTGAATTCTAACAATCTGAGTAGCAAATAAAAATAATAAATCAGTCAATAGTGTTCACATTTTGTTACTCGATTGTTACATATTTTATACCATTATAGTAATATATATATATATATATAAACTTTTAGGAGTCAATAATCAGCTAGTCACATCTTTATTAAATTTAATTGACCTGCATGCATTACATTATTATACAACCGGCTTTAGCAGATGAATGTGACACTACTTTCAATTTTTTTAAAGTTATTAACATGCAAGTGTGAACAATGATATCTTCTAATTTCTACATTTCATTTTTGGAAATGTTATTATATTCTGAGACAATTTTGGTATTAAAAAATCTTTAAAAGATACAAAATTAAAATATTTATTTTAATACGATTGTGATATGTAATGGAAAATGTGAAGCTTGCTTAAGAACAAAATTGACTCAAACTGTAATAACATTTTTATGGATGATTGAAACATACAAATATCACTATTCATATTTTCTTTGTTAACAACATCTCAAAAAGCAGCCAGAATTGTCATCAGTTTTATGTGCAAAAGACCATTGGTTGATGACATAAGTGTAACGGTATATGCCGTTATATTAATTTAAAATTAGAATTTTTTTTTTTAAGTTCCTAAATAAAAAACTAAAAGCTAAAATTAAAGAGTTGTTCAATGTATGTATATATATATTCGCACAGATGCAAAACTTTAAAAGTATTATTTTCTTTTTAAAAAAAAAAATATTTAAACATATTTTTTTATAAAAAAAAACATACAAGATCTAAAGATAAAATATTTTTGTAAATGGAAATGATTGTTTTATAAATTAAATGAAAAGCAAACTAGCCCTTGGGGCTCTTATATAAAAAAGTCAGATGAAATATAGATAAGAGAACAAAAATAAATTAGATGTCCAATAGAAGCAGCAATGAAGACTCGGACCATAATGAAAATTTGGAACAGGAAACCATTGTTCAGTGAATCTAGATGATGAATATAAAAGGAAAAATATTGAAATTAAAAACAGTTCCAACTTGATTGTTTTTAAGGGGTGTGATAAGATGCATTTGTCACCCTCTCTCACTTATTTCAAATGAAATGATTGTAATACCAGGATTGTTCCAGCTAAGGCCACCTTCAGATACGCCGGTCTTCAAATAAAGACTTTTTATACCAGGAACTGATTGCTCTTCTACTGTAAAATATAAACGGAAAAATTCTACTGCAAGTAATTAAGAACTTTAAAGATTTGACAAGCTAAACCTAATTTTTTTAAATAAATTTTAATATGACTTTTCAAATCAATTATTAATGTTCAATCTTTATACATTTGAGTTTGCTAAAAATCATTTCATTTTTTTATATTAATATTTATTGTATAAATTATTTAAATGCATTAAATTTAAGTTGGGTATAGATGCTTGCATAGATTTGTTAATGTTTAATTATGTTTTTATTTTCATATTTGATTAAAATATATAATGATACCTTACATTGAGTATCTAAAATGTATTTATTTAGATGTCTTCTAAGTTATTAGTGTCAATGCAGCATCTTATGATAAATGCCATTGGGTTCCTTGTAAATTTTATGTTGAGTATCTAAAATGTATTTATTTGGATGTCTTCTAAGTTATTAGTGTCAATGCAGCATCTTATGATGAATGCCATTGGGTTTCTTGTAAATTTCCCTCTGCAATTCCATCAATGACTTTATATTTTGTTTGTTTATGTTTATTTTGAAATGTTTTTAATCATGTAATCTATGTAGCCGATCTATACTCAACATTATAAAACAATTTTTTATAAAATTCATCTGTGCAAACTTATATAAATGTTAAATTTAAGTCGGGCATGAATGGTTGCATAGATTTGCAAAGTTATGTTAGTTTAAGGGAGGGTAAATCTTAGGTTATTTGTTTCGTAGTTAGATTGGGTCAATGGATTGGATATATCGGTGTAATTAGTAAATGTAGCATGAGGTCCGCTACTTGTAGGATCACATTATATGCTGCACATCCCCTTTTTGCCTATGGAAAGGGATAGTAAGATGGAAAACACAGTCCCTTTCTATGGAGTTTTTTTATTGTTCTTCTTGCCAGACAGATGTAGCACTCCTGTACTGGATGAGAGTCAAGGTCTTCTTTAACCATGCTGTTCAGATTTACATTCCTGAGAGTATGGTATTTGTGCTGTCGTATTTCATGCCACATTGAATACATCAATGTATCAGATGTATTGACATCAGTTTGACTGCGAACTTTTGGCATAAGGATAAATAAGGGATAGAATTTTTTTTTCAAATGCAATCTATGTAGTTTATTCAGACTCGACACTCTTAAAAAAAATATTATTAAATCCATCTGTATAGATGGTTTAAAATTTAAAATAATAATTTAAATTTAAAAGTTAATATTAAAATCTAAAATAATAAATGTTATTCCTCAAATTTTAAATGATTATATATGTGCATTAATAAATGTTCGTGTGTTAATTACTCGCAGTGGCATATTTTATTTTTGTTAATATTGAAAAGATATTTTAAATAATTTATATTTTATAAATCTCTGCATCTCGCTGAGCTAGTGACATTGGGCTGATGGTTGGAATAAACCATACATATGTAAAAGTTATATATATGCAGCACGTATCTGCCTACTCTATAAATTTTCTAGGTTCAAATCAACTAGTGGCACCCTGTTGGCAGATACAGTAAGACTCTATATGATCCTCCTCTATCCAACCATTATAGTAAGATATGTTAATTAATTAAACTTAATAAAAGTGACTTAGCTGATTACTATCTGCTCTTATGGTTATATTTATATAATTTACTTTAGTTTAAAGTCCCTCACGATAAACATACAACATACAGATGTTTTTTGAAGAAAATGTCAGGAATTGACAAAAAATATCACATAATTGGGGTAAGTACATATACATATGTTTATGAACAATTTTCATAAAGAAATTTTTATTATTATGTATTTTTAATAAAATGAAGTTTTTAGAATATTTGTATTACATTACCTTTGTTGACCTATGTTTTTTTATATATAAGAGGAAATTTTATTCATAACATTTAAAATTGCCATTTCTCATCCTTTTTAGATAGATCTATTTTCTCAACAACATTTCTAATTATTACTATTATTTTATTTATTTCACTTATTTATTTAATTTTCTTATAAATTTTAAATTTAATTTTTTATTTATAATTAATTTACATTTTTGTTAAGTCAAGTAGACTTTTAGCTTAAGAAACGAAAAAAGCTGTTTTTAGTAATTAAATGGTTACTTATTGGTCATTCACTTTTTTTATAAAAGTAAACAATTCTCTGTGATAGTTTGCATATATATATATAGGTAGGTAGGTGTAGGTGAGTAGGTAGGTAGGTAGGTAGATAGGTAGGTAGGTAGATAGATAGATAGATAGATAGATAGATAGATAGATAGATAGATAGATAGATAGATAGATAGATAGATAGATAGATAGATAGATAGATAGATAGATAGATAGATAGATGGATGGATGGATGGATGGATGGATGGATGGATGGATGGATGGATGGATGGATGGATGGATGGATGGATGGATGGATAGATAGATAGATAGATAGATAGATAGATAGATAGATAGATAGATAGATAGATAGATAGATAGATAGATAGATAGATAGATAGATGAAACTATTTGAACTTAGGATTTTTCAGTCTATTCATCCTTCACTCTACTTCAAGCAACTAATACACATGACCACACACATGTAAGAAAGAGACATGATTCTCAATATATGTAGTTCATGCAGAGTACTCATAATTTGGGACAGATCATAATCTCTCACACATACATGCAGTCAGTGAACAGTCTATATTCAAATACAATTCCTCAAACATTACTGGAAAAGCTTCAATCTTCTCATAATTCCAAGTATTTGACTGTACATTTCATTGAAAAACTGATGATAAAATATTCAAAGCCTTTGTTGGATTTGACATCATAGTCATACCCATACAGACATTACAACAATCTAACTCGTTATATTATCATACATTATGTATCTATATAAAGAAATATTCAATATATGCCAAAATTATACAGCCTTAAAATTATATATATATATATATATATATGTAATCAGTTTAAAACAAAAATGAAACTGACAACTCACTATAAATAAAATAAAAAATTTAATATATCTAATCTGTTTTCAATCCTTAATGGAATCTTTTCAATATGTTTCTTTTTTGCACAATCACATGACCAACTACCCTACAGATACTCCACCTAAGAAACATTATTTAAATTAAATTACAATAAATATGATTAAAATTATTACAATTCTTAATATATATATATATAATCTTTTATTTTTATTTTAAAGTTATAACTGCAAAGTTTTAACAATCTAACAATGCTTATTTCTCTATCCTAATTGAGCTGGGCCTTTAAACATGCTTACACATTTGGTTAAATTCACTTGAATATACAAAGCTTTAGAACATTTTCTATTTTTGGAATTTTAACATATTTTACTTATTACTTGGATAGTTTTTTCACACTTCATTTTATGTCCATTATCCAAAAAAAATTATATGGCCCTGATCTTATATCCTTTCTATTTATTGCCATATTATACTCTTTATTTCTTGTCATGGCAGTCTTCCCTGTTATATATATATATATATATATATATATATATATATATATATATATATATATATACATATATATATATATATATATATTGTAACCTTTCCCCCATATTGTAACTGGACAAGCACATCCAATCTCTTTACATTGGTTGTAACTATTTCCTGATGAGCATATTGCAGGAAGGAATTATCGATTGGCATTTGCCAATGCAGATGCTACCCCACCTACAATATTTCCTGCTCATCAGAGGATGTAGTGCCATAGAGACTGGAAGCATCTAGAAATTTATGTGTTTGGTTTCCCAAACAGCACCACTAGAGTTCCATCTCACTACAACCTTAATTACTATCATCTGGTTATGCTGAACATAGCTCAGGAGGCAAGAGATTATTGTGAACCAGTGAATAATGGATGTATGGTGCAAATGAAATTGAGAAAAGATATTATTTATTTTGAAACAATAATTTTATTTAACAACAATATTACTTAAAGTTCTTAAAGAAGAAAGAAAAGTCAGTTGACAGTCTCTATACTGGCTGTCTTCCTTTTCATGTGCACATCACGAATGTTTTCTGATTGTTCCTGAGTGGAAATTGTTCTTCTAGGTTCAAAGCTCTCTCATCTGCATAGATACGTGTCCATGTGTATAGCAGTAATTAATTTATTTAGGTAGTGTTTATTTTATCCAAGTATCTTGAAGTAGTTACTTTAATCCAGGTATTGAGAATTATGTGTTTTAATCCAGGAATCCCAAAGTATTAATTTTTATTTTATATATCATACATGTCTGGGCTTGAACCACTTATTTATCATACCAATACAATTTGAAGTCATTATTGGGAAGAGATTTATTATTACTAATATATTCAGTGTGGGTTTGAACCACTTATCCATCAGATCAATACAGTTTGAAGTCACTATTTGAAAGAGATTTATTATTACTTAATATTCAGTGTGGATTTGAACTACTTATTCACCATAACAATGTATTTTAAATTCATTATTTGAAAAAGATTTATTATTACTTAATATATTCAGTGTGGGTTTGAACCACTTATTCATCATATCAGTACATTTTGAAATCATTGTTTGGTAGAGATTTATTATTACTTAATATTCAGTGTGGGTTTGAACCATGTATTCATCATAGCATTACCATTTGAGGTCATTATTTGAAAAAGATTTATCATTATTTAATATATTCAGTGTGGGTTTGAACCACTTATTCACCATTTCAATACAGTTTGAAATCATTATTTGGAAGAGATTTATTATTACTTAATATTCAGTATGGGTTTGAACCACTTATTCATCATATCAATGCATTTTGGAGTCATTATTTGAAAGAGATTTATTATTACTTAATATATTCAGCGTGGGATTGAACCACTTATTCACCACATCAATACCATTTGAGATCGTTATTTGAAAGGGATCATATTATTATTATTATTCCTTAATTCACATATGTAAACATTTCCTTAATTTATGTATGTGTAGTTTTAGAGGCAATTCATTCTATGAAAGTTTTTTTATAAAATAATAACTGTTATTCATAATAAATCTATTTTTTTTATTATTTGAAAGCATTTTAGTAATCAATCAATCCAGAAAATGACATTTTATTAAATCATAGATTTTCTTAATAAACACATCTTACAAAATATTTTTATTTTACCTATTACTCCACTATGTTCCATATTTATGTATATTTATCTTTCATATTACTTACAATCAATTAATTTCAAAGCATCATTTCATTATATTATATTATATTATATTTTAACTTGGAAATACAATTTGCAAAATATTTTTGCATATTATAAAAGGTTATAAAAGATGTACAATTTTCCTATCTGAACCTACATCTGCTGGTGGTTCTCTATAAATTTTCAAATCAATGAGGGGGTTTTGAGAGTTTAACAAGTCAATGATCAGTTCACGGGCTTTGATTTATTTTACTTCATAGCTGAACCAAGGCAGAGAAGAGAGAGAAAGCTATTTTCAACTATCCAGACATTTGAAGATATAATATTTTAACCATTTGTTTCTTCATTTAATATTTTATTAGTTACAGGTTTCTTCTTTTTATTGTTCACTGTGCTCCAAGCTTTGTTGGGCTAGTAGTCATATAATATGGATTTCTCTAATAACAGTATTGATGCTTTCTAACAATATGTCTGCTATAAAAACTCTTAAGCAATCTCTACTCCCCTATTTATCTCTTTATGCTTGTTTCATCTCTCAGTTTTGGGATCAATCTAATACCAATCTTCTTAGAAGTCCGGGTGTTTATTTTCTTTCCTCATTGGCCATCTACTTTTGGTGAGAACAGATTCTAATAACTCTTATTTGATGTTTTTGAAAAACATTTATTGACTTTTTTATGCTCATGGCAATTTTTTTTTATTAATTGTTAATTACATCCTTTTTTTTTTGATAATCTGTAAACATTAAACTTTTACAAAATATTGCATTTTAACAGTATTTTTAATATTTTAGAATATTAATTTTTAAATTGCTGTCATCTTGTTATTTCTTCATTTTAACTTTTATTTTTGAAACTGTGTCAGCCTTTTTTTTATTTTATCTCCACAGTTTTGAATTTGGGGGGGGGGATAACTTCAAATTATATATGTGAAACAACCTGACTGTTTCAATATATAAATATAATTAGATTCCAACCAGTCACCACCTAAACATTCACAGTATATATATATATATAAAGGCCACAATTAATTTCATAAACAAACCCTATCATATTTTTAATATTACCCATATTTTTTGAATTACACATCCTTTTTACTAAAAATTTGCTATTTTTCCATCTTATTTTAAATTTGTCTTATATAAATGCTCTGTATGTAGAACTGAAATGCAATTCCTATTTGTATACCCATGCCTTATACTATCTTTTGTATTATTCCTATTTTTATTTCTGAAAATCTTTTTAATATTTTTTTCTTTTATGTCCATAATAACATAATAATTCTCAACTTCCAATTTCTGTTCAAATGCTTCTTTTATATTCAATATTAACCTATCACTTTTTAACTTAAACCCTTTCAAAGCTGCTATTTTCTGTGACCATGCAAATATAAATTTGGATCAATTATACTCTTTTATCTTTATCCTTAACATAATTTTTAATAAGCATTTCACCATTAATTCCTTTTGTTAATAAATGGCTGAATGCTTCTACCTTTACCTATTACAATTATATAAAATTAAAAAAAATTCTAGAATATCATAGATAAATAAGGAAATTTTAGAATATCATAGAAATGTTCATGATATAATTGTAATAGATAATAATAGAAGTATTGTTAATGCATTTAAAGAATTGAACAACAATAAATAGAATATTAAATTTAAAGCAGAAGAGATTAAGTATTTAGACATTTTTAAGAAAATCAATTACTTATTAAATATCATATTAAGAATAATAAAAAAATAAGTATAATGGTTTCCAAATTTATATCAGCCATAGTCCCAGAAAATAGGAGCTTTGAAAGGGTTTAAGTTAAAAAATGATAAGTTAACATTTAATATAAAAGAAGCAATTGAATTGCAATTGGAAGATGATATTTTTTTTATTATTATAAGATATAAAATAAAAGGTATTAAAAATATTTTCAGAAATAACAATAACAATAATACAAAAGGTAGTGTCTGCCATGGTATACAAATAGGAAATGGGCTTCAGTTTCATATTCTGAGCATTTATATAAGTCATTGATATAAAAAAATTATCTGAAGATATTAAAATTGAATGGAAAAATAGTAAATCTTTAGGGAAATGGATGTGTAATTTAAAAAAGATAGATAATACTAAAAATGGGGTAAGATTGCTTTATAAAATTAGTTGTAACCTTTGTAATATATATATATATATATATATATATATATATATATATATATATATATATATATATATATATATATATATAGAGAGAGAGAGAGAGAGAGAGAGAGAGAGAGAGAGAGAGAGATCAGACAGGAAAGACTCCCATGTAAAAAGGTAAGGAGCATAATAGATCAGTTAATAGAAATGATATAAGATCGTGGCCATATATAATTTTTTTAAAATTCTGGACATAGAATGAAATGTGAAAAAAGTATTCAGGTTATATAAAATGTTATGAAACTTTATATATTCAAAAAAATTAAACAAATGTGTAAACATTGTTAAAGTTCAGAACAATTAGGGGGAAATGAACATTGTTAGATTATTGGAAACTTTAGAATTATAATTTTAAAATAAAGAAAAAAGATTTTTTTAAATTTATTTTGTAATTATATATTATTATTATTATTATTATTATTATTATTATTATTATTATTATTATTATTATTATTATTATTATTATTATTATTATTATTATTATTATTATTATTATTATTATTATTATTATTATTATTATTATTATTATTATTATTATTATTATTATTATTATTATTATTATTATTATTATTATGATGATGATGATGATGATGATGATGATGATGATGATGATGATGATGATGATGATGATGATGATGAGAAAAAAGAGAAAAGAATTGTAATAAGTTTAATCATCATTATATGCATACGAATAATTTATTAATTATATATTATTGTAAAGTAATGTAAATAATGTTCATTAAGTGGGTTGCTGTAAGGTACTTTGGTCATGCGATTGTGTAAAAAGAAACAACTTGAAAAATTCCATTAAGAAATGAAAACTGGGTTGGTGTTTTTATATTTATAGTGAGGTGCCTGGTTCAATTTTCTTTTAAATGGATTATTTTTAAAATTTGATCATTTAAAGTGTGTGTGTATATATATATATAATCAAGTCATATATGACATAACTTATATAGATTGCATTTTCAAATATATAAAATAAAGAGCATGCTAATATCCCTAAACAAATTTATTTTTTTATGATCAATGATACAAGAGAACACATTCAAAATCTTTGTCTAGGATTGTCCCTTTCCCCAGACTGGTTTTGAGGTATGGATCTCTTCAGTGATGAGATAGGACACGAGATTCAAAATGCAATCTCAAGTTAAGCATTTATTTAATAGTTAACTCTTAGAAGGAGATCTGAAATTTTCAGACACCTACATGTTTTAAATTCAGCTCTTGAACTGAAATAATCATATGAGCCTGAACTTAATTCAGATGCACCATATATTAATAGGCTTAGAAATTTAATTTAAACAAAGCCTCAACAGCCAATTAATAATAGTAATAAAATCAAGTCATATATTATGTAACTTATATAGCTAGCTAGTATTTATAAATATGTAAAATAAAGAGCATGCTAATAGCTCTAAACAAGCTTATATATATTGAACCATATTTGAATATGTGTATTCGAATCACCGGTCTCTTAGGCAGAGAAGAACATACTCGGAGAGTATGTATGCCCAAATGATAGCTATAAAGTATATAACTAGTGTTACATTTCCAGGACATAGCTTCTTCTCGGCTGTTGAGTTCAACACCAAGTTCAAAGCACTTTTTTTTGTTTATGTATAAACACGGATGCCAGCTGTTTATTCTAAAAGAATACTAAAAGAATAGACAACGCACTTTGAACAGTGGCCACTATCTTAATGCATAAATCCATGACTAGCTCAGCTGTTTGTAATCACTAATAGATCATACTTAATTAGTGGTTAAAAGACTTGATCAAAGAATTGTAAAAGGAGTTGATAAAAGAATTTGATAAAAGGAATTGGTAAAAAGAATTGACCGACAAATAAAGTTTAATTTTAAAGATAATTTATTAACTAACATTTATTTACTAAATTTAAACATTTTATAATTCTAATAAAACACACACATATTTTAAATTAACATTTCTAAATAGTTTAAATATTCCTATAGATTTAATAACAGAGCACTCTAATTTAACTAATAAATATTGATATAATGATCATGCACATATTAACTCATGCACACATAATAATGATAATAAAGGACTACATAGCATTTGAAATTTGATCACACACATCAATAGTTCATTTATATATGATATAGAGTTCATATAATTAGACTTTTGAAAGATTCGTACGAATTAATGGAATGCAATGGCTATTACAGTATAAACGAAATAAGAAAATATTTTTACCTAGGCTTTTGAATATAGATGTAAAATTTTGTTCTCTTTGGAGGCTGCTTTCGGTGAGAATATTTCCATTATGAATGCTTACCAGCCGGCTGGGATGTTTTTTTGCTGAGTTTCCTGATTTTCATGATTATTACTATCGGAGACAAATAGATACTGACGATTTTCTAAGATGTTAAGCTGACATTATTTTACGGGCAGATCTGCTGTTTTCTAGGACATCTGGGCTGGAGATAAACGTGCGTTTCCAAGATCTTCTCAACACTGCATTTCATTTGTTAACTGCTCAATTAATTTCTGAACTGCACTACTCAATTACTTTGTGAACTGATTTGTCTCAACCGATTGTCCGACAAGATATTCAGTATTTATACTGATGACGTGTTGTCCCTTTCATATCCTCCAGCAAATATCTGTTGTCGAAATTCTTTAGCAATTAATCCTTTGATAAACATGTTTTGGAAGATTGTTTAATTAGTAATAGCCATGCAGAAATGTTGTTTTATATTCTAACTAATTAATAGCCATTGCCATGTTTTTTAATGATAATCTTTTATTTCGCATATATTTTATTTATTTACAAATCGCACATATATATGCACATATATTTTTAATACAATTTACTATTTAGTTTTAACATTATTTTTTCTTTAATTAAACTTGAATGAAAAGAGATTTGTATGTTTTAACTTTTTAAATTATATTTTTATGAATAGTAATAAAAACTCTTTACTTACTTTTATAACCCTTAGTTTAATTTCTCTAACAAATCACCCCTCTCCCCTTCTGAAATTAACGATAGAAAACTATTTGATTTTTATCTTTTTCAAAAACAAACTGAATAAACTCTTCAACATTTAATTTTATGTTTTTCTTTAATGAAAGATTATTTTAATAATATAATTTTAGATAAAATTATGTGCCTATATCAATATAGATATGTTACACCGCCCTTTTTTTTGAGAGTAAAATGCATCATTTTTGACCATTTTATCTCTGACAACATTAAATCTTAATTTATTTTTCTTTCTAAGTTTGCCTTTTGGTATCTTTTCCTTTTCCATGCTAAGGGCAATCTCCAATTATGCTTTTCTTCTTTCTATGCTGGTAACATTGCTTACAATGTTCGTCCTGGATAATGACGACGAGGGCAAACTAAATTTGTGGCACAGGGATCTTTTATAAACGAAGCTTCGGCTGCCAATTCTCTTGATCGGACTTTGACTAAGAAAAGGTGGCTGCAAATGGCAGGAATTTCAACTGTCCATTTCTGACTTACACCCTGGAAAACGATTGCCAATTCTCTTGATCGGACTTTGACTAAGCAGCTGCAATGGCAGGAATTTTCAACTGTCCATTTCCAACTTACGCTTTGGAAAATGAGGTACGAGATATGGGGATTCTCCTCTGAAAAGTGACTTATGACTTACTCTGATTGTTGCCAGTGTGCTTTTATTAAAAGAGGAATGATCCCGGCCAATCCGTTGCGGGTACTAGAATTTATCCAGTCGAGAGCTTTAAACTTAATCCTTATCTAACTTATTTCAATACTACCCTCATCCCTTTAGATTTGAACCTTATATGCTCCTAATTCAACTTAGATTGACTTTCATTTATATTATTTTTAAATTCATTACGAACATTATTTAAATATTTAGTTTTACGATACTTATTTTAAACCCATACGAACATTATCCATATTTATTTATGCTACAATATTATTTTGAAACTATCATGGACACATATTTATTCATATTACAATATTACTTTAACCCATTTATTTACTTCCTTTTATTAACTTACGTATTCAAAACTATTTTATTTTAATGTGCGTGTACTCAGAAAAAAAAAACTGTTTTACTTTATTATGATTCATTCATTATTATTTTACTAGAGATTTTTTTTTTTATCTTGATTATTTTAAACAATTTATTTACATCCTTTTCTTAACTTACGGTATTCAAAACAAACTTTTATTTTAACATGCGTATATTCAAAAAATTATTTTATTTTACTACGAATATTTTATTTATTTTCTACATATATATTATACTTATTTATTTAACTTGTTTTTATTTTATGTATTTCCGTTATTTTATTCATTTATTTAATTCTGCAAATATTATTTCTAAATCCTTAATTTGACCCATTTATTTAACTTGATTTTATTGATTTTTATTTATTTGAACTGTTTATTTATGAACATTTCCTTAATTAATATGTGCGTGGAGAAAAAAAAATCTTTTATTTTGCGAAGCCTACGTTATTATTATTACTTGCAACATTTCATTTATTATTATTCATTCATTTTTAAATTTATTGTCTTAAGTTTTAAATAGAAGTTTCAGATTTAATTTATTAGATTTATTGTTTGTCATCTGATCCTTCGTGTTAGCCACCAGAGGCGCGATTTCTAACTGAAAAACACATTAATATATAGTTCCCGGGATAGTGATTCTCTATTAATATTGACTTTTTTTTTTGGTTTGTTTACAAAGTTTACTTTTTTTCGTTTCTGAATTATTTTTCCCAAATAATATTTTTGACGATGGGATAATAATAGTTTTTTTTTTTTACCAAAGGGTCTTTTTTGGTGTGTGTTCAAATAGTAATTTGTGGTTTTTTTTTAAAAAAATAATATTAGTTTTTGTAAAATTGGATTGACAAAATTCAAGAGAAAACGGGGTTTTATGATGGATCTTTAAATAATAATTTACGTTGCGTGTGTTTATGTTTAAATAAAATTTAAAACCTTTACTTTTATCGGTTTACATTTGATGGACGACCGATTGGACTTCCTTTCGTTTATAAATTATGGTTTTGGTTCTACAAATAAATATTTTTGACAATGGGACGATAATAGTTGTTGTTTGTTTAATTTTTATTGACAAGAGCGGGTGTTTGTTTTGGTGTAGATTCAAATAGTAATTTGGGTTACGTTTAAATAATAAATTGCGGTCTTACTTTGATCGGTTTACATTTGATTCCCGACACTAATTACTGGGAAGGGTGTTTTTTTTGTGTGTACGATTGTAGACAACAATTATTGGGAGAAGGAGTGTAACCGTTTAAAGAATAGTAGTTTACGTTACTTTTAGTAGTGGTGTACATTTGATTGCTGACAATAATTAGTGAGAGGGGTGGGTGTTTTTTGGTGATTGGCGACAACAATTATTGGGAGAGAGAGGTTTGCATTTTGTTTTTGTTCGTGTGTATGTTTAAATCAAAATTTAAGTTACTTTTATCGGTTACCATTTTATTGAAAACCGATTTGACTTTCTTTTTTTTTTCGTTTATAAATTATTTGGGTTTTCCCAAATAATATTCGATTTGACAATGGGACAATAATAGTCTAGGTTTCTTTAATTTTGATTGACAAGAGCGAGTCTTTTTCGGTGTATGTTCGAATAGTAATTTGGGTTATGTTTAACTAATAATTTACTGCCTTACTTCGATTGGTTTACATTTGATTGGCCAGGACAATTAGTGGGAGGGTTTTTCTTGTTTTTTCTATACGATTAAAGAATAATTGACGTTCCTTTTATTTGACCGTTTGATTGCCGATGACAACAATTATTGGGAGAAGAGGGGGTTTTGGGGTTACGTTTAAATAAAAATTTTAGTTACTTCTTTTATTTTACATTTGATTGCCGACACCAACAATTATCGGGAGAAGAAGGGATGTACGTTTAAATAAAAATTGAAGTTACTTCTTTTATTTTTGACATTTGACGAAGGTCATTTAGAATCCCTCAAACAAGCTTGTCTTTACGAAGTGAACCTTTCCGTCGGTAGATGTTTTCGGACCTCAAATCTGCATATATTTGCCGCACAATCCAATCTTTTCTTTCAGCAGCAGGATGTTTTTTTCTGCTGTAGAAATATTTCAGCACTGGCCCGTGTCTGGAAGTTCCCATCTTTTCCAAGTTTTCTGTTGTGGGAATTAGCCGTACTTTTTGTCTCGGAAAATTTCTCGCTAAAACATGACTCAAAGCGTGATTTTTAAATTTTTACGCTATTCTACCCTAATCAAAAATTTAGGAGGAATACAAATTTATGAGGAACAATCACGATACTGTTAAAATTGATAAAATGTAACAGTACATCGATTGGTCTTAAAAAAAACAAGGCACCGATGAAAATTTAAATAATCGTGACACGATCAAAATAAACACCCTAGTACAATATTGTTACATCAAATACATAACACAGCATTACGATATAGTGCGTGACACAAACAACTACGGCATTTTCCTCTGCTTTTAGCATTGGAAAAAGCCACACCGTTAGCCGCTAAGCCGAGTTAACACTCTTTCTAGATTTTATCGTAGAAAGGAGACTTAACTTCCGAGTTAATACTCTACCTTTTAGCGTAGAAAGTAGACTTAACTCCGAGTTAACAATCTTTCTAGGATTTCTTTTAGAAAGAATGCTTAAAGGCTTGGGTGCAGCCGCGGAAATGGCATATTTCTAGAAATTTAGCTAGAAATCGTGCCTCTGGCGGCTAACACGAAGGATCAGATGACAACCGATTTTTTTATTTTAAAATAATCATATTCATGCTCATTGTCCATTTTCAGTCCTTTTTGTTTATTTCCTTTACTATTCTGCCCATTTACTAACTCTTACACTATGTCCAGTGGCTCCTTTTTTTCTTTCTTCCAATTTTATAATATAAACTAACTTTCTTTTGTTATTGGTTCCGCTTTTATATTTTATTGCTTTATCTCTTTCTCTTTCCGTTCTGTTTTCGACTTCGTAACTCAGAAAACCTTTATACCTAGACAAACTCCAAATTACTTCAATCTGGGAATATTTTCTTCTACGCTTTCTCTTTGTTTTAAATCTATGTCTACAGTCAATGCGAACATTTACTTTAACCTTTTTAATTTTTTGTAAAAACTTTTCTACACTATCTTCTACCTTGAACTTATGTTTTTCTTCTATTTCTTGATCTATATTTGTGTCTGCTTTATTTATCACAACGCTATCTGATTCTAATTCAATTTCTATGTCTTTTATCACCTCAACTTCCTTTTCAACTTTCTGACTTTCTTTAATTAAATCTAACTCTATAACCTCTTGGTTCTTCTCTACCTTTACCATTATCTCACATCTTATTTCTCTTACTTCTGCTCTGAGTTCTTTAATTTCTGTTTTAACCTGACTAATTTCTTCCTTCAATTCTGCTTTGAGTTCTAACTGACTTTGTTCAAATTTCTGACACAATTCTTGTTGACTGTTTAAATTCTTGATGCATTTCTTCCATCATATTCATCATCATTCATGTCTCAGATACTTCTTCTTTCTCCTTTTCTACTAACTGGGGATTTTTAAAATATATTGGGCTTTCTTTCGGATCCATTTTCAAAAATTTCAATTTCAAAGTACTAGCGCTTATGTTAAACTAAATTTAAATACAACTTATTTATTTATTTTTTTACAAAGATGGAAATTCATGCTAACTCCACCCTTTTAGTCCTTTTCTCTACCCGATCTTAATGCTTTAACTCCGCCCATAACATCTAATTGACTCTGATTTGATAGCATAAATGTCAAAATCTCTTTTCATTTTGAAAAAAAAAATTTTTGATCAATTCTTTTTTTGAAAAAAAAAAACTTTTACATACGTAATTTAACTTTTTAGATTTTTATTTTCAACAATAACAAAGTATTTAATTAACTGTCATTTATGACAAGTTTGCCCCATGTTGGGCACCATTTGAACCGTATTCGAATATGTGTATTCGAATCACCAGTCTCTTAGGCAGAGAAGAACATACTCGGAGAGTATGTATGCCCAAACGATAGCTATAAAGTATATAACTAGCATTACATTTCCAGGACATAGCTTCTTCTCGGCTGTTGAGTTCAACACCAAGTTCAAAGCACTTTTTTTTGTTTGTGTATAAACATGGGTGCCAGCTGTTTATTCTAAAAGAATACTAAAAGAATAGACAGCACACTTTGAACAGTGGCCACTATCTCAACACCTAAATCCATGACTAGCTCAGCTGTTTGTAATCACTAATAGATTATACTTAATTAGTGGTTAAAAGACTTGATCAAAGAATTGTAAAAGGAGTTGATAAAAGAATTTGATAAAAGGAATTGGTAAAAAGAATTGACCGACAAATAAAGTTTAATTTTAAAGATAATTTATTAACTAACATTTATTTACTAAATTTAAACATTTTATAATTCTAATAAAACACACGCATATTTTAAATTAACATTTCTAAATAGTTTAAATATTCCTATAGATTTAATAACAGAACACTCTAATTTAATTAATAAATATTGATATAATGATCATGCACAAATTAACTCATGCACACATAATAACGATAATAAAGGACTACATAGCATTTGAAATTTAATCACACACATCAATAGTTCATTTATGTATGATATAGAGTTCATATAATTAGACTCTTGAAAGATTCATACAAATTAATGGAATGCAATGGCTATTACAGTATAAACGAAATAAGCAAATGTTTTTACCTAGGTTTTTGAATATAGACGTAAAATTTTGTTCTCTTTGGAGGCTACTTTCGGTGAAAATATTTCCATTATGAAAGCTTACCAGCCGGCTGGGACGTTTCCTTGCTGAGTTTCCTGCTTTTCACGATTATTACTATTGGAGACAAATAGATACTGATGGAGATTTTCTAAGATGTTAAGCTGACATTATTTCACGGGCAGATCTGCTGTTTTCTAGGACATCTGGGCTGGAGATAAATGTGCATTCCCAAGATCTTCTCAACACTGCATTTCATTTGTTAACTGCTCAATTAATTTCTGAACTGCACTACTCAATTACTTTGTGAACTGATTTGTCTCAACCGATTGTCTGATAAGATATTCAGTATTTATACCGATGACGTGTTGTCCCTTTCATATCCTCTGGCAAATATCTGTTGTCAAAATTCTTTAGCAATTAATTATTTGATAAATGTTTTGGAAGATTGTTTAATTAGTAATAGCCATGCAAAAATGTTGTTTTATATTCTAATTAATTAATAGCCATTGCCGTGTTTTTTAATGATAATCTTTTATTTCGCGTACATTTTATTTATTTACAAATCGCACATATATTTTTAATACAATTTACTATTTAGTTTTAACATTATTTTTTCTTTAATTAAACTTGAATGAAAAGAGATTTGTATGTTTTAACTTTTTAAATTATATTTTTACGAATACTAATAAAAACTCTTTACTTCCTTTTATAACCCTTAGTTTAATTTCTCTAATGAAACACCCCTCTCCCCTTTTTAAATTAACAATAGAAAACTATTTGATTTTTATCTTTTTCAAAAACAAACTGAATAAACTCTTCAACATTTAATTTTATGTTTTTCTTTAACGAAAGATTATTTTAATAATATAATTTTAGATAAAATTATGTGTCTATATCAATATAGGTACAATATATATATATGTATATTGTATCTGAATGATGTTCAGGCCTATACAATTATTTCAGTTGGAAAGCTGAATTTAAAGACATGTAAATGTCTGAAAATTTTAATCTTCTTTTTAATAGTTAACTATTAGATAAATGCTTAGTTTAAGTTGGCATTTTGAATCTGGTGTCCTAGCTCTTCACTAAAAAGAGCCATAGTTCAGAACCAAGCTGGGAATGGGGACATTCTTAGATAAAGTTTTTGTACACTCATTGTATGTATGTATGTATGTGTGTATATATATAAATATATATATATTGCTTAATAGTCTTAAAACATTGGTGGAATAACAGAAATGATACCGTAACATGTATATGGTATGTTTTATAGATACTTATCAAAAAAATAAAGTAAAAAAAAAAGTTGAAATATTTCAATTTATTTAAGTCATATTTTTTTATTTGTTCCTTTATAAGTAATTAGCATTGATAAATACGAACACGACAATTTATATATATATATATAACTATTAGAAAACAGTCAACACTTCGACAATCCCAATATAGATAAAAATCAATAATCTCAAACTGTTGTTAAAGCAACCTTCTTTTAACAATAAATATATATTTTAATGAAAACTGATCAATCATATATTTATACAAATATCAATTATTGCAAAATCCATTACAAGGGTATATATGAATAATTCTAAATTAATGAATATTTTAGCACTTCAATTAGAGTAATACAATTAATAAATCTTGATGATGATGAACAAATCGCCTATTTCTTATATAAAAGCGCATGCAGGTCCTCTAACTATATTTCCTGGTCATCAGACATACAAAATATCTCACTTAATATTTATTTATAGTGTTTATTTGAATGTATTGTATTTGAACTTTATTAATCCAAATTCAGGGTGCTACTTTTTTCCAAGAAAGGCAACATATGAGTATTTTGCTTTTTGGTATCGTCATCACAGTTCTTCTGGTAACAATTTTAACCTCTTAGTTCAGAAGACTTAGAATGGCGAGAATTGATATGTATGAATTGCATAAGTAATTAAATAAGTTAAATGAAAATATTATTTAATTTATATAACTTTGATTGATTGCAAAAAAGTCTAGAAACATCATCGGTAGATGATTACAATAATCATTCTCTTAACGTTGAAAAAATTCCGGAAGATTAACTCCAAATATTACAAATAAACATACATATACATTTAATTACTATATATGTATATATCTGCTTAAGCTACATTAGTAAAAAAATTCGTTCAGGATAAACAGAAGAAAAACATTAAAAATATTATATATATATATATATTAAAAAAGACAGTTTTTTAAAATATACATATGACATTTATACTTTTAAAAGATCTTTTATATATACATATAACTTTAAATTCTTTTTGCAATTTCACTGCTAGCAGATTAGTAGTAAGCTTATCACATGGTGGATAATAGAGATATGTTCGCGACTGATGTATGATAAATTCTCTGCTGATTGATTCTGGTTGAATTATATTCTGTTGTGATTGGTTTGTTGCGTATATATTCATACTATACAAATTTAAACAATTGGAAATACTTCTCCTGAGAACAAAAAGCTATAATTTCTATCTCTATCTCTAAGGATTTCCATGGCATTTCTTGAAAGTTGGAAAAGTTATTTCACTTGGAAACTAGCTGACATCATTTAAATGGAATTATTAAATATTTATTTGTTTTTCTTCCAAAGAATTTACACAATTTATCATTAATACTGAAAAGTACTATACTACTAGTCTTCTTAGAAATTGTAGAATACTTTTCTTTCTTGAATTGAGATATTTTCATGCTGTATGACACAGGAAATGTGTATTCGTGGTTTTCCAAATATTTTGTTTTATTTTTTTGACTTTTTATAACATTTTCTTTGAGCATGAAATATCTTCTCAAATAGTCTTCTTTGTTTTTTATTTATATCTTTATTCACATTTTTTCATTTTCTAAACATCTATCACTAACTGTTTTTCTTCGTTAACTCTTTACTTACCCATAATTTTAGCAAATTTGAGTGAATTGAACAATAATTTAACTTTAAATTTAATTTTATCTAGTTCTTTATTTATAGGATTCTTTTCTTTTTGTTTTGATGGGTATTAGCACTAGTTAAATATTTAACAAAGTGGTGATTCTCTTTTTTATTTAATTTTAACTGCACTTTCCATTTTCTTACTATGTCATTATTTTGCTAGACATAAGATTTTGAATTTTCTATCTCTTGCTTTTCCTGCTCTTGATGATCACTCATCTATATTGTAACTGACCAAATATACAGCCCCAGAAAAATTAATCCTAGACATTATGCAAAGACCCTTCATATCATGTGTGTGTGCTCCAGAGCAATCTTGGCCTGGATACCACATGTTATGTTAACATTCCTTTTTCTTTCATATCTTGCTACGTCAGAGAGATGCAAGAGACTTCAAATTCAACTATAAAACCTGTGAATACATCGACTTCCTCAAATAACACAAAATGTAGAGACAATGAGTATTTTATATTTATTTTGAAAAACATGGAATTCAAGGTAAGATTTTAGATTTATTGAGGAATTATTTAAAAGATAGATATTATATAACTAAAGTTAATGGAGTTTTGGGTAACAAGCATTTAATTGAATATGGGGTTCCTCAGGGTTTTATTCTGAGTCCATTATTATTTTTAATCTATGTAAATGATATTAGCAGACTTTGTAATGAAAAGTTAATTTATCAGTGTGCAGATGATAACTATTTTACTTAGTATAAATTGTAATTTTGAAATTGCTCTTAAGAATCTTCAAACTAATTATAATATTGTAAATTGGTGTTCAACTAAAAAAATAATTATTAATAAAAATAAAACAAAAGTTATGCTGATATCTTTACCTCATTTAAAAAGATACAGTTTTGATGTTTTCACCCACTCAAGTACTTGTATTGGTTTTCAGTGTGGGGAATATTGCATGAAAATGGAAGAGGTGGAAAAAATTAAATATCTTGGTATTATTATTGATAACAAAATGTCATGGTCACATCATATTAATCAACTTTTGCAAAGGTTTAGATATTTCTACTTTATGTTTTATAGATTGTCTTTTTTCTTCCATATAGTATATTGAAGATATTTTATGCAGCATTGTGTGAATCTATATTGAGATATGGTATTACACTTTATACTTTTTCAAGTGTATCAAGTTTGAAAAGGTTAAAAAAAATTAAAAATAAGATTTTACAGCTAATACAAAATATGTCATACTTAGATGATAAAATTAATGATTTGTTAGATTTTGATAAACTATTACAGATGGTAGTTATAAAGAATAATTATTTTAATAGTTTATTTGGTACTAGTATATATAATACACTCCACCACTTGATGACACTGGTTTTCGCCCAATGCACATCAATATACATGTTGACAGACGGACAATACGGTAAATTTTAGACATTTTTATACGATCTTTTTTAATTTTTTAAAAATTTATATACATTCTTTTTTTTTTTTTTATACGGTATTTGTTTTTAACACTTTTCAAAAATAGTAAGGGGTTTTTTTTGGACTAAAGCCTTAAACATTTCATTTTTCTATCTGGTATTTTTTATTTTTTATATTTTTAGAATTTTTTTTAACACTTTTTGAAAATAGTATGTTTTTGTTTTTTTTTTGTTTTTTTACTAAAGGCTTAAACATTTCGTTGGGATTGTTTTGCTTTTTAATTTTCGTATTTTTACAATTTTTATAATCTTTTCTTTTAACATTTATGTACTGAAAAGTTCTTCTTTATTTTTAAATGGTGGAAAGAGGTTGGCCTGCCTTTTAATAAACAAACACTTTGTTTTAGATGGTGGAGGGGGATTGGTTTGCTTTTTAATTATCGTCTTTTTACTTTTTTATATATATACTTTCTTTTTAAACATAAAGTTCTTCATTTTTAGATGGTCGAAATGTGGTTGGTTTGCTTTATAATTATCAACTTCTTTGATGTTTTTTTAATATTTATGCTACAGAAAAGTTGTTGCTTAATTTTTATGCTTTTTAAGAAATCCTTAAACATTTCATTTTTAATAAACCTACAGTTTGTTTTTCAATGGAGAGCAGGTTTAGTTTTCTTTTCAATTATGTAAATAACAACAATAATTTTTCATGAAATAATTTGGACATTTGTTGAATAAAATATAAACTAAACTTTTTACAAGTTATAAAGATTTTGGCATAGAAACAACAAAAACTGTGGCCAACAATTCACTGAACTTCAATTAATTTTATTACACTTGCTGTTGCCATTTTATTATTCTCTCATGGAATCATGTGAAAACATGCATTTTCACATGAACTCACCGAACTCTGCTTTTCAATCTAACCTTTCATAGTTGTGTTCAGTTACAAATCATAGGGAAGTGTCTGTGATGGGCTGACAATTCTTAATATGTACTACTACTTCGATTAAGCTTTCTCGCAGTTATTTAGAAATGAATATTTTAAGATTTTCACATACTTCAAATATGGCTACCATCAAATCATACTATAATAATAGGTCAATTTCACTCACATGAGAAATACTTTTGCAACCTAATGGGTGTGGTATTTCATTAAGTAATCATAGAATACATCACTATCAAGGGTCCTGTTATGGCTACAACAACACTTTTGTAGTGTTAGCCATACATTAGAAAGCTAATATGGCATATTAATGTGCATTGGGTAAAAACCAGCACCACCAAGTGGAGGAATGTATTATATGTACTAGTACCATTTATTTTTAAAAAATTATGACATCTAATTATAGTGGTTCCCTTAGAAATAAATATTACATTTCATTTAGGTACAGAAACAAATATGAGAGTAGATTGAGAAATGTGTATATTCCATTGATTTTCAATAAATTATCAAGTTATATGTTTAACATAGAAAGTACAAATTTGTTAACAAAAGATTTGAAAAAATAGTTTTTATGTCTATAAAATTTCATTAGTGATGTGTTACTTTGTTTTTTATTTTGTGGTTATTTTGTGCATAATTATTAATATTGACTTATAATTTATAATATTGATTTATTAATTTATAATATTGATTTATATTTGGTTAATTTTGTATTCTATTTTTTTGTTTTAATATATATTTTGTTGTTTATTAGTATTGTAAGATATGTACGATATTTGTAAAACCTATGAAAAGTATTTGTTTTGCTTATTAGGTTTCTTTCTTTGATGTAATCAAAATAAATAAATAAATAAAAAATTAAAAAAAATTAAAAATTTACATTATAACAAACAACAACAAAAAAGAAATAAAATTATAAACGCATTTGCCAGTACAAAAAAGATCATGTTATATTGTGTAGTATTTAAATCCAAAATGATTATTTAAATAAAATACATTGTGTGGAGCTTGAACCCAGGATAACTATTTAAATAGTTTTAAATTAATAAATTAAACACATGCTTATTTGAACCTTTTAACTTTTAAGATAAACTTTGGCATTAATTACCTGATTCTTGTAGAAAAATTTAATTAATTTCATAAAACTACTGTTTCACAATATTACTCATGCTTTCTAAAATCATTGATTTAACGTTATGTGGTGCACTAAATGTGTGAGACTTGGACATTATTTCTATTATCTCATCCTTTTCATAACTATCCACATAGTAATAATATTTTAATTCATAAGTAATTTAAATGCATGGTGCAGCCAAGTCGGGATTCAACATATTTACATCCAGAAGTGAAAACATCACCAAATGATTTATAGATTTTCACAGCTAAAACGTTTTATAGTACATCTGGCAAAAGAGGGAGATTGCCAAATATACTGTAAAATATAAAAATAATTCATTGAGTTGTGAGGCTGTAAGAAGGAGTCATCATCATCATCATCATCAACCATTATCAATCCACTGCAGGATGAAGGTCTCTCCAAGTTTAATACATCTTCTCTGATCTTTAGTTTCTCTTCTCCACAACATGCCTGCACATTTTCTTATTTCATCCATCCATCTCACATGTGGTCTATATCTGGGTCTTTTACAATCTCTTGGAATCCAGTTTAAAATTTCAATTGTCCATCTATTATCATCTCTTCTAGCAATATGTCCAGCCCAACTCCATTTCAATCTTTTATTTTTTTCAATAAGGTCAGTAACACCTGTTTGTTCTCTTACCCATACATTGTGTTTTTGATCTCTTCTTGTTACTCCCAACATACATCTTTCCATACTCCTTTGAGTGGTCTGAAGTCTCTGTATTGCTCTTCTATTAAGTGTCCAAATCTCAGATCCATAAGTAAGAACTGGTAAAACACATTTGTTGAAAACCTTCCTTTTCAAACACATAGGCATATTTCCTTTTAGTATCAAGGTATTTCTATCAAAAACACTCCAATCAAGTTTAATTCTATGATTAATTTCCTCCATTATGTTTCCATCTATATTAATAATCTGACCAAAGTATTTGTAACTGTTAATTCTTCTAATTTTCCATAATCAATCTTTATTTTCATATTGTGAGAAAATCTATTAAACATTACTTTAGTTTTTTTAACATTTATCTTTAGTCCTACTTTTCTACTTTCATCTGCTAACTCCTGCAACATTTCCTGCAGCTCTGAAGCATTATTTGCAAAAACAACTACATCATCTGCGAAATCTAAATGACTTAAATATTCTCCATTTACTTTCACTCCTTTACTTTCCCATCTTAATCCACAAAATACTTCTTGCAGCACTGCTGAAAAAGTTTTGGAGATATGGAGTCACCTTGTCTTACAACTTTCTCAATGTTGACTTTCCCTGTATCATTATGTAATCTAATTGTTGCTGCTGCATTTTTATAAATATTCTTTAAAATATGACAATATCCTGGATCTATACCTTGATGATCCAATGCTTTAATCACTAAAGAAATGTGTATAGAATTGAATGCCTTTTCATAATCTACAAATCCAAAACATGATGACAACTCATATTTATTTGTCCTTTCTATAACTTCTCTCAATACCTGGACATGATCTACTGTACTAAAACCACCTTTAAATCCAGCTTGTTCTCTTGGTTAGTGGAAATCCAAAGTCATCAATTAGTAAGATGTAAGTTACATGTTAATGTAAAACTAGAGAGACAAAAATTATTAAGAAAAACAATATTTACAGTTGATATTTCTAATCTTCAGAAACATTCTAATGAATTTAAATTAGAACTTACCAATCGGTTTCAAGTGTTAGGAGATTTTGAACATGATTCAGATTTGAATGAAATTAATATGAAAATAACTGATACACTTTTAAAAACTGCAACAAAGATAGCTGGTAGAAAAAAAAGCAGTAATTGACTAATAAAATTTCTACTGAGACTAGAGAATTTATGAAGAAAAGAAGGAATATGAAGATATACAAAAATGATATATTAAAAAGAATTAAATATCTCGAATTTTGTAAAATGGTACAGAAAAGAGTTGAAAGTGATATAAGAAAGTATAACTGTGAAATAGCAAGGAAAGCTGTAGAAGAAAATAAAAGTCTCAAGAATGTTAAACAACATTTCGGTATTGGTAGGAAATTTATATCTGCAATAAGAAAAAAAGATGGAATTATTACTAAAAAGAGAGATGACATCATGAATTTGGTAGAAGATTTTTATCAAGAATTATATAGTAATAAAGAACAAGTACCTCCTATATCTATTATATCTTCCGAATTGCCCAGAATTTTAAATGAAGAAGTGAGACATGCAATTGAATCTATGAAGAAAGGAAAGGCTCCAGGAAATGATGGAATTATAATTGATATATTAAAAGAAGCAGGTGAAGAAATAGAAATTTTTTTAGCAAAGTTGTATACCAAATGTCTAAATGATAAAGATGTACCAGATGATTGGAAGAATGCAGTAATAATATTAATATTTAAAAAAGGTGATAATGAAGATATTAGAAATTACAGACCTATCAGCGTTTTGGCAGTTTTATATGAAGAAGGAGTATCGGTTATTAAATATCAAAACAATTCTTCGATGAAATAAGATACATCGGTTGTAGCTATAAATATATAGCAGGAAATACTCGTTTACTTAAATAATTAATGCGTGAAAATAAGTAAAGTCGATCAAAAAATATTTATAGAAATCCCCTATTAAATATTAAATGAATGGCCCGAAATTTAAAGAAGTGCTTGTCTCAAAAATAAAACATTTTCACAAGTCATATAGGTGATCTTATACCATATATAAATGTGAGTTTATCATACATTCTGAGGAATCGTTACCTCAGCTATAATGTAGATTTTGCAACAATTAACCTAATAATTCATTTAAATAACCCTTAGATTCATCAAAAATTATTAATACCAATACAAGCACTCTTTTTCCTGTTATAGATGTGTAATTTTATATACGAAGCCAGAAAATAATTTACCAAAAGTTAAAATTCGTTACTATTTACTATGGTTAATTAAAAGGACTTTAGAGATTAAAAATAATAATAATAATAAACTTTTCCTGGCTAACGTAAAAACTTTTAACGAATAAATTGATCATTTATTTGCATGATAATGGCTTTTTTAAAATTTGCTTGCGTTTATTTTATAGACTGTATTAATTGAATTATATATGTTAACTTATCAGAAATTTTACCTCTAACTAGTTATCATTACCATTTTTAACGACCTTTTTTCTCAGACACCCCCTCCTCTCGGGTAACTAATCGCCTAAAATTCCACTCAGTTTTCTCATTGCTCAACTAAAATTAGTAATAACAAGTTTCCTAATGTTTTTTTTTTTTGCTTTTACATCAATATATTCAATTTTTCCAGTTCAAAATTCATTAAGGCTGTAGCCTCAAGCACATGAGTATAAAATGCGATAGTATATACCTCTACAGGTCTTAAACCACAAGCTTAGTCTTTGGAAGAAAAGAGGGGAACACCTTCTTTACTTCAACATACTTTCTATTTAAATAGGTAAAGCTGAAGCGGTTTGGTCTGAGAGTGTGAAGCTATTTAATACTTCACTAATTAAGTCCACATTTCTTATTACACAATACTCGTGAAATCTTTCAATTTACAACGAGTCAATGGAAAGATTTTATAGTGAGAAATCTAAGTTGTAATTATAAATTTATTTAAATGCAAGTAATATTCATTAAGGCTGTAGCCTCAAGCACATGCATATAAAATGTGATAGTAGGGACCTCTACAGGTCTTAAACCACAAGCTTACTCTTTGGAAAAAAAGAGGGGAACCCCTTCTTTACTTCAACCTACTTTCTATTTAAAATGAACCTTTCTTTACTTCAACCTACTTTGTATTTAAATAGGTGAATATGAAGAGTAAGCTTGTGGTTTAAGACCTGTAAAGGTCCCTACTATCACATTTTATATGCATGTGCTTGAGGCTACAACCTTAATGAATATTACTTACATAATCAATGTGCGTTTAAATAAATTTATAATTACAACTTTAAATTATCGTAATAGATTTTTCATTATAAAATCTTTTCATTGACTCATTGTAAATCAAAAGATTTCATGAGTATTAATGTGTAATAAGAAATGTGGACTTAATTAGTGAAGTATTGAATAGCTTCACACTCTCAGATGGAACTGCTTCAGCTTCACCTATTTAAATAGAAAGTAGGTTGAAGTAAAGAAGGGGTTTCCCTCTTTTCTTCCAAAGAATAAGCTTGTGGTTTAAGACTTGTAGAGGTCCCTACTATTACATTTTATATGCATGTGCTTGAGGCTACAGCCTTAATGAATATTACTTACATAATTAATGTGCGTTTAAATAAATTTATAATTCAAAATTGTTTTCTTCATATTACTCTTCATTGTTTCAAATGGTTTAAAGATGGCTACTGCCCCTAGAAAAATTGTGCAGAGACCTAAACTACATAAACTAAAACCTTCAAAATTATCCAAATTTTATCCATATAGAATTTCAATCAAAACTTAACTAAAAACATCATCACCAAAGAACTTATTTCAAAGTCTCCCTCTCCTTACCCTCTAGATTTTCCTCCCTTTCAAAAAAACAACATGACCAATCATAATGAAATTCCAAGTACAACAGGAAAAACTAAAATTACTCATCTACTAAAGACTAAAATCAGCCTGTTGCATCTAAGCATAACTCAGAAAAATCTTCATCCATGTCTGAAACCTCTAAAGACTTATTATATAGCAATTTCTCCAAAGTTAATGTCACATCTGGATCCTCCTATTAACCACCAGGGCAACCAAGTCTATCAACATTGCTCCTTACCAAAGATTCTTCTTTGCCTGGACTACACGCTCTTTCCATATCCCCTTCCCATTGCATATGTATTCCCTTTCCCTTCACCATATTGTACTTCAATTTCATTTTTCCATGTAATCATCTCTTTGTAAACCTTTTTTAATTGTTGTGTATTTTGTCTTTTTGATGAATAAAAGCTTTCATCACTGAGAAAAAAAACTACTTATCATTATAAATAAATAGTGTAACAAAAAGCAAAATTACTCAAAAAAAAAGAAAATAAAATAAAAATAGTCTATGATAAAAAAAAAAAAAAAAAGAGTCTATGATAAAAGTTCTAAATACTTGATCACTTGCAAAATTTTAAAGTTTGAATATATATATATATATATGAGTAGTCGAGTAGCTATAATACTTTTATTTATGAATTCTTTTTTCATATAATTTTCAAACAGAGCTTTAATGTTCTTAATTTGCAGAGCATTTCTTTTTATTCATTTCTCAGAATACTTTGAAATACTTTATACTGTGAGAAGATCTTCTTAGTCGATAGCCATTTGCTTCTTTAATAATTTAGTTCAAACTTACCTTATAGCAAAAATCCGGTTAATAATTGAATAATTCTTCAAGTGATGGCAGAAATATTTGTCATAGTACTTCTTTTCAGATTGTCAAATAACACTTATTGGATAGATAGCATGTTTATTCTCTTCTACATTTCTAAGATAGGTATTTCGTAAATGATAAATGAATGATTGGGAACTAGTACCAACAATATAGATGAATTTCAAACTTGAATAATTTTTCATACCTGGGAATGCTGGTTAGAGGGTATCAATTGCATTATTGGCATTACTCTTCCGGGATATTTTTTTGCAGAGTTTGCAGCATGTGATGATTTAAAAACCTGACTTGATGACCTTGTTTGAAGGATCTCAAAACACATTTCACTAACTTTTTATGCTAAATGAAAACGAAAGATTTCCAGATTATTCATTAATTAAAAGGATTCTAGAAAATGTTTTGATTAAAAGTATTTTTTTTTTAGCAATTAATTAAACTTTTACTGATAATGCTTTACTAAAATTTCTTATTTTTACTAACTGAATACATTCATTTTTCTCAACAACTGTTGTTTTCTAGTAGTCAAGCGTTGGTAGCCGAGAGGTCAGCGCAGCTGCCGCCTTGCACGCAGTTGCTTGCAGACGGTTGTTGCGGGTTCGCTTCTCAGCCGATGCTTTGACATATGGAAAATAATAATAATAATAATAATAATAATAATAATAATAATAATAATAATAATAATAATTGAGTACTTTTGCACATGTTTTTTACTGCAAAGATAACAAAATTAATTTAAAAGAAAATATTCTACCAACAAAATTAAAAGCTTTTCTTTAAAATTAAACGAAAATAATATTTTTCTTTTAGTAAAAATAGATATAACTCAATCAAATTTTAATAAATTGGCAAAAAAAAACAAAAAAACATTGACTTATTATGTAAGTACCTCAAAATAAATAACTACTCTTTTTTAAAAAAAAAATGTTTTTAAACAGATACAGTTCTATTTTTTATTTGCTTTTATATATATATATATAATATAGCAATATAGAAGAAACTGATGGAGATAAACTAAAACTAAAGTGAATTGAATTTATATTTAAATGCAATTTATATGCCCCCATTTATTTCCACCTACAACAAATAGTTTTAGTTAAATGCTTAAAAGTGAAGCAAATATATGTAGACACACACGCATATGTAGCTTCAATACTACTTTTGATTTATTCGTTTTATATTCTCTTGCTTTTTTTCTTTGTTTTTTTTTTTTTTTACTTTCATTATTTTCTTATTTCTTGATCTCGTTGTTAGCATCCACTAGTTTATTTTATTTCATATAAGATTAGTGACCATTATTATTATATTTTTTTATTATTATTACTTTTATTAAGTAGTGTTCCATTCAGCCTTATACTCAAAATACATTACATCAAGATTAAATTCCATTTACGTCTATTCCTAGTTTTCCCAATATTACTTTTTATCTTGCATATTTTCTCCCATTCAGTAGAAAATAAGTATTAATGCCTTTTTTTAATTAATTGCCCATATTTTCTTTGTTTTATTCGGTTTTACTTGTCTGTTTGTATTACTCTCAGGTCTCATTCCACACTACTCGTTTAACTTGCATTTTTTATCGTACTGGTTCTCATGTCCTATTAATTCAGAACATATATTGAGTGCTATTTAAGTACCTGTATTTCATGATTGACGATAACGATGGTACTTATATCAATGTCTTATATATATATGAAAAGTAAGTTACTGTTAACACTAACTGAAATAATTATAGAAAATATACAAACCATTATATAATTACAAATATCCAGTAACGCAAAGTGCTTAAAGTTCTATATCTCAATAATAGCAAACCGTAAAATGATGGTATCATTTTACGGTTTGCTATTATTGAGATATAGAACTTTAAACAGAGGGCGTTACTGGATATTTGTAATTGTATAATGGTTTGTGTATTATATATATATCAATGCATACATATCGCTTCTGTTGCATATATAAATTATTTTAAAATATTATGTCATTCTGGTTGTGCTTGTATTATATATATATATATATTACATTTTTATTCCAGCTAAATGTCTAATGTTAATTTTGATTTAGGTATCACCGAACTTTGATCCGACAGAGTTGTCAAATGTTCACCACATGGCTATTCATATATGCAATCCTATGTATAAAAATCCAAAAAATATCAAAGACTTTGATTGTTATGGAGATCCAATCTCATTAAATGTAATGATGCATTGTTTTACCATGTACATGGCAACTTGGGGAGCTGGGGGTAAAGTAAGTAACTATAATATTAATTTTTGTTTTTAAGATTTACATTCTCAATAACGATTACTAGATCTACTTATTTTTCAAAATTCAAAGATTTAGAAAAATTAAGAATAATCTTTTTTTATATATTGCTTTCTTTTTTTGTATAATAAAGCTAGTTAATCTCTATATTTTAATTCAAGTTATGCTCTCAAACCTGTTGATAATAGATCAGGTTTCTTTACAGATTTTAATTACAATTATTATTTATTGTACCACAAGCTTCAGTACTTTTCTATACATATAAGCACACAATTAGAAATATAAACTTTTTTAAAAAAATAATGTAGTTATCTATAAGAGCACATTTATATTTATGTATATATTTAATGTATTTGCGTTTACTCATTAACATTTACCTAAAAATTAAAAATGGAAAAAAAAAATTACTATAGAATATCTTTACGATTTTAGAAGAAAGAAAAAAACAGCAAAATGTCAGAGATTGACCTTATCACGCAATTTTTTTTTTTACAAATAAGCATGCTGTGGAAAATATATTTTACCTTCGGTAATATTAAGAAATTGCAACCTTTATTCAACTGATTTAATTTTACTGAATATTAATAACCCCATTCTATCAAACATCGCATGATCATCATTCTTTATGCTTACACAAACTGTTTTTCACAGAGGCAAAACTTTCCATACAATAGCTCTCACTAATGAAATCCACAAGCTAGAAAGTAATCTGGAGATATTGGATGAGTAGGCACCAGATAGTGATTTTATGCACAAATCTTCCTGCATCTATTGATTACTCTGACTTGTATTGTTTTGGCGCTATTGTATGGAGAGTTTTGCCTCTGTTAATAACCTCATTTTACTAATGTTATTCATTTAAATTGAAATAAATCTTAAGTATTTAAAAAATGTCTCAGAAATATTTTTTCATTTAAAAACTATTTCATATATTAAAATATGAATCAATTCTAAAAAATGGTAATAAACAAATTAAAAATAAGTATAATTTGTTTACAACAGGGGTCCCCAACCCTATGCCCGCAGGCACCATGGTGCCCGCAGACCATTTTATGTGTGCTCGCCGCTATCAAAAAATTATTTATCTGATACAAATAAATTTAATTTTTAAAATTTCTTATAAATTATTGTATTATATTGTAACCAAATTGTAGGGCATACTATACTTTTACAGCGTAAAAATATAAACGTTATTTATATGTTAACATTTTATTTTTGAAATAAATATTTTTGTGTACATTATGTGTATTATTAACAAAATTCAACTCTAAATTTACATTGGAAAAATAAATGGTGCCCGCCACCTGGCCGGTATTATAGAATGTGCTCTTAAGTGCAAAAAGTTAGGGGACCCCTGGTTTAAAATAACAAAGCAGTTTTCTTATTCCTTATTGTAAGTTTCTCATATCTTATATGAAACTTATTCTTTAGCAAAAGTTGATATTAAACGAAGATGTCATATAACCAAAAAGACATCTCAATTTCTAAACTTAAAACTAGCAAAATATCATATGATCATTTTTTCGTATTCTTACACATGCTGTTAATAAGAGTACTAAACTCTCCATACAGTAGTGCCACCAAGTTCAAGCTTTCCTGAATTCATTGATTACAAAGGCTAGCACTTATTGACACTACTGTATGGAGAGTTAGGTACTTTCTAAACTTAAAATTTGACCATCTAAAATATATATATATTATACCAAATGCATCAAGCTATTTCAATGTATAGATAGTATTGGATCTTTGTATCATATGCAGAAAAACTCGTTATTTTTAATGTATTTTTAATCGCTTTCCCTTTTATGGAAGTAATTATATTTTACTGTAGACCGAATATTATTATTAAAAGACGAAGCATAACCCGGTCCTTTTATCATATAATAAAATATCTATGTTTTGAAAATAAAACTCTCTCTATAATACCAGATAACAAAAAATCAAATAAGACATAAGCGTTACAAATCTTTATCTCCATATTGATTTCAATGCAAGTGATAATACGAACACTATAAAATGTACAACCAGTATTTTCGTTATTATTTTGCTCACATAGTTCCAGATAATCAAAATTTAAGATAAAACAAATTGTGTAGTACATTATTTTACAAAATGATAATTTATTTAAAAAAATAACTTAATGATGAACAACAAATTATATTCAATGAAAAATTATTAACTAATATTAAATACAAAATAAAGAGACAAAGAGGGAAGGGGATACTTATATCGTTTTGTTTTTTTTTTAATTTTTAATATTCCCCTAGTTTTGATTTCTATTTGTAAATAAATTATACTTATAAGTACGCAAAATATTTTTAATACATTTTATTTATGAAATATGTTTGACTAATAACTAAAAAAACAAAATAAATATTTTAAAAATCTTGGTCCAACTTTTTGTTTTCAGACAAAATAATGATGTTCTGTAAAACAAAGTATATTCTTAAGATACAAAAACTTATTTTTGAATTCTCAGGTGATATATCTTATTTTTTATATTTAAACTACATGATTGACATTATTTATAATAAACTTTATATTGTACAACACAATAATATAATTATACATCACTATTCTACTGATATTTTATTATGATATTTTGGATGTGAGGAAAAACTAAATTTATTATATAATTAGTATAATGGCACATTACAATAGATGTATTGCAATATAAAATATAACCCAGTTGTTATTAAGAAAAATGAATCTTTAAAAATATAAAGTTTTCACAAATACAATTCTCTGAAACATTATATTATTTAACACAACGGAATTTTTGTGCTAGAAAATTCTCTTTTTTCTACCAGAAATTTTACAATAAATCAATTAGCTACTATTAAAATTTAACAAGAGTACAAACAATAGGCATAGAATATCAATCTAATAGAGATCAGTTCAAAATATTAAATTATACCCTTCTTAATGTCAATCTTCTTAGTATCATTAAATAATTTAATCATTGCTATTATATTCTGATAAATATTCTTTAAAACTATCACACTATCCCATCAATATTTTCATGATCCAATGATATCACTGTAGAAATGCCTTTCAATTTACTTTAAATAAAAAAAAGTATTTTCAATATATAAAATTATGCTTATAATATAATATAATAGCTAAATAAATGGTATTTCAGTACAATACCAAGTACTTTTCTCTTCTTCCTCAAATCATAATCAATTCGTCAGTCATTTATTCAAACATAAAATTAACTAACCTTGACATCAATTTTAATAAAACACATATTCTGACAAAAATTGAATAATATGATCAAAGATTACTAAGGGAAGCTGTAGAAATTTTTAAAAAGCCTAAGAATATGAAAGAAAAATGTGAATTGAAGAAAATTAACAATATTTGGGAAAATCTTTTGGTTGATAAAATATTTTTTTAAAACTTCTCAACCAATAAAATTTGAGAGAGAGGAAAAAATAACAAAGGAAAAAATAATGATTTTCTTATGATTTGAGAAAGAATAAGCTCTGAAAAAAGTACTTGTTATTGTACTGAAACATCAGCTATTTAACTATTACATTTTTAATACGTGGAAAGTTCCTGGAAATAAAACTGTGAATTCAATATTTAACCATGAGAGTAATAGAATATATATATATATAAATTATTATTCAATGTCTGTATTCCAATTATAATAAAATATATATAATTATTCAAAACAATACAATAATTAATAAAGCAAAAAATATTTTAAAAACAAATATATACCACAATTTAATAGAAGTACTTTCAACTATCTATGTAATCTTTGTCAACTAGATTCAAATTGCATTACTAAAACCGTTACAAATGTAAACAACAAGAAATACATCATAAAAATTTTCCCACAATTCATTAATTTTTATATTGAAAACCTGTCTATTTATCAAATGTTGCTTTTTACTTTTTATTAACATAGCTTCTTTAATTTTTTGTTTATATATATAATTGAAATAATATTTTTAACGGTTTACAAACAATCTTTAAATCGGCAGAAGTACTTTCCTTACTTTCTAATCTGCCTCATCTGCCATTAAATTCAAAAACTAAAAGCGGAAGCAAACGTCATCAATTCAAATTCCATGAAACTCGTATTTTAATGTTAGAAGCTTGTCTATTAAATGCGTTTTATTTCTGTTTATAAAAATTGCCTCTTTAATTTTTCTTTTACTATGGTTTCTCTCTTCATGAAGAATTTTCACATTTTCAAAATTAAATTTAAATTTATATTTACATGTTTTTTCGTGATCGAAGAAAACTGAAGAAGATATTAAATCATTATTTTTATTTTTTACACGCTTATATAACAATTCATGTTCCTTCAATCTTTTTTCAATGCTGCACCTAGATTCACCTATATATGATAGCATACAATCACAAAAAAAATTTGATATATGACATTACTTTTTTGCTTGACAAGTATGACATCCTTAGAATTATTAACTAATTTATTAATATTGTTTGGAACGTAGAATGAAACATTAAATACATTCTTATATAAATCCTTAAAAAATTTTACTTGTGGATTTGAAATAAATGGAATAGATATCCATTGTTTATTATTAATCTTCATTTATTTTAAATTATAATTTTTTTTTTTTAAATTGACATAAAGTATTGTTTATTTGTTCCATTTTATAACCAACATCAAGCAATTCCTTGGCAAATATCTTAATATTTTTCAATTTATCACTTTGGTAACGACATAATTTTTCATTCTGAAACAAAAAAGATTTAAAACTTGCCATCTTATGCATCATTGGTACTTTTGACTTACAATTTATATATCCTCTTTTTTGCAGTGGCTTAATTATTAGTTTATAATTTAATATACTGTTATCTCTTGTGATCATTAAATCTAAATAGTTAATCTTATTGTCCTGTTCTTTTTCAATAGTCCATTTCAAGCCATTCAACTTATTTAATTCCTCTATAAGCAAATTAAATAAGTTGAACTAAATAAGTTAAATGGCTTGAAATGGACTATTGAAAAAGAACAGGACAATATGTTTAACTATTTAGATTTAATGATCACAAGAGATAACAGTATATTAAATTATAAACTAATAATTAAGCCACTGCAAAAAAGAGGATATATAAATTGTAAATCAAAAGTACCAATGATGCATAAGATGGCAAGTTTTAAATCTTTTTTGTTTCGGAATAAAAAATTATGTCGTTACCAAAGTGATAAATTGAAAAATATTAAGATATTTGCCAAGGAATTGCTTGATGTTGGTTATAAAATGGAACAAATAAACAATAATTTATGTCAATTTAAAAAAAAATTATTATAATTTAAAATAAATGAAGATTAATAATAAAAAATTAATATCTATTCCATTTATTTCAAATCCACAAGTAAAATTTTTTAAGGATTTATATAAGAATGTATTTAATGTTTCATTCTACGTTCCAAACAATATTAATAAATTAGTTAATAATTCTAAGGATGTCATATCTGTCAAGCAAAAAAGTAATGTCATATATCAAATTTTTTTGTGATTGTATGCTATCATATATAGGTGAATCTAGGTGCAGCATTGAGATAAGATTGAAGGAACATGAATTGTTATATAATGTGTAAAAAATAAAAATAATGATGATTTAATATCTTCTTCAGTTTTCTTCGATCACGAAAAAACATGTAAATATAAATTTAAATTTAATTTTGAAAATGTGAAAATTCTTCATGAAGAGAGAAACAATAGTAAAAGAAAAATTAAAGAGGCAATTTTTATAAACAGAAATAAAACGCATTTAATAAATCGACAAGCTTCTAACATTAAAATGCGAGATTCGTGGAATTTGAATTGATGACGTTTGCTTCCGCTTTTAGTTTTTGAATTTAATGGCAGTTGAGGCAGGTTAGAAAGTAACCGAAAATACTTCTGCGGATTTAAAGATTGTTTGTAATTGTTTGTAAACCGTTAAAAATATTATTTCAATTATAATTACAATATTGTTTTCAATTAACGGATATTTTATTTATTTATTATATATATATATATGGTAAATAAGTGAGGAATGAGCTAGTTTTTATCTATAATACCACACAAACAGGATAAGCCAAAATTTCAATGAATGAGATAAATTGAAGCTTATTTCTTGTAAGTTGTAAATTTCTAACTTCAAACATAAATATTAGAAAAATATTATTGAGTTCAAATTACTTGTTAAATATAATTGAGAGTATATTGTAGAAGCAAATGTTCAGTTTGTAAATGAGAGGCATGTAAATAAAGTATTTTTGTTTGTTAGGCCATCAAATCCTAAAGTGTATTAAAGATATTTTGCCAACACTTTTGTGATTATGAAAGACATTTTTGTTACTTAAATTTGCAGTTGAAAATGTGAAAGTAGGGACCTCTTAAATGATAAAACTATCATCAGAAAAAAATGGATTATCATCAGAAGAAAATGAATTTTTCCAAATAATAAAGATTACATTCTATGAGTATAGATAATGATGATTCATTCTCTAATGTGAATCATTCAATAAAACCATCAAAAGTATCACCGCAATCATGTTAATATTTTTTTATTAGTCAATACCAAAAGTTATAATAATAAGAATTGGACTAAGATATGTTTAAAAAGTCATTATTTTTGCTCACATGATAATATTAAATATATGTATAATATATAATAACGTGATAAAAAATATGATGCTGGGAAAATGATCAATCTAATCTAAATAAAACCTAGTCCAATGCCTGGTTGCCATTTTGTAGTGGACTATTGACTATATAATATGGGATGATAATAAAAAAAAACTTTACTATGTCTCAGAATAGAGACGTCATTCATAATAATATAGATCTAGTCTAAATGTGGAATGTCATTTTATAACAGCCCTAAAGTGGATTTGGCATTTTGTAATAATTGCCACATGTACATGATCATCATTGGTTAGCATTGGTTAATTATTTTGTCACAACAATAATAAATTTTCTATCTGCTATCTCTCTGCATTTATTTAGTCAACATATGTCATAAAGAAATGATCTTAAGATTTATATTATTTATCACAGCGCAAAACATATATTAACAAATAGTAACTTTGTTAGAACCTGTGGAAAATTATCTAACTCAGTTATTGATCATATTAGGCAATAACAACAATATTCTCCATAGATAATTATTTAGATTGTCTACTACAGTATTATAAAATACTAACAATCTCTATTAATATCTAATTTATTCAGTCGGTATTTAAAACGAAATAAAGCAAACGAGATCATTGGCTCAGTCATCAACAAATCTATTCACTATTCCCAAAATAAACTGCAATAAGCAGTGAAATCATATATCATTGCTCTAAACAATGATGTATGCTTAAGATATCTATTTAATTGATAATGGAATAAAACTAATTAGAATTAAATAAGTAACTAAATTCTAACATACTCTACTAATCTATTATTATTTATAGTAATGCAAAATTTGCTTTAATATTTAATGACATTCTATTTAAATTAATTAGTTTCTAAATAAATATAATTACAACTCTAAAAATGTTTTATAAATTACACAATATTTATGTTTAAATAAAATAAACCTTTACTCAGTTTTGTATCTATTTTAAGAAAAAGTTAAATATAATATCAATATTTCATTCACACTCTACACTATAACGATATGCAATTATTTCTTGATTTATAATCTAAAATGAAACATTCCACAAGAATTTATTAGCAAGAAATATATTAGATAATTTCACATTTTATAATACCCAATAATATTTTGTAAATTAAACCATATGATTCTCTTGGATATTTACTGACTTTCTATCACTGATGATATTCATCTACTTAAATCTCCAACCAATCGAATATAAAATCGAGTTTATAATAATTAAACAATAAATGACGATAATTGGCAGTTATCCAAGCCAAAGATAATATTATGTTTATTAGTTCATAAAATTCATGATCTCCACTTCAACGAAGTTTAAAGGTAATTAAGATAGATCATTCTGGCTAATGACAGAATAAAATCTATTAAGATTTTGTAACCCAACAAGATAAACAAATAAATAATCAACTCTGAACTAATAAAATTATTTCTACCAGTAATATTGACTTAAATAAGTAAACAAATATTTCAATATAATGATAGTATCCAATCGGATTTAATAATGATTTATAAAATATACATATATCTAATTTTATTTCACCTACCAAGATGGGTTTGATCTTAGATCAAACTTCAAGTGCCAAAATTATCTTGCACATTTAAAAGAAAAGTAATCAGACAGATTCACTACATTTTAAATCAACTCTAAATTTATTGGTTTATAATAAAATGTTATGACAGTAATAATAGTACTATATAAAAGAACAATAACCAACGATGTATGTAAAAGACTAAAATTGTAACCAAAAAAAATACAATCCTAGGTTTTTATAATATGTAAATAATTGGTATTCTATTATTGTATAGACTCAATAAAAATAATATTAATAAAATGTATCTGAAACTCAACATATGTTGCAGAACAATAATACTATATATAAAACTGAAGGAAAGATTTGAAATATTCTCCTGAGACTTCAATGAGAATATTCAAAGATTAAAAAAAATGTAATCAAATAAAAATTGATCTCTATTTATTCATTAATATAATTCCAAAATAATTAAATAAACATAAATCCCACTGTACTTAAATCCTTCTCTATCCGAATATCCCCGAGTTAAATCTAGCATATATATTAAAATTTTAAATATTTGAAAACATGGGTCATATTAATTTATTTCATCAGTAAGAGTTTGAATAATGAGAACAAAAATGAATCTCTCCAAACTTTTTATAGTGTGAATTTTATAATAAACTGTATTATATTATATATATATATATATATATATATATATATATATATATATATATATATATATATATATATATATATATATATTATATATATATATATATTATATATATATATATATATCTTTCAACCCTAAATTTTAAAATAAAATACAAAGAAATGTAACTATAATTTTTTAACAAAAAAAAAATACATATATACATTGAAATTATACCATCTAAGTGAAAGTCTGTTCATTTTCACCTACAAGTCCATTGATCTTCTGGTTTCTGGTTTCTTTTCCTTTAAATAGAGAAGATGAGCATAAATGATAGCTGTCATGATTCATGTTTAAATTTTTATATTTTTATTAAGTATTTAAATGTATCCAAGACTTTAAAACAATAGGTACTTAGTTGATGCACATTTACATATTACTGGCTTTATTTTCCTTTTTATTGATAATCATGTATAAAGATTTTTTTTTCATTGACAAAAATACAGCCATATCCAAGTGAATAATAAATGCTAACTTTTTCTTTCCAGATTAAGAAAGTGAAAGTTAGATTGCTTGATATTACATATGAGTTAAGTTGATCAATCTTGTGGAATCCAATGATCTAAAATATAATATCCATATACACAAAATTGGGATTGATGGAATTCTAGATTTTTGACAACAAAATATCTTTTTCTTTGTAGCAAATTTGCACATTTTAATGGTTATTTTTGGTGTTTTACATTTTGCCATATCCTTTGGAATTTCATCAATGAATTGGAACCAATTGAATGGGAGATAAAATGTTATTCTTCCATAGTTTTAGAAAGTAACCAGTTAAACAATAAAATTTCATAAATTTTTAAAGACAGATAGAAACATCTCTGTATTAGGCAATGACATAATCACAAGAACTCAAATTATAATGTGTCTGCTTTACTTATAAGATACTCTTGATGATGCTACTGTTGTCATGATGACTTCTGGAAATCGCTCAAATTTCACTCAGTGAAATTGTTCAAGAAAATTTGCCTCCAATTAACAAGTGAAATGAAGATTTTAAAATAATTGGATGCAGTGAAAATAAAATCCTGTTTTGCAAGTTCAATATATTTTTTTCATTTTAAAGCAAAATAAAGAATTCATATTACATTTCCAATATATTTTTAACTAATATATATTTTTACATATGTTTTTAATAATATTTTTAATAACTAATTTATAAACAAACATATAGGAAACATAAAACATTTAATTTTGTAATGTGTTGCTATGGTGATTGTAATAACAGAAATTGAAAGGTGTAATACTTAACAATAATATCAATTTTATTCAAGCAAGCTTTAATGATTCACTTAACTATTTTCAAAATCTATTTATTTATTTGCTTGTTTATATTTTTTTCTGAAACTGATCACAACATCCTTATGATTTGATGTCAGAATTAGCAGTAAACAATATTATTTTAAAATATTAGGTTGTCATGGTTATCTAGTTAACATTATATTTTAAGATCTACATTATCCATGGATCAAGTAAAATAACAAGTAAACAAGATCAATATTTTTTTATTTTTTTATACTATGACATACAGCATTAACTTGGGTACATACACAGAATATTGGCAATGTTATAATGTAGGCTTTAGAATACCATTCAGGCTCAATACATTAAATAACAATGCCAAAAATGAATAAAAAAAATAAATTTAATATAGAAAGTACAAAGAAAACAGCTCTAAGATGCACAACAGTATATTTTGAAAAATCTGAAACAAACATCACAATATAATTACCTATGTAAATGAGCCAAAGAAAATGCAATATATGCCAATGTTCTTAAATCATGAAAAAGGACCTCTATTTTAATTCACAGAATGTTAAACTGGTATGCTAGAGCAGGATGGTATGCAAAAAGAGAAAGCTAAAGAAGATTTAGTGCATCACAAATAATAACAATGTAATAAATAAAAATTCTAATAGCATCCAATT
>JAQFVV010000084.1:251175-266175 GCA_028023455.1 Epiperipatus broadwayi | reverse complement strand
CATGCTCTGATAAATTTAAAGCATATGTAATAAATACAAAAATAAATCTATCAGAGAGTGCACATGAGTACGAAAATATTAAAAGTTGTAAACACTTTAGCAGAATGAGAGTATCGCTCACCTGTAATTTAAGAAACGATAAATCTTATCTTCCTACTGACGACTTATAAAATTACAAAGAAAAACACAATTCTAATTTCCGCTTGAGATATTAGAAATGAAATCTCCACCTGCGGCAAATTAGACGATAAAGTCGCCAGCCAAAAGATTTTCGGAGGTTTTCAAAAGCGCAAACACAGTGTTTACAAATTAATTATTAAATACTAAATAATTACAGGTAAGCATTTAAAATGATCGACCACTAAAGCATTTATAAAAAGTGGTAGGCATAAAAATGTAAATATAAAAGTCATTCATCACTCTCCAATAAACAAAACTGAAAGCAATTTGGGAATCTTAAAACTAAGATTCCAAAACCCATTACAAAAATATAAGAAAACACAATAAAGTTTAAATATGAGTATAACTATTATTTAAGAATACATATTTATGATTAGATTGAGCAGAGATTTAATGAGAATTAACTTACCCTGGGAAAAATAAAAGCAAATAGTTACCTTTCGGTAAAACACAGTTCGCGTAATGTGCACACTTTTTACTTAAGTTCATGTTCAGGTTCTTCGACCACAGGAAGGTAGATGTAATGAGGTTCCAGCTTCTTGTAGGTGTTTAAGGCATTACTGGAGCAAATTTGGAAGTCAGGGATCCATCTTTTGTTGAGTTAGCAAGTCATTTGGATGGTGGTAACACGTATAGAATTTTTCATCTTGTTGCAAGCAAAAGGATTTAAATAACAGCGAATTTCCTTTAAGAATTTAAATGTCCATTGAGATAAACTTTCACTTGAGGAACAGCTTGTCTAGTGATGAATAATTTTCAGGGATATTTATACGTCGCTCCATTTCCCGCGAAACACCTTCCTTGTTGTTCAATTTCTATGCCTTAGGCAAGGCAAATATTAATCTCCCGCTCAATCTATCTAAGAATTCTACGCAGGGATTATTGAAATGAAAACAACTACACAAAAATCAAATCTCCACTCTTTAAAATAAAAGCCACAGGAATGTAATTAGCTAGGTTGCTTGTTTTTATAATTAATTGATTTAAAGTAAAAACAAGCGGTATATGAAAACTATTTTAAAATAAATTGATAAACACTGAAATGAAGCATTTTACATATAAACGCTTGTGTATTTTGATACACGTATTCTTTTTTAAATGATAATAAAATTTAAACATTAAACGTTTTAACAAAAATTAAGTTTAGTGAAAATTAAAAACCTAATCAGATTTCAATCATGTTCAACTGCCTCAAAACATGATCAAAAAAAAAAAAACATTCCTGTAACTTTTTTTTTAACTAGAAACACTTTAAAATTATTCTTAGAAATTCGGCCGAATGTTTGCCTCGCACTCATGAAAAACAAAACAATATTTCATTTTAATCAAAACCTTTCTCCATTCTCGTAATTTATTAACAAAATCTCTTTTTACTAAAACCAAAAGAAAACGACTGACTAATTTAAATCTAAACTCGGTCAAGTGGTTCCCTCTTGCGGGACGTTTGATTGCCTTGATGGTCTACCCTAATAAACCTGCCCATGGGTTCTGTTACTATGTTGCCATAATCTATTTGAGTTATAAATTTGGCCATTTCCTCAATTGAGTGACTACCATTACTCATCATCATTTTCTGTACAGTAGGTGGCATATTATGAAGAATGGTCCGTATTATCTGATCATCCGATTGAGGAAACATGGTCAGAGATTTCAATTTTGCCACCTGCCTAAAGAAAAACTGTGCATGCATTTCACCATGGTTAACAGGATACCTCTCTTGTGATATCTTATAAAGTATCCCATCTTGTCTGGCTTCACTCCTGAAGTTCCTCAAAATGGAACGTCTGTAACCCTCAAATGTATGGGGTTTAGTAAACAATGTGTGCCACCAATCCAAGGCTGTTCCCTGCAGATGGCTACCGGTGAGTGTAACTTTATCATCTTCAGACCAGTCGTGAATGTGAAACAAGCTATCCAGACTTTCCAGATGAGGCAAGGGGCTTTCTCCCACCTCTGCTTTAAATACTTCAATAAAAAATTGTTTTTTTCCAGAATCTGCTGGTGGTTTCCTCCTGCCTTTTTCTTCCTGAGTTTCTATACTCATTTTCAATCTCAACTAACCTATATTCCAAGCCTCTTGTCATATCTAGACACATTTGTTCAACCTCAGCTTTCAAATTATCTTGGCTTTCTATTCTATTATGAAATGCTCTCTCTATCTTTTCTTCTACAAGTACTATTTTCGTTTCTAAGTTAGCAGACCTATTGCTATCCTGGTCTAGCTGCTCTTTCATTTCTTTTATCTCTTCCTTTACACTTTCCATTTCCTGTCTATCATTTCTCAATTCATTTTCCATAATTTTTATAGCTTCTTGATTTTTCTCTACTTCTCCCATTATTTCTCATCTCATTTCTTTCATTTCCATAATCATTTCTTCCTTTAGAGCCTGCTGACCCTGTTTAACTTCACTAATTTCTTTCTTCATTGCCTGTTGGACCTGCTTAATTTCCTCCTTTATTTCCACTTTAAACTCTGCCATCATTGCTTGCTGACTTTTCTTGAATTCACTCATATCCTCCTTCATTTCTATTACCAACTTCATCAACATCTTCATCATCATCTGTGACTCACTCTCTTCTTTTTCTACAATTTGAGGGTTTTAAATAAGGCAGGGCTTTCTTCTACACATGCCACCCTGTCGCTTTCTTCGTTGACTTCCATTTTTACACAAAGATTAAATTCGCAATACTAACTTTTTTAAAAAAAAAAATCTAAACTCTAAAAGCCAATAAAATGCTATAAATTATTTCATAACAAAGACGAACTATATTTAACTCTTCAAAAAAATAACGCAGACAGACTTTTTAGAAAATACTTTTTTTACTGTTTATAACTTATTTCATTAAAAAGAAGACGAACTATATTTAACTCTTCAAATAAAATTACTCCCACAGACTTTTTGAAAATATGCTTTTTACTGTTTATAACTTATTTCATTAAAAGGAAGACGAACCCCATTCTACCAAACTGCTCCAAAATACATGCAATAATTAACCAAAACCCAACCTCCACCTACTAAATCTTGCCTCTTATACCTGAAATCTTTCTCAATTGCCTAAATAAAATCTCACATGGGTTTGAACTCGAAGCCTCATGTTGGTTGCACTAAAAATTATATCCTATTTACTGGACACTCCATCCATTCTGATACAGAGGATGCCACCAGACCACTACATGTCTGGAAAATTTGTTTACTGTGATCAGAATAGATGATGATGATGGTTTGTGCCAACTAGACTCATGGAGAAACAAGAGATCTTAAATTGTTTAGACAATTGAGACAAAAGCACAAACACAAACGTCAGCCAAATTAAGTTTAAACTTATTTAATAAAATTTTATTAAGAGAAAACCAACTTATAAGAAAAGTTTATAAGTTAACAAATATGATTAGCTCAGGCATGTACCAGAAAGACTAAATGCAATGCTCTGGCAGATCTACTGATTCTCTAATAAACAAATTTAAAAAGAAGGAATCAAATTTCATTCAGCCGAGGATTCATCTTAACATTGGTTCTCACTTTCAGATATTCAAACAATATGTCTTGAAATAGATCAAAGAAGCCAGTGCCGATGAGCTTTTTGAGATCTAAACATGGTCAGACCTTGAATGTCCTTATATCGGTAAGAACTGCACCTATTACTACATTTAAAATAACGGTGATTGATCCACCTCAAGAACAACTGAAAAATAAGATTGAAAGGAAGTAACACAATTAAAACTGGTGAATCCCAGCCAAACAATTGGCAAAAATTACTTTAAAATTAATAAGAAAAGGTCTCAATAGGAGACAATCAAATAATTAGAAAAACAGTTACATCTGCCCCAGCAATTAAAAAAAAATGAATTACAAACAAATTCTGAGTACATGCTCTGATAAATTTAAAGCATACATAATAAATACAAAAATAAATCTATCAGAGAGTGCACATGAGTATGAAAATATTAAAAGTTGTAAACACTTTAGCAGAACGAGAGTATCGCTCACCTGTAATTTAAGAAAGGATAAATCTTATCTTCCTGCTGACGACTTATAAAATTACAAAGAAAAACACAATTCTAATTTCCGCTTGAGATATTAGAAATGAAATCTCCACCTGCGGCAAATTAGATGATAAAGTCGCCAGCCAAAAGATTTTTGGAGGTTTGCGAAAGCGCAAACACCGTGTTTACAAATTAATTATTGAATACTAAATAATTACAGGTAAGCATTTAAAATGCTCGACTGCTAAAGCATTTATAAAAAGTGGTAGGCATAAAAATATAAATATAAAACTCATTCGTCACTCTCCAATAAACAAAACTGAAAGCAAATTGGGAATCTTAAAACTAAGATTCCAAAACCCATTACAAAAATATAAGAAAACACAATAAAGTTTAAATATGAGTATAACTATTATTTAAGAATACATATTTATGATTAGATTGAGCAGAGGTTTAATGAGAATTAACTTACCCTGGGAAGAATAAAAGCAAATAGTTACCTTTCGGTAAAACACAGTTCACGTAGAGTGCGCACTTTTACTTAATTTCATTTTCAGGTTCTTCGACCATGGCAAGGTAGATATAATGATGTTCCGGCTTCTTGTAGGTGTTTAAGGCATTACTGGAGCAAATTTGGAAGTCAGGGATCCGTCTTTTGTTGAGTTATCAAGCCATTTGGGTGGTGGTAACACGTATAGAATTTTTCATCTTGTTGCAAGCAAAAGGATTTAAATAACAGCGAATTTCCTTTAAGAATTTAAATGTCCGTTGAGATAAACTTTCACTTGAGGAACAGCTTGTCTAGTGATGAATAATGAATTCTCTCCCAATTTTTGGGGCTATTTATATGTCGCTCCATTTCCCGTGAAACACCTTCCTTGTTGTTCAATTTCTACGCCTTAGGCAGGGCAAATATTAATCTCCCACTCAATCTATCTAAAAATTCTACACAAAGATTATTGAAACGAAAACAACTACACAAAAATCAAATCTCCACTCTTTAAAATAAAAGCCACAGGAATGTAATTAGCTAGGTTGCTTGTTTTTTTAATTAATTGATTTAAAGTAAAAACAAGCGGTATATGAAAACTATTTTAAAATAAATTGATAAACACTGAAATGAAGCATTTTACATATAAACACTTGTGTATTTTTGATACAAGTATTCTTTTTTAAATGATAATAAAATTTAAACATTAAACATTTTAACAAAAATTAAGTTTAGTGAAAATTAAAAACTTAATCAGATTTCACTCATGTTCAATATATATATATATATATATATATATATTGAACATGAGTGATATATATATAAAGCAGCAATATATATATATATATATATATATTGCTGATACATTGCTTTATAATTAAAATGTATTGATTGTATGTGATTGCTAGTTTCATAATATTCTTCCAGAGGAGAAATTTGTAAGTCAGAGTAAATTATAACAAATAATGTGCATTTTTTTCTTATTACTTAGGGTTGTATGTATCCAGAAGATGTTGGATATCCTTTTGGTAAAGAGTTGAACAATCGTTTCGTTGTCTTGGAATTTCATTATAATAATGAAAATCTTACGAAGGGTAAGTTCATATTTACTTCAGTTACTATTTAAATATCTGCTTATAAAGTGTTTTGCCCATTATTATTACAGTTATTATTCAAGTAATACATTGGATGCAATTTCAAAATTATAATTGCAGTTTCTAATGTTATAATTGACTATTTATTAGTCTGCATCTAATCAGGTCACATTTTCATATTTAAGGAAGTTTATTTAATCTTCTTTCTATCAATAATTTCAATCTCTGTGGTCATGTTCCAATCTTTAATGTTTATGTTGGACCAGTCACTATACATATGTTCCAACCCTTGAGGATGATAGCAGATCTTTATAGAGCATGGAAATTTTATTTGGGAGTCAGAATATATGTAAATGATGGGTGACTAAACTATCTTAATTTGTTAATGAATGATTGTGAAACTAGCTCACTTCATAATATGAGATTCTCTACTAATAAATAACTGACTGACAAACAACAGTAAACAAACATCAGTCAAATGAAACTAATAATAACAAATTTTATTAATGTATGATAAAGAAAATAAAAAAGAATACCCCAAAATAAACTTCATTTATGGATGATTTAAATAAGTACAATTAATTTAGCAGAAAACATTGACAATTGATTTGCCCCCTCCTTCAACTTAATTGTAAAATACTAAAATTGCTGTTTAATAACAGTTCTTAGGATATATATGTGTATAACTTTTATTAATACATTCTTTCTAAGCATTTCAAAACTTTATCAATTTATTCAATCTTCAGATTACACATATATGCACACTACTAAGAATCATATTTGTGTACAGATCCAAACCACCTGACAAGTCTACTGAAAATAAGAATAACAGTCATAAGTGATAATGAAAGAGAGAGGAATGGGAAGCTATTTCTAAACTAGTCCATGCAAAATAATGAAGATTGCACCTCAAGTGTTAGGTAACCCAGATTAAAAGCAGAATATGAGCTTGACCAAAACATCACAAACCAGAGGTTCCTAAAAGTTTGCCAGTATATAGTAATAATTATTAACATAAAAGGATGTGGGTAGCTACTATAAAGCTAGCCCATGCAAGACTAAATAAACTGTGATTAAAACAATAAATGACCTGGGTTACGAGAGACAATATTATATAAAATCAGCCTGATAGAAACATGGTATGCCAGGTAAAATAAAACGGCCCAGCAGAGAACTAGATGACAAGTGGACTTTATATAAATCAATTTTATGTCCACAGGCACAAGCAGATTAACACTTTTATTTATAAACTATAATAACATATTTGGCACAAATGTCAAATATTTTATCAAATCTACAGTTCATCCAGACATAAATGAGAGTAATTGTTTATACAGTTGTTTTTAAAGCTATTTAAAGGAAGATTAATTTTAAACAATAATTAAGAAACATTAATTTAAAAGATGTTAATATTTGACGTTAAAGTTCAGATTTACTTTCATTTGCTAAAAAAAAATTAGACTATTAATACTTGAAAAAGTGGAAAAGAAAGAAAAACTGATTTTAAAACTATAATTTTTTTATGAACTGTCAAAACATTAACGAAAAAAAAAGAGAATTAATTCAATAAATACTTTGAAAATGTAATAAATCATAATTCAATAAGTACTCATAAAACAAAATATAAAGAATTAAGACATCCTTAAAATGAATTAATAATATGAATATAAATTGTTTATAAATAAAATTGGGTAAAAGATACATTTAATCTAACATTACCATTACTAAAATGTACATGTATATAAAGGTAAATATAATCAATCACACCTGGGTTAAGGAATGTATAATAATATTCTTATATTACTATATTAGTATTAATAAGTATTGATCATGATCACATCTGGGAAAAACCTTGCAGAAAAGGAAAGAAGAGAGAGATACAGACTTTATGAATATGATCTTTAGCAAGAGCCAAAAAATAAATAACACATTGAAGAACAAAAAAAAGATTCTGATGAGAATTTTGAGAGGTTAGATAAGAGTTTAAAGGAGTATATGGTAGAATTAAACAGTGAATTTGATGGATTTAATGTAGATGACACAAAGTTGGAAGAATTTAGATGAGATGTAAATAATAAATTGAAATTATCAGAGCAAAGATATAGTATTAAAATCAAAGAGCATAACAGATTTGATATATATATATATATATATATATATATATATATATATATATATATATCTATATATATATATATATATTCTGTTTCTGAATCAAAAATAAATTACCTAACCACATTTGCTTCTCATTGTGAATAAGTATATTTTGAGGAACAATAAATTTATTCGTAAATAGTGTAATGAAGTATTTGAAATTTTTCTTCTGGTATCAATTCTTATAAAAGTTCATAAAAGGCAGAAATTTGAATGCACTAATTGCCATCATAGTTTTATTGACTTAGGTAGTATTTAAAAACATAATAGTGGAAATTTAGAGAAACCAAGAGATAGTTCTAAATATTCTGGATATTATGATTTGTGGTTTAAGAATTATTCATTAACCAATATAAAAACGTTTTTTTTTTTTAATAAAATAGATAAAATACATATAGATAGAAAAGAAGATGAAGATGGGGTGGACAATGATTCAATCATTAAGCAAATGATCATACAAGAAAATTTTTATGATAAAATTTTTGATAGGGAACACAAAATGATAAAGGCAAGGTTCCATAGAAAGTGACAAAAGAGTGATTATAGAATTGGAATCAAAATCTGACATCTTTTAGGATGAAGTACTATTAATAATAACTATCACCATAGATGAAAAATGAAGGTACCCATTGCAGATAAGAATTCCTTTATTGAGCACCAATGTGGTCCTTCTGCTGGAAAATTCTTCATGTGCTCCTTTTACAATTATGAATCTAAAAGGCACAAAAATGTGTATGAACATACAAAAATAGTTCATAATAATGTCTCTAAAAATATTAGTTACTAAAAATTTAAACAAACTATATAATGTAGGATTTAATCTTCATTGCTCTGAATACAATTATAGAACAGAAGTTATAGAAGACTTAAATAGTCACCAAAACAAAGTACATAATAAAGTAGATGAAAAGTTAAAACATTTAGATGATAGAGAATAGATAACTTATGTAAAAAAATTGTATGAACCATCAGATAGTCCATGATACAAAGGAAGTTTATTGTCATAAGCATCTGTTTACAATGGAAAATAAGTATTATTTATCACAATACATCAGAAACTGGTGAAGAAATTATGAATATTGTTATAGTAAATATAGTTATAGGTCAGATGCAAAGGATTACACTAAGCAGCCCTTATGCTGGTTAGCTTACAATAAATATTATTTCAAAACAAGATTTAAGAAGTCATTAAAATTTTATAAAGTGCATATGTATGGAAAATGTATCAATGAAGATACTGCTTGTCAGAAAACTGTATAATCATTTTATAAGTGTCCATATAAAAGAAAAAGTGGTTAAGAAATAAATGAAAAAGTGGATATCATCACTCAAAAATTGTTGCATTGTCATTTTCTCTACACCCATCATGATCACAAGAGACCATTTGAAAGATGTTTAATGAAATCACTCTCATTCAGAAGTTGGACATAGAAAAACTAGAAAGATTTAACTGATAAATGTTTCATCCCAAAAAATTTTCTTCAGTCAAAAGAATTTCCTATTAGCATATTTTGTTACATTATTTTTTTGTTATATCAATTGTTAAGTTAAATAAGACAAATATGCTCTTTGCTTATCATTTTACAAATGTATCATACATCTCAGTGAGTTATGAAGTTATTGTTTATCGATATAATAATACTGAGAATAATTCTTGTAAAAAAGAGAACCTAGTAGATTACATCTATTTGAATAATTTATATAACTGTCTAATTATAAATGACAAGCAATATGTATAATCAAATTTTAAAAGTCACTATGCTATAAAGGGATTAGATTGAATAAAGCCTGTAATTCTATATTTTAGATAGATAAAATTTAGGATATTTGGTTGTTTTGATTTTAACTAAATTATCATTATCATATTATATATATATATTTCTTAGTGGGAAGGTATTATCTTTTCAGTAGACCCCTTCAAAAACTCTGAACCAAAAACAATATCATACACCATTTAATTTTTTTATGTACTAAAAAATAGCTCATTACTTGATTCTGAAATTAATAACTATCATCTACACATATATATTTATAGGTACACCCATACATTTATGCAATTTTCTTTTAAAGCATATTGCTTATTTATACTTGTCTCAAACTAGACTTTATTTTATCAGAGAAACAATAATGTATATATTTGTGAAACAGTGTAAAAAAATTTACTTTATGAAAACTTAAAAGAGTTTAATATCCATTTTCCTAGCAAATGAAAATATAAAATATATAACTTAGTAATGACCCAATCATTTTAGAAATTGCATTCTAAATTAACTTTATTTCACCAAAACATTTAAGAAATGTCTATGTGGCTTTAAATAGATGTTAATGAATATCTAATGAAAAATATTAACATCTAATTTTTATAAGAAATTAAGTAATAGTGCTAATATATATATATATATATATATATATATATATATATGAAATGAGTCATATACATACAATATATATATATATATATATATATATTGTATGTATATGACTCATTTCAAACACTTTGATATATTATTTAATTTAAAAAATTTTTTTCTTATATATATATAGATTTATATGTGTATTTATTATTATATAATTTATAAATAGTTAATAAATAAGCAGTTGTAAAGAGAGAAAGTAATAATATTTAATATTGATTTATTATATTTTCTTATTAAATAATGTGTTAACTTATTTAACATTAATTTTTTTTGTTAAAATAAAGCAGATCAGAAAGAAGGTGTAAAATAAGGCGATCAGATTAGTAGAGTAGGAGATAAAAAGAAATGTGCACATGCAAAAGAGTGTGAAAGAATAAGAATGTCTGTATAAACACCAAAACACTTTTACATCTATTTCTAATGTCTATAGATTGCCAGATTTATTGTTTGTGCCATCTGTATCTAAGATAATTTTTAGAAAAGGGGTGCTTTGATGTAATAAAACGTAATTATTGATTTTCTTGTAAAATCGCAATATAACATCAACTTGTGAGGCTTTAATTTTTGTCTTGAGATAAGAGATTTGCAGGTGGTCATTTTCTTTGATTAAAATTTGCAATAAAAACTGAGTGAAATAATATTGAGGGGGACAGTTCAATTTTTGTTTGGAGGAGAGTGATCTAACAATATGTAGTTTTAAAAGAAAGTCAATCATTAATATTACTAAGATCAGTTTTTTTTTAAATATTATTAAAGGAAAAGATGTATCAGTCAGTTTTTTTTTTAATGTTGGGAAAAGAGAGTGAGCGATTTGATTTTTTTTTACTCTTTAAAAATTAAGAAAAAAAAGACTCTTGTTTTAAAGTCAGTATAGATGAAGATGTGCATATATATATATATATAGTAATTCCCAGCAAGATTAAGATAAAGAAGGAAAAAATGGAACAAAATTGAATTTATTGGAAAAAGTTCTTAACAATTCTATGAAATGATATTAATATATTTTGCTGTGCATAATACAATAAATTTGCATTGCTAAAACCATTGTTTCTGCTTCCTGGAATAATACAGAATGGGTTAAAATCACTTATCTGTCTATGGACTCATATACCAATCGAATAGTAGCCAACAAAATGATCGAGTTTAAAGCCAACCCCACCAAACTATTTGAAATGCTTTTTTTCTGGCTCCTGGTCTATTCTAGGCTCATTACCTTTGGATGGAGGGAGAAGGGGAAAGAAGTGGAAAGGAAAAATGTATAAAGGCTTTATAACCAGGTTTGATTAAGCTATCAACCAAAATTTTTGTTAAAATTTTCCTCATAGTCATCTAGAGTGTCTACAACAATTCTGTTTGAAATGGTGGAGACAAACAAATCCACCAGTTTATACTTATCTAAAAGTATTTGTAATAACTTTTTTGAAATGGTAGAAGGAAGCCAGTCAATGAATTCAGCATTATCAAAAGTATCAACAATAAATAATTTTAAAATTGAAGAAATAAGCAAGTCAATTAATTCATGTTTATCTTGAAAGTATCTGCAAGAACTTTTTTTTAAATGGAGCAAAGACAAGCAGTCTGAAAATTCAAACTCAGGACATTTATAAGAAGTGAAAGTAATTGGGTAACTATGAACTTTCCTTAAGAGATCTTTTATTCTTACTTATTAAAAGTAAACCTTAATTTATTGTTCAAAGCATTTTTTTCTTTGATACAGAAACATTAAAGGCTTGTTTATCGATAGTTATTCTCAATATCACATAACATAACACAAACACAGTTTACATCTTTAAACTTAAATTTTCATTATTTTTTTATTATTATCTTTTTTATATTATATATTGTAATATTGAAATGTTTTGTTTTATTGTCCTTCATTTGTTATGATAATGAGCAACCTATAAATATATGCATTTATAATGGGGTTTTTTTTATCTTGTTGCATATTAAAATTGATATAATGTATTTTATTTTATTTTGCTAAAAGGTTGCAGGAATATTTTTTTATATATGTAATTTATGTATTAATCTCTAATATAGGGGTATACATTTTAGACATATATGTTAACATTACCGAATGGGTGCATGTGTAACTGCTTATACAAACATGTCAAAAGAATAGATTATACATAATTAGTTGAAATATGCTAAATTATAAAGCAAGGCTTACATATGAATGGAAGTGAAATAAAACACAGGTTACATATGAAATTTATTTTTATGGTATAATAAGTTAGGAAAGTCTTAAGTAAGCATTCCATGAAATATTTTTTTAATGTCATTTTAAGCCAGCTTATTTTAAAATTATCCAAAATGACAAACTTGTGTATAAAATTTTGTGTTAGTTTTGTATTTAATTAATGCAATAATAAGCCATTTATCTAATTAGTAAAGTTGATTTTAAAGAAAGAAAGAGTAATAGTATTAATAAAATATAATTATATATCTTAATTGGTTTCCGAGTTCTTATTAAAATATATTGTTGTATTTTTCTTGTCATAATTCTATTGTTTTAATTTATCATCATCATTCACAAATATTAAGAATCATCAGCATTTGCAAATATTAAGAAAGTGCTCACAAAATGTTAAGTAAACTAGAATGTTGATTTACCTTTAAATATTTAGGGATTATGCTTGATAATAACCAAGTTTTAATAATTATAGTTCAACAATAGAAAGCTAAAATTATGTTGTGTCCATGAGTTTTGATCATCCTCATCAAAGATGGATATCGTATTATTGATTAAAATACCTTTTAAACATGGTACTTTACATGAGTTATGATCGCCATCATTTTTAATAAATTATAATCATTAAATCTAATGTTTAACATAATTTGTATATTTGGTAAATAAGGATTTGTGGAAAGTTGAATATCATGCATAGAGGTTCGTGATGATCAGTCATCATCACTAGTATTATTAAATCCTAGTTTTAACTATAAAAGTATTTTAGTAAATAAATGTAAACTTAAATAAATACTAGTGAATGTAATAATTAAATCCCAGTTTGACATGGGATGATTTTAAAAAGTGCTCGTGAGTTTATAAAGATAAATTTATTGTTGTGAGTTTATTATAAAGCTGTGACTGATATCATTATCACTATTATTATCATTATTATTATGATATCATCATCATCATCATTATTATCATCATCATTATTACCTTTATATTGTGATAAATAATCTAGTTAAATGGCCATCAATATCAGTAATGGTCTTCAAGATGCTTGTTTAGAAGCCATTAATAGGATTATACTTGTCTGTTCATCAATATACGTAAAATGAGCTAGCAATATCTATAAGAGTTTTGATCTATATAAATTTTGGTGATATAGGGGATCTTATGATTTTATTGACATGAGTAAAATATAAGAGTGTCATTTTTTTCATTAGTCATCCAAGTCATGTGTGATAAAAATGTACCAAAGGAGTTTGAACTCAGTACACTCTAAACAGATATTTATCTAGATTTAAAACAATCTAGTGGCGCTTGTGAGAAAACACATGTACTTAGCTAAACTGAATAAAGAGTATTTTAATTCCTTTCCAACTTAATGATATTAAGTTTATATGATAATTTTATACGTTGTTATAAATAGCACCAGTGTGGGTGTGTGGCCGTGAATGGTCGTATATACATGGAAAGAGAAATGAGAAGGATTCTTGGTTAAAAGAACCTAGTATTGGAGATAAGCAAAATGCACTCCGGGGATCTCACAGTGGGTAATTTTATTCAGCTGCTATATTTAATATTATTTTATTTGATGACAATGGCCAGTGTGTTTTATTGTTCAAATGACTCTCCAATATCTAAATATCATTAAATCTTTAATGATGATAATTTTAATTTTCATTGTTGTTATTTTAAGTATTGAGAAATGAGATAATTTATTTATTTCATTATTAGCATGACAGAATTAATGTTTGATATAGTTGCAATCGGGCTATAATGTTATATTTAATTAATTAGAAATAGACACCCAGATAGAGCATGATATGCATATATTCTTACTTATATGTTAGCATCATCCTTATTTAAATATAAATTGTATTTTAGCTAACACAATGAATTCATTTCTCATTTAATTTACTCGGTTACAAATAATGAACCGCTGGAGCATATCATATATCCTGTTTAGTGTTTAGTTATTGAATTATAGCAACTATCATTTTATCACTCATCTATATATTTATAAACGGTTACAAAATAACAGCCTTTTTATCATTCATCATTACAATATTTTGTATACTGCTTCCAAATTTTTTTATCTGTTACAATATATATATATATATATATATATATATATATATATATATATATATATATATATTATATATATATATACAATATATATATATAATGAGTGGATTGTCTATAAAAAAATACCAATCTTTGAATTCCAAATAATATCATAACATCACACATTGAATCATTTTACACTAGTCAACTTGATTTATCATGAATATACCTTCAATTTGCATGCACTTTTTTCATCTAAGGACCATCACACAGCATAAGTAATAAAACATAATTGCTTATATTAGGAATTAAAACAATAAACAAAATTGCACAGATATTTTAAAATTACAGGCATATATATATATATACGTGTGTGTGTGTGTGTAATAATCTTATGATTCGATATCTGTATTTTTAAAGCAATATACTGTGAC
>JAQFVV010000084.1:174835-250675 GCA_028023455.1 Epiperipatus broadwayi | reverse complement strand
GCTTTCGCCTGTGAGTCTACATGATGATACTTGGGTGAAAGTTTTATTTTCCTCTTAGTCTTATTAAGATATCCTTTTCTCTGCATTGACTTTTTCAAGTTTCATTCTGAATGCTATGTAATTTTTTATAAAGTTTACCTGCATATTACTATGTTATTATGTTTAATAAATTTATTTTTAAAAAAACTGCATTTTATAGTGCAGTTTTGGTTCTGACTGTTGAAATTTATAATTTTTGGATAGATTTTTTTTTCAAATTACATTCCTCATATATACTGTGAATTATGTTTCATTTATAGCATTTAACACAGTCACTATTGAAAATCTAGGTGAGACTATTTATCTGCTATCTAACAAGCACTTAAGATTTTTTTTCGTTAATTTTGATTATCTTAAAATAGTGTCTTGTTTTAGAACATATATAAAAGTATTATATATTTTATTAATATGTATTACTTTTCATATAATATTTAAATTAATGAAAATTTTGTATATTTATATTTCTACTATAATTTCATTCATACAATAATAGTCACTATTGTTTTATCAAATGGTATTTTCTTCTATTTTTCTTAGTGTTTGCTTCTATCCATAATTCAATGTTTTATGTGTGTGTGTATATAAATATATATATACTGTAATCTCATATAAACAATTAGTATTTTATTTTTATTTTATTAATATATGTCATTTATTAGTATGGAGATTAGCTAAAAATTAATTATGAATTTTTATCTTATATATAAAATATATATCTCATCATCCAAATTTAAAAGTAATCACATAAAGATTGTTTTGTTAATTAATATATTAATTATATACATTAAACTGGAGAGCTAATTGTGCTAATATTTATATTTTGATGTGAATTAATATTATTAAATTATTTGTTAATGTTAAATTAAATGCATTGTTATTATTTATTCATCATTCTTCTCTAGATACGAGGTATCATTATAGTATATGTTGTTACTATAATGTTATATTTATATTGGTGATTATAGGAAACTTAAGAATCATGTTCATATGAATTTAAATGTTGTTTGAATTAATAAATGTATAATGGATGGGGTTCAAAAGTGCATGCCTGATAACTCATAGTAATATTTCAAACACTAGAGCTGTTTGTATTGCTTTAATTATCTAAAATATTAATTGTTAATACAAGCCATTATCATCCTGGATTATATATCAGGTTAACTGACAACACTTTACCTTAAAAGTTACCCAGATACATTTATCACATCACTGTATGAATTTGTATATTTTAAATTGTATTCTTAATTTCACCATTTATTTAATTACACTTAACACAATTAACATATATCCAATAAATAACATAAAAAGATTTAACTTAAACATTTTTATGCTTTTTCTTAAACTTTTGTTATATTTGACTTCTAATGAATATATTTTTAATTATTCAATACTTCTGTAATATTTTTTAGGCAACCCACCATAGTTTTTTATAATTTTTATCAGAATAGTACTCCATATTTTATATTATTTAACTGACCAAACTGAGGCATGTCATTTATTTGCTTTTATATTAACATCCCAAAACTTTATATATATGATAAACAAAACAAGTTATAAATTTTGTAACTTGCTTTTAGCTTGAATTTTATGATCACTAGATGGAGCTTTACCAATAGCTCCTAACAAGCTTTGTTTACATAAACGCCGAGAGAGATAGAATTCAATATTTCTTTCATTGTCTCCACCTCCAGACCAGCTGGTTTCAAGCTAGTTGGCTCACATCAGTGAAGAGTTAGAAGACTAGAAACTAGATCTAGTTTTTAGTCTTCCAACCCTTCACTGACATGAACAACTAGCTCGAAACCAGCTGGTCTGAAAGTGGAGACAATGAAAGAGATATTGAATTCTATCTCTCTCAGAATTTATGTAAACAAAGCTTGTTAGGAGTCATTGGTAAAGCTCCATCTAGTGATCATATATATATATAAACTTTCAAGCTCACTACAACTAACCATTTCATCCTATCAAATGATACAAATAACCATACACATGTGAAAAACATAAATGATCTCCAATTATAGATTTCGTGCTGAACCAGTACTCATCAATTGGTTCAGATCACCATCTCTTACACATATATACAATCAGTTCTTAGTTATATTAAGATAGCAAATCTTCAAACAATAATGGACAAGCTTTAGTTATCCCCATTCTCCAACTCTTCAGGTATCCATATTATTGAAAATCTGAAACACTCAAAGCCCTTGTTGATTCCAATTTACTAATATGTGTACATTGATATTGTCACTCTTAATCCTCACATGTAGGTCCTTAATATGTCTATTTAAATATACCTAAGAGAGATGGGCAGAATACAAGCTGAATATGTAATTTTTAAACATATGTATATTGTCTATACTATAGAAGTGACTTGAAATCAGATTTCAAATCTCTTCTAATTACATTAAGTTTAATATAGACAATAATAGTAAGGAAAACCAAGTCATACATCATGTGACTTAATTAGCTTATATTTACAAATGTAATATAATGAGTGTGCTAATAGCTCTCAACAAGCTTTTTCAATAAATGTCTTAAGAAAAGGCATTTAAAATCTCTACTTAGAATTATCTCTATACTTAAACTGGTTTCAAGCTAAGGGATAATTCTAGATAAAGATTTTAAATGCTTTTTCTTGTGGCATTTATCAAAGAAAGCTTGTTTTATTTAAATATTATATATATATATATATGTGTGTGTGTATATTGTATTATGTTGATATAGAATGAAATTAATTTTAATTATCATTAGACCCCATGAATTTTCATAAACCAGAATCTATACCAATAACATACTTAATTTACTTAATGGTCCATCATGTTTGAACATTAAATACTGTAATCATATAAATAAATAAGAATCATTATACTTCTCTAATTGAGTAAGCTAAATCTGTAACAGCATTTAATTATTTGGCTGAAATATATGTTTTAAATATGAATAAGTCATCAGCTATTACAGTAAAAAAATCTACAATGGATTTAAATGAATAAATTATTACTAAATAAATAATTTTAGCACATTTGAACACTACCTATAAGTATTCTGACCACTCATAATTCAACACTTATTGGCATTACTAACTTTATAATAGTATAATAAAACAATATGTTTTAATTAATAATTTTATGATTCCTGATTTAATACCTGATTATAATTGCATAATATATTGATAAAATAAAAGTAAGGAATATAAATTATAAAACTTAAAATACTTTGAGTACTGGTTTAGTAATTTAAATAACCAATAAATGTTATTTGAGACATTATTTTTATAATTTTCTTATTGAAACTTTATTTAAAAATGTCTATTTACACTTTAACTAACTAAATATTTATTATAAAAAGAGAAAAATGTGGGAACAGTTTAAGCTAATACCACTGCATAATGTAGTCTATAAATTAAAAATAATAATGAGATTCAAATTTAATTAATAAAATAAAATGTATAAACTTAAAGAAAATAATAAATAAACAATAATATATAAATCAATGACCAATAAAATAAGTTGAAGATATGTTTGTCAAAAATTTTGGTACTCATCTTATAGCTAAAGACGCCGTTACTATGGTGCAGTTTTCGTGCTAAAACACATAAAAATGCTGTTTCTGTGGCCGACACGTTCGAACCCGTGTTTTCTATAATACAACTTTTTTGTTGTGCTACAGAATGCAGGCCGCTATGTCGCATCGCAGTACAGCATGCATGTCACTAAGCAGCAATTACATTCTCCAAATTCGCACAGTTTATAAAATAATTATGGCTTGATGAGAGAGTTTGTATTTGAATTGTGTTGAAATGTTGTTTTCATTGGATTTTTTTAAATTATTTTAAACTATTGAAATGTTCAGATTTTTTAAAACAATAATTGTAAGACTTTTTACAATGTACTATATTGAACTTTTATTTGGGTAAATGTTAAATATCTATGTTTTTATTGAGTTGCAATTAGGTAACGTGTCAAGTAAAGTACTGTTAGTAACATTCTACGAGACAAAGAAGATTCTACCATCTGTATATTTTTGAAGTAAAAAAGAGCGGTATGAAAAAAATATCCAGTAAGAAAAGTCCAGATATACAGGTTTTTTTGTAATTTTAATAAAAAGCAAATATTATAAACTTGTTTAATAAGTAAAGAAGACATTTGTATGTGTTTGTTGTTGTTTAAAAAAGTTTGAGTTTCTTTCTTCTGTCCGAGTATGCTTACGATTTTGAATTTTTTTATTTTAGCATTACAAACAAACAGAACACTAACCCTAAAACTAACCCAGCCCTAAACCTAACCCTAAACTAATCCTAAAACTAACCCTAAACCTAACCCTAAACTAACCCTAAATCTAACCGTAACAACTTTTACTTTTATTACGATTATTATTTTTTAGTTAAACAACAACAAAAAAAGTTGTAACACAAGTAAAAAAATATCCGATAGAAAATTGATAAAAAAAAAGCCGTAACACAAGTAGAAAAATATCCGATAGAAAATTGATTAAAAAAAAGCCGTAACACAAGTAAAAAAATATCCGATAGAAAATGTATAAAAAAAGCCGTAACACAATTAAAAAAATATACAATAGAAAAACACGAATCAAATTTTAATTTGTTGATTTTATTTTACATTTATTATTATCATTTAAATTGTATACGTTAATAAAAAATAATATTTATAAAAGACGATTTTGTTTTGTTCTTATTTCTCATTACAAAAAAGCACAGAAAAATTATTAAAATCAACAGCTTGTGAATGTTCATATTTTATAGTTTTAGCGTGAAAACGGCGCCATCCAGCGGGATCTTTATCTATAATACAAGCACCAAAATTTTTAGTTTCTGTAATTGTAAAGTGATGCAAAGGGTAATGCACAGATAACCAAAAAGAAAATATCTATTTATATAATTGATACTAAATAAATCTTTATATATTTTTATAAAATTAACTAAGTATGTTTTAGTTTGTTCCTTAATAATTCTACAGTTATAAATGAAAGATAGATAATTTAAGTACAACAGATATTTTTACATATAAATTATTTACTCTTATTCTATATAACGGGTTTCTATTTATATTTTTAAATATATGGCTTTTCAATTTTAGAAATAATGAAAGAAATAAAACACACTTCTAAAATGGTATACAAAATTAAAATCAAATTTTAATAAAGATATTTAAAATTCTATTTTGAAAACTATTTATTGTTCTTTTGGTTTATCTATTTATAATATAGGTGAACACACTAATTCCACATTAAATGAATATATAAAGATACAACTTTATTGAAAAACATATAAAACATACAATCTGGTAAATTTTTCCAAGGATCATTGAAAAACACATTGAATATTATCAACATAATAATAACAAAAAGATGTATTATATAAAATTCATAGTTTAGAAGTTTGAATGCTTTTTATTAATTCTAATTAAAAATAAAATACTACTAAGCATCTATATTTAAAGTTTATCCAAGTTCCAATAGTATCATTCATAATCATATTATAAAATTAGCAAAGTAAGTATTTTTAAATGAGTATGTCCATGATAAATCTGTGAAATATTTACATTTTTCATGGATATAGGAAAATAAACATTATTTTATCCTTTTGAAACAATATAAATTCTTTAGTAAATCACAACATTATTCATTTTAGATTTGTATCCATTTTATTTTAAATTCATTATAATTACTCTAAGGCATGCAATATATACATTAATTTCATCTTAATTTTATCATGGAAAATATTGCACATTTTTTTAATTTAATCATAATATATTAGACTTGGGGTCAACTTTATTTTGAGGAGTTCTAGATCTCTTAAAGGATGGGATCTTTCAGAGCAAATTTTTGTTTTATCTAGTTCTCCATTATTATATTTCAACTTCACAATTAAATTTTGATATATAACACTATGAAATTGTTATTAAACAATTGGCAAAAACAAGAGATTGATTTTAAATCACAGGTTTTTATATCACTTTTTCCATAGTAAAATATTAATACGATATCCTTAAATATTGCCTCCGTGTAGATTCACTCAATTACACTATTTTATTATTACATGGAGTCAAATTCACATTAATAAAGAATTCCTTAAATAAATCTTGCATTCAAGACAAAATATCGTCTTTAAACTTTTAAACAACAATATTAAAAATATAAAAAATAATATAATGATTTTATAATTTTAAATTCATAACTTGAAAAAAAAAAATTATTGCATATATTATTGAATATAAAATATTATATTGAAACAATTATTATATAAAAATAATAATACTTTTAATATATATATATAATTGAAAACTTTTTTATTTGCCAATAAAAATGAACGTATATCCGTACACATATGAAACAGTAATTTACTATTTATGCATTTATGTTTATGTGTTGTTTGTTAGTTCCATGCAGTAAAATAAAATATAAATAAATGAAGTATTAAGAACACGATTTTTTTAAATCTGTCCTGTATTTTTAAATAGTAATATATCAACTGCATTATGACATACGATCTAATATAATACTTTTTAAACAAAAATTTACATAAAAATCATAAATGTCATATCATTTGACATTCACTGTACTATCAATAACACTTTCTTAATGATATAATCAATTTGATCTGTTTAAAACAATTGATAATAAATAAATCTATATATATTTAGAAATACAATAATTTCAAGTGAGAAGCTAATCTAAGATATATATATATATTGTAACGATATATAAATATGTCGTTACATTAATTTAAAATAAAAACTTAAAAGTTCGCAAATAAAAGTAAAAAACTAAACGCTAAAATTAAAATGTTTGTTAAACGTATATACATTCGCACAGATGCCAAACTTTAAAAATATTTTTTAAAAAAAAAAAATAAATAAATAAATAAGTATTTGAACGTACTTTTTTTATAAAAAAAAATGTACAAGATTTAAAAATAAAAACAGGTATTAATTAATTCTTGTAATCTGTAAATGGAAATGATTGTTTATAAATTGTTTGAAAAGCAAGCTAGCCGTGGGCTCTTGTATAATTAAAATGATCTGATGAAAGATAGATAAGAAAATAAAGAGAAATTAGCTTGACCAATGGAAGCACTAAGCCTTGGCTTGGACCTTAACGAAAGTGATGGATTAGTGACATTTTGTTGATTGAATCCGTGTGGATAATATAAAAAGGGAAATAACAGTTTTTTCTGACAGTTCCAGCGTTGTGTGTTTGAGAGTTGTGGTAGGACGCACATACCACACTCTCTATTTAAAAAAGAAAAAGGAAAAGACTGTGATACCTTGAACCAGCTATTGCCATCTCCAGAACATTATCTTCCAATGGAGGCGTCGTGGGAATTAAAAGCAGAAACCTGGACTCTTCTACCGTGAGCTATGAACTTTACAAATTAACAACAACAAAAAAAAGTAATTAAGAACTTTCGTCAATGTTTTTTTTAAAGATTCAGCTAATTTAAATTTTAAAATGAACTCTTATTTGATTTTCAAATTAATAATTGATTGTTTAAATTTATATAGTTAAGTTTTGCTAAAATCATTTCCATTTTATTATTATTATTTGTAGTAATATTTATTGTAGAAATTATTAAATGCATTACATTTAAGTTGGGTATAGATGTTGCAGAGATTTGTTAGCAGTTGATTATGTTGTGGTTTTCACAGTTGATTAGAATATATAAGTCAACGATGTCATAGGGTGTCTTATTATGAACACCAAAGGGTCTTCTGTATTCCCTCAGCAATTGACATTATCGATTGACTTTGTATTTTGATCGGTTGTGTTGAATTTGGAATGTTTTTGACTGTGAAATCTGTGCAGCCGATCTATACTTGACATTATAAAACAAATTTTATAAAAATAATCTGTGCGAACGTATTTAAATGTTAAATTTAAGTCGGGCATGAATGGCTATATAGTTTTGTAAAGTTATATTAAGGGAGGGTAATCTTAGGTTATTCATTTCGTAGTTGAATTGGTTCAATGGATTGGATATATTTGTGTAATTGTAGATGTAGTATGAGATCCGCTACTGGCAGGATTATATATATATGCCACACACCCTCTGTTTGCCTATGGATGGGTTTGTAAGACGGCAAAGGACCGCAGTCCATTCCTATGGAGTTTTATGTTTATTGTTCTACTTGCCAACAGATGTGACATTCCTGTTGGTGGAGAGACAATGTTTCCTCTAATTCTACTTACTGATCAGATGTACATTCCTGACAGTATAGTATTTTGTGTTGTCATATTTTCATGCTACATTGAATACATAAATGTATCAGATGGATTGGTGCCGGTTTGATTGCGAAATTTGTTGCCTAGGGTTAAATCAGGGAAGAATATTTTCTTTTCAAATGCAGATCTATGTAGTCTATTCATCCTCGACTATCTAAATAAAATATTAAACTCATTGAAACTTAGTTAAATGTAAAATTAAAAGTTAATATAAAAATCTAAAATGTTAAACTTATTCCTCAAATTAGAATGATTTTATATGTGCGTAAATAAATATTTTTATGTGTTAATTTCTGGCAGTGGCTTTTATTTATTTATATCTAAGATATAAATTAAGATATCGATTTTTATCTCTGTGTCTCCACTGAGCTAGTGACTTGGGCTAACGATCTGAATATTTAAATAAAGTGGAATCTTAACAGCGTGTATCTGCCTACTCTATAAATTTTTCTAGGTTTAAATGCCTAGATGGCACTCTGTAGAGCAGATATCATAGTTTGCGGTTAGATTCGATCTTCACTTGCATTTCGATCGTTATAATATATATATATTAACCAAAAACTGGGACCTTACCAATGTGAGTAATGCTGGATGGAAAGATCACATGGACACTCACCATAATATCTATGAGTTTTCTATAGAAAATGAGCACTCTTATATAGACAAACATATCACGTAAATGCTAAAATACCAGGTTTTTCTTATATATAAAATTAATCACAGGTTCTTATTGTTTAAACTCAGGTTCTTTTACATTGTAAATATTATCTCAGAGTTTATCGTTTATCTATATTTCAGGGTTTGTTCAAGCAGTTGATACAAGAAAAATTATTATTATATTATATACTTTAACATTTTCAATAGAATAACTATTTAAGATAAGCATTAAATATCCTGCCTTCTTCTTATGAATCTTTTATAGGATATCTTATATTTTAGATAAACAAAATGCAAATGTACAAAAATCAAGTATCTTAACACTTTAAATAACACATGGTTATCACATAAAAGCCTTATTAAATATTTTAAAATTTCTTCTTATTTAAATATTTAATTTATACTATCTATAAACCTATTTAATTTCTATTATCTTCAAATATGAACTTATACTAAGTACTAAAAATAAAATAATGGCGAATGTAGAGTGATTTTATGCTGCCAACTAAATTACAAAGTACATTTCAAATAAAGGAAAATTAACATAATATGTATGTGACCATTGAAATATACTATTTTACAAAATAACGAACAATAAAACTTTACTTAATTAAATTTTTTGGATAAATAAATGTAATAATGGCAACGAAAACCAAAACGTATTTAATACATAGCAAAAATATTTATTTACAAGATAATGTAGTATTTAATACAATATGTATTACTTTTAATTTAATACACAGAAATATTGGTATACTTTACCATAAAATATTTCCTTCAGAAGCATTCCTTCAAAAATTATAATAAAAGTATTTATATTACTTAAAAAGTTCTCGGATTTTAATTGATACTATCTTTGCTATCATTATGTACACAGAGTAAAATATCGCATACATATATATCTATACATAGGCAACTATTATGGTATTAAATACTTTACAGAGCTACCAATGTCTGAAAATCAATGTAGAAACACACTTCTTTTGGATTTTGCAAATATAGCACAACAACAACAACAACAATAATAATAATAATAATAATAATAATAATAATAATAATTATTATTATTATTATTATTATTATTATTATTATTATTATTATTATTATTATTATTATTATTATTATTATTATTATTATTATTATTATTATTATTATTATTATTATTATTATTATTATAACAAGTCGTAAATTATAATTACATAATAATAAAAATAATTTCAAATTTATAAATCATAAATATATACTATACTTTGTTTAACCCTTTAAATTAAGGATTAAAAGTTGTTTCATTTTAAAATGAAATTAATCGTTTTAAGTGAGGGATCCTTTTGTTATTTTATTTAATGAAGTATACTGTAACACAGTCTTTCGTTATGGTAATATAAAATGATTATGATCACAACAGTTCAGAGCTAAAATTCTTACACAAATATAGTTTGTAATTGAAGTATAAATTTAAGAAAAAAGCAAATAAGAGCAGGTACAGCAGCAAATCGTTTCTTTATAAATGTAAATATCATTTTGTTATAAAACATAAAGTGAACTTGACTTTAACAAAGGAATGAAAATATGTTTTAAATAAATAGCTAGGTAAATTCTGGATTAATAAATGTAATAACAATAAAATATTATTTTAATAAGTGTACCAAATTCTCCATACACTACAGCCAACAAGTGCAAGCCTTTGTAATCAATGGATGCAAAGACTTGTGCATGAAATAACTATTTAGTGCCAAGTTATCCAACTTTTCCAGACTATGTTCTAGCTTATCACTTTCATCAGTGAGGAGACTTGGGTTTGACCATACTGCATCTAGATTATTTAAATTGCATTGACAAGTAAATGGATGAACAGAATCTGTTGTAAATTATTGGAAAAACTGATCTTTCTGGCCTACTCTTCATTAGATTTGTATAATACAGTATCATAGTTTATTTTATTTTTAAGACAATTATTACTTTTAAAACAATTGATAAAGTATAATGGTTTTTTAAATTTATTTCCAATAAACTAAGATTGGTTATCTTTCATTAATTATAGTTTGAGCATAATTATTTAAAGTCAGAACTTTCAGATGTAACACATAACTTCAGCAATAATTACAATTAGTGTCAAGAACAAATTTAAAAGTCATACATTAAAGTCTTAAGGATAATGAAAATAGTCAAAATGTTTGAATTAATTAAAAGTCTATAATAAAAGGAAATAATCATACATGTATCTCAATGTCTTACCAGTTTCCAATAATTTTTTTCATTCAAGCTATTTATAATTTTTTTTAAAATAATACTATTGTCACATCTTTCAATGATTTATTACTTCATGAAGAGGTGAAACATGCATGACAAAATAGCACTACAAAAATAAGTTTAACTTCTTACTTGCACATTTAAACTGATAAAAATAATAAACATATTAAAATAAAATGAATTGTAAAACATTTAAAAGTGTTTAAGTGAAAATAAAACTATTTTGTTAAGATAAGGTGTGTTTTTATTTTCCAGTGTTTCTTGTTATGAACTTCTATGTGTGTTCTTTTTTTACTGCAGTGTAGGTCATATGGTATAATTCAACAATCCAATTAATTAGGGCATGATTAACTTTTTTATTATCTAGGTCTATTATTTATAGATTTTTGACTTTGAACTCACTAAGACTTTCTAAAAGATGATGTCTAGACTGTAAAATAATTTCCTTTTATTATCTCTATTTAATTACAGATAAACCATTTATTTAATTTAATAAAAATTATTTATTTTTTTAAATCAAAGTTACTTTAATCAAAATAAAAACTCTTTTCATTTTACTCAAAAAAATTTGAAGATTTACTATGATTTATAGTATCCTTTTTAAAATATTATTTTTAACATAATTAATACTTTTATAAATAATGCTTTTCAAACCTATTAACTAATATCTTTTAAAATACTATTTTAAATATATCTTATTCTGAAAACTAGAAAATGTCAAAAAAATTATTGTTCACTGCATTATTTTGAAAGACAGCACATTTCAAACTAAGATCTAAGAATGCCAATTTTTTCTCATTCTGATTCCATTGTGAATTTAAATGAGTAAGATACATTGTTGTTATGCATTCAGAGTAACTGTAATTGTGTTTCCCCATGTGACCATACCACAAATATATCAACATAGTGAAGCCACACCTTAGGTGGAAATAGAATAGTATTTGTGGCTGTGGTTTCAAGTTCTTTAATGTAAATGCTGCTATGTAAGGGTAACAATGATCATCCATGGCTAACCCTTGATTTTTTTGGAAGAATTGTGACTTATTTTGAAAGTATATTGTGGTTATGCAGAATGTTGATAATTTCATTATATTAACAATAGAATTGCTCTAGTTCATAGTCTATTATCATCATATAACTTTTTCTAGCTCTTTCTATTTTCATGTTCCTGACTATTTCCTCCAAGTGAACTGAGAAGATTATTAAGAGGGATATAATGAGGCCTTATTGAAAAAAATAATAAATATTCAATGGTTTTCCAAGTATCATAGCTTGTGTTCCATTAGAAACATAGAATATTTTCTAAAAAAATAAAGTACCAGATGAAAATTTTTCAAGAGTTTTTCAAGCATTCAAAAGATCATATTGTAAATTACATAGAACAATAAAAGAACATCAAAAGAAAAAGTGTGTAAATGTATATGGACAGATCAAAAATCACATTGTAACTAGCAATCTATCAGTTTCATCAGTGAAAAATCTTATTCTAAACACCTCACTGATACTGAATCATGTGTTCTTGGAACTTTGCTATTAAACCATCTACTGTCTAAGATCCAGAATTATGCTGAAAAGTTAAAAAAAACATTTGTGGGACAACAAAAACCACAATAAAACATTTCATGTGATGATAGGAGAGCTATTAACTCTTTTAAACATGATATAGCTATAACTATCTTCCTTCTCACAATGGTAACACTACATTTGTAATGGATAAAATTGATTATGATAACAAAATACAAGGACTTCTCACAGCATGCACAGTACAAAAAAGCATCAAAAAATCCAAGTACATGGATAAAATTACAAGCATTACTTAAGAAGCATCACTGTTATTTCAGTACTTAAGAACAAAGGAAATTAACTTCATATTTCACCAAGATGCCTGATATATATAAACTATCGAAAATCTTTAGAGATAATGTTCCATTAATTCCTATTGTTAGTTCTAGAAATTCAGACTTATTGCTATCGCCAACAATGTGTTGTTGTTTTTTTCAAATAAATTCATCAAAAGCTATTTACTAGATTTAACATCTGTTTATCTACATGTTTACTGTTAAACATTTTCTTCATTTCTTTCACAACATCTTGTGAAAGCAAATAATTTTACAAATAATTTTAAATGATATTAATATTTGATAACTAAATGAACAAAATAAAATACAATTGGTTTTTTATTTACTTAAATTAGCATAGAGGATTTGAACTCAGATTTTCAAGCACCCTTCAACTATCCACACTATCTCATACAACTGATACACATGACCACACACATGTAGAAAAGATTAATAATCGCCAATATACGTATTTCGGGCTAAACCAGCACTCATCTTTTCTACATGTGTGTGGTCATGTGTATCAGTTGTATGAGATAGTGTGGATAGCTGAAGGGTGCTTGAAAATCTGAGTTCAAATCCTCTATACTTACAGTTAAGCTCCCAGGTTTGTGAAGAGTGCCTGGTTTCAAATATTTAAATTAGCATAGGAAGGGAAAAAGATATTGCTGACTTTTAGAGATTAATCAAAAACTTTATTCATTTAGTAACCCCAAATTTTGCAATAGCATTCTTAGATTGGCCATTGAATTTATTTTAAACAGTGGGCAAATTATTTATTTAGAAATTTGATTCAACAAAGCAATTAGAAAAGGAACAAACTATATTTTTATAAACTATGCAATTTAAAATTTGTTGCATATATCAAAATTATTTTTGCTTTCTTTCTTTATATAGCATATGTTATCATTTTTATTGTTTTTATCCTATTACAAAATATCTTTCTATAATACTAGGGTTAAAATGTATAAACTAATTTTTCTTTTAATTTTTAATGCAGTGTACTTGAATGGCATATATATAATTTGTAATACACATTCACATACACACACAGCAATTTATACATTTATTTCTTTTTTCTATGAGAATTTTTTGTTAAACATTCTTTTTCATGCAGTTTTGTAAAGTAAGTAATATTGGGCTGCTATTGATTTATTAAGATAAAATTCTTCTTCTTTTAAAACGATACAATAGGAACTGTATCCTTTCATTTCTCATATCTACACATACTGCAAAAAAAAATTAACTTTAATTTAACGTTCTGTTTTAGCATTTCAGTCATTTTCATAAATAGTGTTTTACATATCAATGTATAAATAAAAAAACATAGGTCCATGATTACACTGTTTGGAAATTTTCTTGATATTGAACTGTAAATGAATGAATAGGATTTCAATTCTTGCATTATAAATATTTAACTACAGAACATTAAAATGTATGTGGAAACATAAACACTGGAATATTTATCACTATTTGAGTTCTGTTATGCTACCCACAACATATAAGTAATCAAATATAATATCAATATATAAAGCTTTGCTCCAATTTGAGTTTTTAGGCTGTTGCATATAATATTTGAGAATAAAGCCTTGCTCTCTTTCTCTTAAGAGGCTAATAAATTCAATAACCATTCAAATTATTTATTGTTTCTCCTAAGACTCATAATTGGGTAAGTAAACCACTTGAAAAAAGCAATACTGGTAGCATCTGAGAGACTATCCATCTCAAAATTTCCCATGGCATACATGTCCAACTCCTAATTCATCACTACAGGTAGAATATATCCAAACAAATGTAAATAGTTTTTCTCTCTGCAAAAATAATTCTATCTATTCTGTTCAAATGTTTTATAGTTATTTTTATGATCTTTTTGTTACTTAAGTTGTTACTGTTTTTATCAATAAAATTCACTATTGTTTTCTAGAAAGCTGGTAATTTTCCTATTATTAATTTTAATGGTCACATTCTGTATTGTCATTTTTTTTAAATCTTAAGACATTGCAAGTAATGTCGTTAAATCATTTATCCTGTTACACAGATCCAGGATTGACAGAGAATAATATATTCTTTAATATTCTGTAATCAACTTCTACATCTATCTAGATACTTTTGCAGTGGTGGTGGTGAAGTTCTCATCCTAATAGATTTGAGATATGTTCAGTCAACTTCTAAGTCACTTCTGATTTCTGCACACTGGTTTGGATCCCATTCTGATCGATTTCTAAGTCTAGCACTTTTTTGTTCTATTCCAGTAATTGTTCATGCATGTGACAAATTTCTCTGCAATTTCAAGCATATCTTGTTTTCTTAGGCTTGTAAAACTTCTAGAATGATGTATTACACATGAACTATCTCTATTACCAGTATTTCTTCTTTTTCACAACCATCTATAGGGCCAAAAAATTTTATCTTCTTTTACTATGATACAATAAACAGATGTTTCACTCCTTTTGTTTGATTGCTTGTTTGGTGTAGTGAGTTTGCCTTCTCCATTATCTATATCTTTCTGGATCTGTAGACTCAGCATTTTAAAAATTATAATTGAACAGATGATTTTTTCAGCCAGTGCTGATGAACAACTTTTCTACACAAAGGATTCAAATATATTGAATAATCTTATTGCCTGGCTTTCTATATGCAGATAACTTTTTTTTAATTTTGTTACTTGTCTTTGAAAGAATTGTGTAACTTTCATCTCTTATGTGAAATAAAATGTTTCCTTTATAATTTGATATCTGATTTCTTCTTGGTGCTCTTCTGACAAAACATTATTCAAAATTTGCTCCCTGTATCTAAAATTGGAGATATTTTATTAACAATGTTCAGAATCTTATAAATGGGGTCCTTGTAGATGATTATAGGTAATAATCATTTGCTCTCTTTCTATTAGCTGATTTAATTGGAAATAGTTCTCCAAACTGTCAATGTGATCTATAGGAATCTTATGTGTCTTGTCTCTTAACACCTCAATATTGACAGATTAATTAGCATAACTAAAGATCTCATAATCTTAGTGATTTCTATAATTAATATATTTCTATAGATTTATTTTTGCATCTCTCATAGTGTTTCTTTTGGATCTTCATCAGATTAGTTCTGCAAAACAGTTTTGTGTAGCTTCTTTCATGTTAACTTAATTAATTTTTATATTATTTATGATACCAATCATTTCTATCTGAATATTTTGCATCTTGTCTTGAAACATTTGAAGTTTTTTTTTAGTAATGAATTTTGAATTTGACCATCATCTCTTTTAATTGCTTCTCTCACTTCCAGTTTCCCCATTATTTCTACTATATTTTGGACAATTTCTTTTAAATTTATTTGCACAGGATTCAACAAATATTTGAACCATTTTCTCTAAATCACCATATATTTCTTCTATATATGTCTTTTCTGTTGTAGCTTTTATTAAAATGTCATTGCCCAACTTCGTAATGCTTATAATCTATTGTACCATTTTAATGTTTTTCTCTTATTTCCTTATGCATTTCTTTAAGTTAATATTTTTTATGTTGCACGTTTCCATTTTTCTTTTGTTGCTCTCTTTAAAACTTAACAATTCTTTTTACAGCATTTCTATAGCATTTCAATATTAATCTTCCCTGATTTCTCTTATGAAGGATTTTGCACTATCTAAGATAATTCTTGCTCTCATTTCTGATTTCATTGACTGTACTGTCTCTTGTATTGCTAATGGATCTCAAGTTCAATTGTGCTTCTATCCTTTGTATTACGGAATTCATTATGGTTAAATATTTTTATTATTATTTTACTTATACTTTTCCTTCTCCAGATTTACAAACTTATATGCTTAATTTTTTTTTCAATATCATTAAATAAACATGCAAGTCTTTCTCTTTCCTCTGTAGTCTTTTTCCAAATAATATGATATACCTTCTTTAATATTTTTATTTTTTATTTTTTAATATGTTGCCATTTAGTAGATATTACCTTGCATATCTATACAAAAACTACTGCTTCATAAAATATTAGCACAAAGACTTTTAATAAATCCTAATCTTATTTCTCATTCCAAACATTTATTGCATTTATGCACAACAATGTGATGAATTTATCTATAATGTCATGTTCAATACTTTATATAACTGTATAGAAGCGAAGGTAAGCAGAACAAAGGGGATGCTCACGTCTCCTTATTGCTTGTACCATAGATGTATTTATATTAAAGGAGCAAGAAAGTTGAACAATAATAAATATTTATATTAACTGGGATAATGATCTATGATGATGGCTTATAATCTAGCAAGGAACATTTAACTAAGTACAAGTTCTCCCAATATTGTTTTTATAATAGAAAATGCAATTTTAAAGCACCAAACCTTATTAATCCCTATCAACATCATTTATAAATTCTTACAATTATCCCTGTATGTCCATCAGTTGATTGCATAATTTTTCAGAGTTATAGATATTAAGAGTATAAAGAATATTAACAGTATAATGCTGTGAGTAAGTTGAATATGCAAACACAAACTTGATTGTGTAATAACAAAAATAAGTTAAAAATAAATATACAGAATTGTTGCTTATATATTTGTAACTATTAGTAAGTGTATAAAATATTAATTATAATAATAATCATAAATATTAAAGATATTTTAAATTTAGGATTTTAGAACAATTATATTAATAAGAACTTAACAAGTGAATAGTTTAGAATATTCAAACCACAGTTTTTTACAGCTATTATTCTTTTATTATATTTATGAATATTTTAATTAGGTCATCCAAGGTTGATAGTAATTCTTGGATATCAGTGATGTTATACAGTAGATTTGATGTAAATCTTATGGTACACATCAACAATGTTACACAGTGGGTTTTGACATAAGTCTTATGGTACACATCAATGATGCTATACAGCAGGTTTGAGGTAAGTCTTATGGTACACTCCACATCTTTCCTCATTGCATGATTACAGTAGGCAACGATTGGTTTTAGCAAACTTGAGCATTTGTCTATGGATCTGATTGCATTTCAGGATATTTTGCCCAATGTGACTTTTTGGTTATCTATTCATACATAATAGATAGTCTTCTTCTAGATGAGGTCATAATACATTCTGTTATATATGAAGTACTGGCTAATATTTTTAAATAATCCGCAGTATACTACTATCCAAGTTATTCATGAAAACTGTGTTACCCACTGTCAGCTTTTATTCTTTTGGAAACATGTTACATTGTTTCTGAATTTCAACTTAAAATTTAGTATGCTAGAATATTACAGTGGCTTGTTTCTGAGTTATTTGTACCCCACTTGCTGTTATTCACACTTGTTGCTATACTCAACAGATTTTTTCCAAACAACAAATTCATCTAAAGTTAGTTAACAATTTAACATCTGTTTATCTACAACATGTATATTGATAAACATCTTCTCTCTTATTTTTAAACCATGTTGTGGAGACAAATAATTTTACAGATATTTATAAATGACATCATTAATTGATAAATAAATGAACAAAAACAAATAGATTTTTATTTTCTTTGTGTATGTTGTTGATAGGAAGATGGAAAAAATCATTAGGAGCTTTTAAAAATTGATGACAATCTTTATTAATTTTAGTAAACTCAAATTTTCAGTAGCATATTTTGATTTGCAATTTAAATTATTTTAAGAAAAGGTAAGATCTTATTTAAAAATTCCATAATGCATAGAATAATAAAGTAGCTTTATATTTTTATAAACTATGCAATTTAAAATTCTCACTTCATATCTTTTTTTTTTCCTTAACATAGTATAATTTATTTTATTATTTTATTCCTAAAATTGTAACCTGAATTTTATATATTTTATTTTCTATATAAGTTAGTTCTATTGCAATGTTATTTGCTCTTTTATAATGTTATTTGCTTTTTATACATAATTTTGATCTGAAATTGCTTACTGAAGTTTGTTATATATTTCAGAATTGAGAAAACTTCAATTGTTGATCTTATGACCTTAAACATGAGGTAAGTAATAGTTGTTATTAAAAAAATTCAAATTTCAAATGGAAAATAAATTTCAAGCAAGTTAAAATGACATTTTTAATAAGTTTTTTTCCAATTTAGTTGGCCCTCAATAACACTTTGATAACTAGAATATATAGCTATTTTTACCTAGATAATCAAAATGAAAAGAAAACTGAGATCTCATAAGAAACTGAAGGTTCTTAGAGATAATGAAAAGAATTTTGCATATAATGAATTATTCAAGATTGCGTTATCATTACATGCTTATTTATTTATTTTTCTACATACCTACTATCTTCTTTCTTTTTATCTGCCTATTTGCCTATTTATTACCTATGAACCTTTTAATGGCTATTTACTTATATATGTAAATTATGCTAAAATTCAGTTTGCACGACAATTTGGTGTAAACATATACATATAGGTGTGTGTATAACAAATATTTGAACCAATGTTGTATCTGCTCCTGTGTTTACATTTCTTTGTTGTTCTTATTAACATTATTGGATAACATAATATATTTGTATTTTATACTATCTACTTTTCTTTTATCTACCAATTTGCCTATCTACTACTTTGATCCTTTTAATGGTTATTTACTTATATGACAATTAAGCTAAAATTCAGGTTGCACCACACCTTGGAGCACACACATATGTATAGTTGTGTGTATGTGTGTATAAGCAAACATTTGACCTAATATTGTAGCTGCTGCAGTGTTTACATTTGCTTGTTGCTTTTAATAACATTATTGGATAACACAATATCTTTGTACTTTATATTATTCTTAAAACTTTATTTATTATTAGAATGTGTTTTATTAATTCCTTGTGCTTTATATATATATATATATATATATATATGTTATAGAACAGTACGGTAACATTTGTGTGGCTATAAATATATATTTATATTTAGTAACCTTAGAAATTAAACCAAATATTGGAATTGAACTGAAAAATTTATTAATTGCAAATATTGCACTCCCCTTTGACCTGCTGCTCCTACTTTTTTTTTTTTTAGAGTAGTTTTGATTTTTAATTGTATCATTTATTTATAATGTTAAGCAGTTAGGGGATCAAATTACCAATTAGTAAGAAAATATATATCCATAAAATCAATGCAGATAAATTTTAAAAAAATCTGTTATTTATTTTAATAAAAGTTTGCCATGATAATACGTTAGCCATGATAGATTTAATAGTACTTTTATATTGGATTATTTCCATTATCTAGCATGTGTATTGTATTATATGTCTTTAGAAAAAATTAACTTTATTTAAATATTCCAAATATATTCAACTGTTAGTAATAACACATCAAACAGGTTAGTGTATGTTTGTTTTGAGAGGTATTATTATCCCCTCTTCTTCAGGTGTTGCTGGCCTGAGCCATGACAGTACTAGCATGGGATTTGAACCTAAGTCCTTAGATTCTGATTGTTGAAATTTAAGGTAATGCTCTAAACAACTGATCCAGCCTGCCAAAGGCAACAGTCAGTAGAAATTTCATATACTTATCTATGAGGGTCCTACTGATTTCTCCACTTTTTCTTAAGATCAGTGGTTTTCCTACATTATATATAGTCACACTAGGTTGGCTTATGCGGTTTTTTGCCATTGTCATGTGAGCAGCTTTTTTAATTTTTTTCTTTGTACCTTTTCTTCTCTATCTAATATTTTTGTATTTTTCCAATTGAACATATGTTCATTGGTACATATATGGTCTGCTACCTTAGACACATCTGTTTCCTCTCTTCTAATCAGTTTATGTTCTTGCAAGTGCTTTTCAATGGGATGACTAGTCTCACCAATATATGTTTTTCCACATTCACATAGTATTTTATAGATGTAGTTTTTTCCTTTCAGCATTTCAAGTTTAGGCTTTGTAGATGTTAGATTTCCTCATAATGTAACATGGCTCTGGAATGCTGTTCTGATGTTATACTGATTGCAGTATATGAAATTTCTACTGACTATTGCCTTTGACAGGATGGCTCAGTCGGTTAGAGCATTACCTTAAATTTCAATAATCAAAAATCTAAGGACCCAGATTTAAATCCCATACTAGTACTGTCACTGGTCAGGCCAGCAATACCTGCAGAAGAGGGAAGAATTATACCTCTCAAAATATTGTGCATATACTAACCTGTTTGATATGCTATTACTAACAGTTGAATGTATTTGAAATATTTAAATAAAGTTAACTTTTTCTAAAGACATTCAATACACATATTAGATTATGGAAATAGTCCAATATAAAAATACAACTAGAACACCATCATCACAAACCTTCAGGAAAACATAATGTTTTTTAGATTAATAGTTATATTTTCTACCTTTTTATTTAAATATAATATTTCTTGTAGGCAATTCTTAGAATAATAAAAATCAAGTTTATTTAACTATAATACATGATTGTGATTTTGATAAAAGTATGCTTTCAATTAGATTCAATTACTAGGTTTATGAAAATTTTGCACAGTATTGTTGCAAAACATTTTCATACATTTTCTATCAGAAGAATAAGATGTTAATCAAATGGCAATTTTCTTCCAAATATTAAATATTTTAATGTCATCTCATTCACTTTAAATAGAACATTCAAACAGTCAAAAAAATTAATGCTTGGATTATTACAAAGCATTACCAAAATAAACTTTATCCTTTTGCTTTATGACCATTTAGAAAGTCATGAAACTACCAATAATGACAGTCACAATAATGCAGATGGAAAAATGTCCAAGTTCATTTGGAATTGTAATTTTATTGTAAAGTAATATGTTTCAATTATATCATTTTATTGCATGTTGCATTTAAATTAAAAGACAACATGTAATCATTGTAAATTGAAATAACAATGATTTTATTTTATTTTTAATTTTTAAATAAAAATCAATCTATTTTATAATTATCTTATCTTATATAATTGGATTGGTTAATATCCATACTTCGTGCTTTAGTTACTCAATACAATCTTTACATTCAAAGATAATTAAATAAGAAAGTCGAACCACATTTTTACTATTATATTGTTGAATACTAATGACTATAATAGCATTTATTATTTAAATAATTGTATAGAATATTATATATTCATTATTTTTTGCATTGCATGTTTATCATTTAAATGTTAAGTTTAAATAAAAAAAATTTTTTTTCAAATAAAATTCACCTAAATTAATGAATGTCTTACAATAAATAATTGGATTGATTAATATACCCACATTCAAATTTAGTTATTTAAGTTAATCTTTTTTATATACAAAAAGAACTAAGTAAGAACATGGAACTGCTTTCTTATTATTGTATTATCAAATGCTAAATGAGATTGGCATCATTTATTATAACATCATATATATATATATATATATGTGTGTGTGTGTGTGTTTATTGTGTGTAACTAAAGTATATTATATATAAACACATTTACACACATGTGTATATATATTTATTAAGACAATAAAGCCAATTACTTAAGGCTTTATATATATATATATATATATATATATATTATATATATATATATATATATATATATTTGTTTAGAGATAAAGATAAAGATATAAGGTCAATAGTAGCAAATCAACTGAACTCACCTGAATGGAATACCACTAAAAGTTTTGACATAATAAAAGATCTTTACAAAACAAATCAAGTTCATGTTATGTGCCGATTTATGATGGTAAGACTCTTTTAAAGCTTTATACTTATTCATATATATTCCTTAAATTTTATATATATATACTTCACATTGAACAAATAATTACAAGTATTGAAACAAGATGAGATCTGCATTTTTATTAGTATTTTTTAAATATAATAAAAAATGATAATTATATGATTAACTATTACATCTATATCATGCTAAGTGTATTTCCTTCATGTGAAAATTTATAATAGCAATCATAATCAATTTGTACCCATTATTTAAATTTACAATCGATTATCTACTACAATGATGATAAAAAAATATGGGGGAGGGCATTTTGTAAGATTGATAATGTCATAGGATAGTTATTAATACTATATTATCCCAAAGCAAAATTGTAACTTTCATACTAAAATGTACAGTACGAATTTTATTCATAATACACAATACAGTACATAATATTAATGTTGTATACAATATTTTGATTATCAACTTAAAGTATGATTAACAAATGTAAACTATAGTATTTTATTTAATTTTCATCCAGCTTTTTTGCAAGACAGTCTGTTCATTAATTAATTATATATATATATATATATATATAATTAATTAATGAACAGAAAAAAATATATCAAGAGAGAGTTACATATATATATATATATATATATATATATATATTGTAACTCTCTCCCAACACCTCTCCTACCTTTCTTAACAACAAATACCCAGGGGTGCCAATTCTATTGATCATAGAATAAACTACTAGTCTGATTTTGCCTTAAAATTATTAATGAGCCTCTTAAATGACGCTCTACCTTAGCTTAGCTCAGTTGGGGACTACATAAGGATATAAGGTGTAAAATGTATATTACATGTGGGAGGAAACATTATGATAATGGGAACAAAACATCTATTAAGTTCTAAAGAAAATAAATAATTGGAATTGATGAAGTTCTACCATATAAATTGACAAGTTATCGTCTATGCCTCATCTCCTCCCATCATCCACATGCATTGAATAACCTCTACTATGTGAGAAAATTAAATTAATAAAATAAAATGTAATGTTGATTAACTATACTGTATATATAGCAAGTTGGAACTAAATATAAAATAAAATATAACATTACTTAATCTTTAATTGTACAGTAATTTAAACAAAGTAACTGACTTAATGTCTAATCTAAATTAATAAGTGAATATCTCGGGGAATTAATTTATTGCATGGCTTAATTCTAAATCTCTACTTTCCAACAACTACTAATTACTATTATAAAAGTAATGATACAAATTAAGCAATATCTTAACAAAATAATGGTAGTTAGATAATGAAAGAAATAGGGTGTGTTTTGATTTCAATTCATCATCTAAATAATAACTAAATGATAAAATTTTCAGAGAATCACTAAATAATCAACATTTCATACAGTGTTTGGATCAAGGAAAGCAACATCATCAGATCTGAACATATTCATTATTAAATTATGGATTAGTGCAATTATATCATATTAGATAGGTAAATGTGCATACATGTGGGGAAATATGAAATATGAATGCATGTCAAAGAAGAATTTTGAACACATCTTTAAATAAATAAAACATTTATTTACAAAATAATTTAAACAAACATTTGGTTTTATAATTTACACATATACATGTTTTGGATGTTTCTAACATAAATGATTAAATGGTCTACATAAGAGCAAATAACATAAAGATAACTTTCTATATTTTATTTAACATATGCCAGCCATCAGTGCATTCTGATAGACTTATGGAAGAAACATTGTAATTCCAGTACTAAAATAATAACACAAAACTACACTTCCTGATATTTTACTTGCAAAAATTTGCTCAAGCTATCAGCCACTTTCTGATAAATATATGACACAGAAACATTATAATACTACACCAAGATGATTAAATATAAATTTATTCTATATTTGGTATTTTATTTTCAATACCCTCAAGCTATCAATCTCTTCTGATATGCTCATGAAAAATAAAACACTGTTAAACACTGACACTAAATTATAAGATGAAACTAAAATTCTTGGCATTTTACTTCAAATGCACATCAAATAAAATGAGAGGGGCTTTAATCTAAGAGTAAGAATAAAAGGTCAAACTATACTTTACAAATTAAATGAATAATTCTATTAATTAGCTACACTCTGTCTTCTCTTTCTTGCTCATTCAAATGAGGATGAAACATTATGAGAGTTGATGGTATAAAATCTAAATAATTAATATGATATGATTTTAACAGTAATTAAAAATTATACATTAATGATGGATTTCTCCATACCTTCTAAATTAATAATTTATGCATGTGACTAAATTATGCCATTTGTTATAAAATAATTAATATTACTAATTCCGATCGGTTTACTTATGAAATTGGGAGAAATATCATAATATGGATGATTACAATGGCCAACCAAGCTTTAATACAAATACTACTTCAGCTGTTCTGTGAGAAAAATCAATTCTACTTTTATTTTCCTTTTTTATCAGTAAATTATCTTACACTTGGCTATGAATAAAAGATGAAAAACATTTCATAGGGCACATAAGGGATAAAAGACTTTCATAACTCTAATCATTTAAATAACAATACACAATAGCTTCTAAGTCTAACTTCTGAGACTTAAAAAAACTAGTGTGGACATGCTCTCATCACCAAAATAAGGGAAATATACTACTTGGCTTCTCATATTATAATTTATAAAATACAACTACTAAATCTGGAGAATATAATATACTTCTAACAACTATTTCAACATACTAAGGGAGAGTTTTTCTCAATCCCAGACAATGTACTATCTAATCCACCCATGTTAAATACTCTGATAAATTACGGGAGAGTTTATCTCTATCCCAGATAATATACTATATAACAAATTATTTCATTCTGCAAAGCCACTAAATACAGTTCAATCTAAGCATAATAAAGAAATAATAAATTCACACTTAAATAAATCTCTAACTTTCAACTTCTCTTGGCACATTTTCATTGTCTGAAACCGATCGGCATTAAATTATTTTTTTTTACTTTCAATTCAAACATTATTACAGCTAGATTAAATAACAAACATGTATATATGAGCATAATAATGCACAAACAATTTCAAATCATTTTGGAATTAATTAATAAATTGTAAAGCTAATAGGAATAAATATCTCATTTCTAACAAGTCTAATATTTTAACTTGGAAATATACTAATTATTCTTAAATAAGCAAGACAAAATAACTTCTAGCAAGCAAAGACAAAATAACTTTTAGCAAGCAAAGACAAAATAATTCTTTAGTGTGAAATTGAAATAAAAGTTTGGTTTAGAATAAACAACAAATCTTTAAATTCTGAGTAAAACAATTATTAAGAAATACTTATTTTATAACTTATTGAAAAACACAAAAATTAATAATAAATTTTATATAATGAGTTCTTTTCAAAAACAAGGTATTCACCCCCTAACAGCGAATGAATATTTCTATTGCTGATATGCACATATAAAGTTACAAGCACACAATAAAACTATATTAACATATTACTAATTAACTGGTATGATATTTTCCATATTATACTTTTGGTGAGATGTTCTTGAAGAGAAATATAAAAAAAAATCATAGGACAATTTTAACTTATATCTGTCAAATACTAACAAAATAATAATAATCATTAATGCTTAGTGGAAATGAAAGTTTATTTCTAGTTTGTAAATGACATTTCTTAGTCATGTACTAAATGATGGTGGTAATTGGTATAAGTATAAATATTAACAACACACAACAAATTCCTGCAGGGAGATAAATAATATTAATTTGGATCCAATTTAGCAGCATTTCAAAGTTTTCTGTAATAGCCAATGAAACCACTGGCAATATTACATTGAGAATTCTTCATTATAGCAATAAATATTTATTACAATGTAGGTATAGCAATAATTTATTACTTAAGTCATTATATATATATATATAGCATTCATTCTGAGTTTTTATAAGACATTCACAAAGCACATAACTAATCAGTTTGTAAAATCCACCTAAGTTCATGTAAGTTTGTTGATAACATATCTTAATAAGAAAATTCAACTTCAAATGAGAAGAACAAATAAAAAAAATTCATATTTAGTTTTATGCTCTTCTACCCATTTATTCCAGAATATATCCATTAAATTATATGTTATGCATTTGTTATTATTTTTAGATACAAATGGTTAGGTAAATGTTTTAACAATAATAATAATAAAACAAGATAGAATAAATTATTCACACACATCCTTCTGTTTAAACTTTATTCTTTTATAGTTAGCAAAATTTATTAATAAAGAGTTCTTGAGGTGTCTAATAAAAGATTTTAAAATTTTTCCAAAATAATAAAAGAGTCCATACATTTCAGTTACTTCTTTAATATTAGAATTAACTTTTAAGAAAAATAATTTTGAAATATAAACATGCATTTCCATTACTTTTTTAATATTATAATTTAAACTTAAATGGTTTATAATATAAGCACACATATGCATTTCAAATGATGATTTTAGAATTTACAATAGTTAATTAAAAAGTAAGGGATGTGCCTTGTTACTGTTTTATGTTTTCATGTTCCATAAAATTAATAATAGTTTTTCACTTTCAAACTTCAGTCTTGGAGAATCAGCTTGTAAAACAAAATTGTACTAGTAAAAACTTTTATTGGGAAAGAAATGATGAAATCAAAAACCAAAGTGAAGTTCAGTAAAGTTAAACGAAGTCCCCTTTTGTAAAAAGATTTCCCTTTTTTATATATCCCAAACTATTACCCAATCATCTGATCTTCCAATAATCCAAGGTCATTTGAAATTTCAAAGGTCTCTAGAAACAGAATTGCTCCACCCATTGCACTGAAATTTAATTAGCAAAAAAATATGCAAGAAACTTTTTTGTCTTGAAAAATAAGAAAGAAAAAAAATCATTTTGTCTTTTTAAAAAAATATTAAATTGAACTAAGAATAAAGTATGTTGTATTTCTAAAGTAGCACAATAAAACTAATGGTAATTATTTTAGCAAATAAAATATTTAATAGTATATTTGTTGTTTAATAATCCAATAGTCCAGTGATCCATTAATTCATTTAAAATATTACTAAGCTGGTTTATTTAAGCTATTGGTTATGAAATCAAATATTTTGCTATGAGACATAATATTTGGTGGTTTAATGAAGTGAATAAATAGAAAATGAAGCTGAAAAATGGCACAAGCATACATGAACATTCACAAATACTATATCACAGCTACTAAACTTATTTGACTGAAATGAAAGGTTTTATGATGATGAGTCAAATGTATTGTACTATTTACACTATAGATTAGAATATTATAAGAAAATAAATCAGAGAATTATATAAACAAATATCAATACTATTCTGCAGACAAGTAAAACAAACTTGGGATCAACTTAAACTAAACTGACAACTTCTGTGACAAGCCACATTCTTCCTATCATCAATTACTCACTAAAGAAAATATTAAATATCTCAAAACCTTCAAAATATATTTATAAGTACTTTTAAACATAGTTTTTAGGTCATTAATAAAAAAAAATTTTAATTTCAGGTTATTTCATTTTTTTAGTAAGATGTTATAAGCTGTTACTGAAACAGTTACATAATTACAATCAATATTTCTGGTGCCAATACAGAAGGTTACAATACAAAGTAAAGATTTTCATGGTGAATGGTTACAAAGCCTCCAAAAAAGTGTTTTATTCAGTATAATAATCAAAATTAGATTTTAATGACATACAACTACCAAATATATTAATATCATAGTAAATTTTAAAATGTGTGCATTAGTTTAAAAACTGTACACTGCATTTAGTCACTTTTATGAAATAGAATTTGTACTAACAGTACTTATCTTATAGCAAAAATAATCTTCATCATATTGTAATTTAGTTATCATAATTGTTATTTTGAAAAACAAAGATTTCATAATAATGAAGTTTGTAAGATCAAAAATTACTAAATCTAAATTAACAATAATATAATCTATTTGCTTGATTTTAAAATATCTCTTAATATAATCGCACATGTATAAAAATGAATGAAAAAAAATGAACATTTTATTCAGCATAAAACTGTTAAAAAAGTTAAGAAAAATTGCATACAGATAAACTGAAAAAGATTGATACCTTTAATATTTATTTACTTACACTAATCAAAAAATTTTAAAGTCATTTCAAACAACATATCTACCACACTTAATAAAATAAGACAACGCATGGCAAAAAAAAATTCACAGCTAGCATATATATTTATATACTATATAAAATTATCTTTATTTGAATCTACATAGTACATGTTGTAAAAAAGCCTTATATATCGATTACAATATACAAGCACAAAATGTATTAGATACTTTTTTCCTTTTTTTAATATGTCAGAATAGTTTTGGAAGTAGTTTTGACAATGTGTAATACACTAATTTTGCTATTCTTACAGTAATGGTAAATAACAAGTCTTTATTATCAATTAAATAAATTATTATTAATTTTTTTTAAAAATTCTAAATAAATTCATGTAAGTAAAATAATATAATTGTAAAAATTTTGAAAAAATAAAACTTCAGTTTGGATTTTTATTTGGTGCAATGAGAAACAGTTGCTCAGAAGAAAACAAAAAAAAATATTAATTACTAGATTACTTTCATTTTCTCCATCCATTTTGCTGTATTTTTGAACAGTTAAAAGTCACCTTCTTTTTGCTAACAATCCTGCTTACATTTTCACTTACAACCATAGCTGCAACCAATATGACCATGAAAAAATTAAAAAATCTCTGAGCTTCAAAACAGAAATAGATATCTTAAGATGATTGATAAAAGATGGAAATTGTGAAAACTGTTCTTCTATGAGTTTATCTATGTGTACCACCACTACTATTTTTAAAAACCAAGGCAAAATAAAATAAAGTGCTCAAACTATTGTAGGTGTATTCACACAGCATCCCATATAAAAAATCCAAGAAGCATGACAAATATTCATTTTAAACTTTTTCTCTAGATACTCAGCAATTATCTGGTACACTCCATCAAAAAAAAAAAAAAAAACAATATTATCAAAGGATTTACAAGGAAATAATAGACTTTAAAATAACTAATTCATGATTGTGAAAATTAGATAATTATGATTGATGACTGGATCACTGGAAAGAATAATTTTAAGATGTCTTTTTACATAAATTAAGTTAGATTATCATACATTCATCCATACATATTTTAAGTGCATAGTTGCCTAATATACAGAGATCTTAAACATTGTTCAGACAATTGACTGACAGGACACAGAAACAAACATCAGCAAAAACAAATATAATTATTAATAATTTTTGGATTTATTAAATAAAAATTTTAATGGAAGGCTCACCCTTTATTTGTCAGAAAGTTCATGTGAATATTGTGTCATATAACACTTCAGCAAATAATTTTTATTTTCACACCTCAGTTTATATGGAATTATAATGATCTTTCTGCCATTGATTTACACTCTCTTTGATTTCTATTTTTCTCTTTTTAGAGATTTTTAGTAAAGGTGAGCTTGAATGGAAGTTAATAAACAATGGCAAAATGATCATTTTTTAACCTGATAAAGACAGTGGGACCTAAACAATGATGTCCTATGCTTCTTAAACACTCACAAGGGCTCACATTTATTATATGACCCTTAAGGTTATCTCAGCACATGTAAAGAGAAAATATTATAATTTCCATAAGTTTAATATAATAAAATCCCATGCTGAATACAGCATACAAAAAGAAAAGTACTACATAATCAATAAATCACCCACCACAAGATCTACAATCTACAGGAAATGCAGACACATATTAAACTAAATTAATTTCAAATGAAAAGGGATAGGTTATCTAAAAAGGAAAACTACTATTATCTGACAAAGCTTTTAACACAAATATTAATAAAAAAAAAAGTATAAAATAATAACTTACAATACATTCTGTGACCAAATGATAAAAAATAAAAGCTTGAACTAATTCACTACATTTGTAGATTTCATAAAAATATATTGAAGCAGTCGGATCTAAGTTGAATCCTAGCTTTATGATTGTTCACATGTAGCCAACTTCAAACAGTTGTACTAACCTTGAATTTCTGATGCAATGGGGCTTTATACATTCAGTCCAAAAAACTATTATAAATGTGTGTTAAAATTAATTCGTTTGAATTTAAATTAATCAATGCTATTAATAAATTCATGATAAAATTATTCATGAATTTATATATATTACAACTGCATGGATTGTGCGTATATATTTATAAATATTTAAATATATATAATTGTTCAAAAGTTTTATTGTGTCAGGAATGTTTATTTTACTTTTAAATAATGTTAAATTTTTAGTGATTAAAAGCTACATTCTTTCGATAAGCTTTCAGATTTTCCCTTTCCAAAACAATGGGTAAAGTTTTTATTAATTAGAAAAAAGATAAGTATTTAAAATGTAAGGACAGTCCTAATTAAAATCATTTTCTGATTTTAAAAATTCATTTTCTAATTAGAAAATGAATTCAAGTTAATGAGTTTGAAAGCCTTATTGAAGGAATGTATCTAAAAACAACTAGTAAATTTTTTTAAGATTGATTAGGGAAGATGCGCTAGCCTGAAGGCATCAGATACAGTATAAAGAGCCCAGGAAAAGTTTCCAAGCAGCTATTATTCCTCATTAAGAGAAGCCATATATATTTCATTAGAGAAGAAGCCGCCCAGTTAAATTATGAAGTAAAATAGTGTTTCTACGATGGTGGGCTTAACTTCAGAAACCTGATTACGGTTCCTGAAGTCCCCTGAAAATCTTCATTGTGGCTGCAATATAAAAATTCATATACCAATCGTAAGCTGCCGAAATCTTAGAGAAATCCTTCAAAATGTCATTCAAATAATTTTCCAAAATGCGCATCTACATTTCATCCAACTGGACTCTGCCGTGTGTAACCTAAGGAGACAACCATGAAAAAATGGTAATATCTTTCTTATATGAACCGCTACTTTCTGGCATGTCTTCGAACTTTATTTTACACTACCTTTAAATTAAGTACTGTTAAAAGCCCTTCTCATTCCCTAATGTAAAAATCCATATAAATTTTTTTTTATTAATGCTATTTTAAATGATGTAGTAATTCTCTATCTATCTCTAGTCTTTAAATTTAATATCTGTTAACTTTCCTTTCTTACGATGACGGTTGTTTCTCTAACCTTATTATATATTTGCTAGATGATTATTAATATCATTTATTATTTTTATTATATGCCAGTAAAACTTCAACTCGATAATAATTCCTTTCATTACCCTTATCTCGTTAAAATAATATGAGATCAAGTTTTATAGTAATTCTTCCCACTAGAACTAATTTAATACAGTTCTATTAATTATCGAGTTGAAGGATTTATACAATTTTTGCTATTTTTATTAATGGCTAATAACAACAAATTATTAGCTCAATTTTTAACCTACGCTCCTGGCCACTTTAATGAGTTTATAATATTCATTTATTCACATTAATAATATTAAAATATTTTGCTACAGTAAAGGGAATAAAATGAACATATTCTAATTTAAATTTGTATTTCTGTATTAATATTCAGGGAGAGCATGACATTTGGGGCATGTTTAATATGATTCTATAATTGCATTAAGTACTTTTTAGTTAAAGCTCGTTTGACTTTAATTCAACTTGGTCAGGTCTTCACGTAGAGCATTCTTTATATAAAATGGGTTTTATTAATTAAAAGATGATTACCAAGTCATCATTTTTTCGAATGTTGCTGACGCGAGCCATCTCCTGCTTCACAGGCTTGTCCTCAGTGATATTACTGTTCGTTAAATTACATAGGAAGAAAGTGCTTCTCACTTGCTCGTTTTATATTTGGAACACCATAGGTTCGAGCCTATGACCCAACCTGGTTTTCCATGTTCTATGGATCCTCCATATAGGGCATCAAAGACCTGTCAAATACAAGCTGCCCTGCTATTTTCTCAAATCACAGGCAAGCCATTATTTTCATATTTATTCTTATAGCTCATAAGTAATCAGTACTGTTTATTTCTCAGTTCCAGTAAACCATGCTCTCATGCTCGTAAATTGTGATGAATTGATTTTATTAAAGTCAAACAAATTCATATTTATTTATAATTAAGTAAGTTTTTTATTAAATATTAAAGTTATGCCCTAAACACGTATCTTGCTCTTTGTGAATTGATTTACGAATGTGAAAATAAATCTCACATTCTTTCTTTTAGAATTTGAATCATAATATCTGTCACAACCAAATACCTTTATCTATCTTTACTTCCTCATTGGGCATAGATATATATAATTCTCCCAGAATATTGCGTAATAGTATTGGCATATAATAAGGACTGCCATTCTTATTGTAAATATAAATTCTGTTTAATCTTTATAATCACAACCTAAAAGTTGAACAAAATCATAATTATTATTAAACATTTTATTAACACATTTGGTTTTTTTAACTTTTTTTTATTCAAATTATTTTAATATTAATGCTCACTGTCTGTATTGGCAACCTGAACATATATATATGAGTTGACTTATAAAGATTCTTAGTTATTTTATTATACTTTATTAGAGTTAAATCAGGAGTCTCATTAATCATCATCATCCGTTGAGCTAGTTCCTTGGCACATAGTCATGTACCATCGATATATGTCATCCATTGATTTGATCTGAGCTCGTGAGTTGGGTTTGAATTCAGTTTGAACCACCTGAGTTTGAATCCGACTTGTGTTCAGGTGGTGGATGTCTTTTTGACTGGTACAATATATATAAGAAAATAAATATTTATAAATCGATTAATGATATCTAAACTTCTATTAATAAGCCTATCAAATGTTTTTTTGTTTTTCTTTAAGTATCAATCTGAGACTTAAACCTTAATTTAAAATCTAAGAATGTTCTGTTACCTCCACAGCTTCAATATACAGTTCTCATTTATTTTCATGGTACTGTGCAAGATTGAATTTCCATAATTGTACACCACTGTAGTTTTGGATTTCCAGTAAGCTGATCATGGAGTACAAAAGCTAATTTCAGGATCAGTTTTGAAATAGAAAATTAGGGAATGTTAATGATAACACAATTGTAAGGCTCCAGGGTTCACCTTAGAATCATTTTAATATGGCATACTTATGATCTTTTTCTCCAAGAATAATAGTTTTTGCATTCTGAATTGATGGTCATTATCTCTAATAATAATCATATTCTCTTTTTTTAAGTTGGTTTTCAGGATAGACATGTCTATAATAACAACCAGGTGATCTTCTCTTTTTTCCTATGGTTTTTTTTAGAATTATCTATTACCAATCTGCAATTAGCAAAAATCAAATATAAAATATCAGCAGTCCACAATTAGAAAATATAAAATATAAGATGCAAACAAAAAACAGAATTTTTATATTTTTTTTATCTACCACCAAACCTTAATTAAAAATCTAACCAGGGCTACTTTCTTACTTCTTTTACATTTTGAATACCACTTAAATTTTTAATTAATTAAAAAACCTGTCTCAGTTGTTAAAATAAAATTTTACTTGGTATTAATTATTATAGTTTTAAAATCAAGACAAAATGATCTTTTAAAAGTAAAATTATGTAATTTCAAAATCTAATCAGGTGTGTGCTCTATATATCTTCTTATAATAGCATGCACTCTTATAAAACAAATATATATATATATAACAAACTACAAGGATTTATCTAAGGACATTTTCTTTTTTTTTCCTTTTTTATTTTAAAATGTTTGCCTTTTGAAGTGGAGAAAGTATCTGGTTCAATATATATATATATATATATATATATATATACACTCAATGCCTATATGGTTCAATATATATATATATATATATATATATATATACACTCAATGCCTGTGTGTGTTTGTGAATGAAAAATTATTTTATTTAGTAATAATAATAATAAAATCAAGCTTATTAAATTTTGTATATAAATGACTGTTAAATATATATATTTCAGTTACCACAATTCAAGGATGCATATTTTCCAAAATATATTCCTTATGTTCCACCACGATCTAGATGCCCAGCTTAAGTTAAAAATAAATATTAAAAAATCATTCTTCTATAAATATTTGCCTTTACCAATATTTAAATATATTATTAATTACTATATTACATTTTTGTTATTACAATTTTATTTATTATTTGTATTGGTTTTGTATTTACTTATAAAAATTGTGTTTTGTTCTCAAATAAAACTTATGTTGTATACAAAATGATTTGTCTGGCTTTAATTATTTAGTTTTGGTAATATTAATAATAGCATGTCTACATTTATATATCTAAAATTTAAAATAATTGTCATGACTATGAGATAGTGTGAATAGTTGAAGGTTTCTTCAAAGTCTTAGTTCAAATCCCCTATATTTTGAAAGTTAAAAATAAGTGCATTTAGTGATTAAAAACATGATGGTTTACATGTATATAAAGTAAATTTTTAAAAATGACTTACTGAGAATACATTAGCAGTTTATCCCTGAATGTTGGATGCTCCACAGAAAAAAAGTGAAATGTTTAACCTGCGTATTCTACCATGAAAGAACAAAACTTAATAGCTTCATTCCAGCTCAATCATACATTAATACTTAAATGTGCTCTACCAAGAAAAGAAGAACGAACAGTCAAACTAATGGCGAACTACAAACTGATCATGAAAGAATTACAATGATCAATTTTAGTAAACTTGGCAGAACCTTTTTTTTTAATTACATGGTTAAAAATTGTTTGATTATAAACTGCATAAGTGTAACTAGCGGATTAAAAACTCATTTTAAACACTGAGAACAATATATACTTCAACTACCAATTGCTGAAGTCTTTAATTTTAGTTTCAAGTTTAGCAAATGGATAGAAAACAAAAATAGTTTTCACAAGTCTGTACACTGGACGTAAGTTTTAAATTTGCATAACAACGTTTTTCTAAGTATCATTCTTTTTATAAACACATATAAATATTATTTCTTCTCTCTCTTAGTTAATCATCAAACTATCATTTTTTCTTGATATTAATTCATCTACTCTAGATATTATATTTGTGTTACTTTAGAATAAAGTGTGTATTAATATTTTGTATTTTGTATATGTATGCATTATTCATTTTTTAAAATACGATTGTTATTTTTTATGTATATAATTTCAATCTTGAGATGGCATCTGGATAATAAAATAAATACTTTTTTATTATGTGTACTTACTTACATTCAAAAAAAGTAATTTAATATTGTTGTAGCAATGTTAGCAGATGTTTTATCAAGGTTGGTAATAGCAATTGTTTGAGAGAATGTAAAGACCACTTGCATGTCACTACTGAAATAAAATTGTTATTATTATATTTTTCTTGCCTTGTTCACATTTTATTTATGTGAGTGATGCAATCATACCAGTAAATATCATGAGCTCCAGAATTATAATCCGGAGCTAATCAGATCTCATCAGAGGGTATAGGCTTAAATTTTGGTTGCTAGTGGCATTTTTTTAGGTTTTTGATGGTATAAATAAACAGAACTGATAAATATTCTAGACATTTTAGATATCATGGTTTATACCCCTTTGATGAGCAATAAATATTGATGCGTGATTTCAACATTAGTAGCAACAGAGTTTAAGCTGATAATATTCTCAATATGCTCATCATAATATACGATTGGGCTAATAAGCCAGTTATAGTTGTGAACAAGTGTGACCTGATCATGAGAGTGTGGGAGAGTCCCTGTTACAATATATATATATATATATATGTGTGCGTGTGTGTGCGTGTGTGACTCAGGAAAAATAAGTTTGCTTGAATATCATAAAATTTAAAAATAGAAATGTTTTTTTTATTTACAATTTTGATTATTTGTTTATAATTTGCTGTGGATTGTGTTTAAATGAAGTTGAATAGTTATATGCAGTGTAGTCCAAGCCTCCACTGATAGATAAGTTTTGCATTGAATATACAAGTCATTCTTGTAACATCAGCTATACACATATATCACATCTGTTCACTTCTGTTACATGATTTGTTTTTGGCTGTTTATTTAATAACCTGTGTTTCTGACACGTAATTCTGTGGTGAGTTTTAGTTTTGGAATTATACAACCCTTTTAATATCTGTAGATATAGATATTTTATTATAATTATGTGCTACCTGTCGTTTGAGACCCCTCAAAGATCATTGAAGGTTTTTTTTATGGATTATAGAATATGCAACAATAAAAAATAAATATTTTTTTAAAAATAAAAATAAAGTAATGCATCTTATATTTACATTAACCTGGCCACAGTAATCAAGACTGGTTGCATATTACATAAAATTAAATGACACATTTATGTTTATCCACAAAACAAAATTAATAATGTTCCGACGAATTTTATTATCTGTAATCATACTGAGTGAAATTTACTGGATAAAAAATAATAACATAAAATATTATTTCCTAAATTATTTTTTTTCATTATATTCCCTAGTTAATCAGAACCTTTTAGAGATTAACAATTGAAATTCTCTTTAAGAAAGGGAGTGACAATAAAATTAAGTAACCTATTTTTAGCAATGCATTACTGTACTTTTATATTGTATTTTCATCTTAAAAGCAAACTCAAATGGCATGCTCATATTTATTGTAAAGTTTTTTTTTTTTAATTTTGCTAATAATTCGTTGTCTGGATGTGATTTTACATTACCTGATCTTATTCAACAAGATGGGAGGTGCCACTTACTTGTCTTTTACTTTTTCCATATTAAATTGTTTTAAAGTAGTTTGTAGACAACAAATTAAGTTTTTTGCTTATGATTTCCTGTATTCTTATAAAACCCGTAATTATGCATTTGCCCATTATAAATATGTTTTATTGTCTTTTGCTTAATTTCCAAAACTTATAATTTTGAGGTCGATAATGTGTGGACTTTCTTAACATAAATATTTGGGAATTGATTAGATGCCTTATTAAACTAAAATGAGTCCTTTTAAAATATTTCATGTACTTTGTTCAAGTGTTGCAGGTAGGTGTATCGGATGTTTGAGATCGCTTTATTCCTTCAAGGGCTTTAAACGGTTAAGACCATTTCCTTTTTTTTTCTTTCCTGCGGTTCCCAGTTAGAATGCGCATTAGAATTGTCACACCTGGGAATTCTACGCAGTTGTCACACAGTCACTAAGTACTTGGATGAGTTCAAACTTGGGCTGCCATGTGACACACCTTCCAACAGATTTATGGCAAGACGCCATCCCGTATATCATTTTTTTTATTTATTGATTAGTTATTTTATTTTGCAAAGCTCCGTGGTTTCAATGTACCACACCCTTCATCCTTTAGATTAAATCCTCACACGCACCACCAATCTCTTAATGTGAATTTAGTTATTCTATTGATTTGCATGTCTTAATAATATCCCTAATCTTATAGCTTAACAAGTATCAGTCCGTTCCATTCTTGAATTCAATAAATGTTTTATTGAAATCTTTACTATCTCAAATATTTTAATTCAATAATTTATTATATTTACTCAAAGCACCTCACATATCATCTTCGCAAACTCTCTTTATTAATTTTACTTAGACACATTATCGTAATGTTATTGCATTAACCTGAGGTATAGAGAATTAATTAACCAGACATTATGTAAATTTGACTTTCGTTTTGTTTCAACATATATTTTTAATTATTCAACATCGCTGTCTTACATATACAGACAGTGCACATATATATTTGTTAAATCAATAAATCTTTTGAATTTTACTATTTATTTTGATTCTAATTATTTACTTTCTTGATCCACACCACTATTTCAGTCTACATCACTTTTATGTATCTATTTTGTACCATCCATAGACGTTAGTTAGCAGACCTAAGTTTATATTGTAGTATAGAGTCTCCTTATTAGTAGCATCAGATGCGTTATCATGTAGGTGGCGCTGTGGAGTATAGACTTTGGATTCGAACTTAGGATGTACGGGAAACAGCCCTTCCTAGTGTTGAGTTCAGTGTCTGGGTTTAAATTCTGCAGTGTGTTAGCAAGATAGAATAATCTAGCCTTTACAATATATATATATATATAATTAGTTAATTGTTTTTAATTGCTAATAAATTGTCTTAATACTACTCTATGTTGTTGTCTGTTAATGTCAATTGTGTATTTATGTCTGCTGGCTTTTCAATCATAGTAAGGGACACAGCAAATTAGTGGCAAGATCATTGCAAACTTAGAGGGAAAGGTATTTTTTTTAAAAAATTGTTAGTAAGTCGAGGGCAGGCAGTGTTGGACCCAGAAGACAGATGGAAGTTAATAGTAGGGACAGTCAGCAGTAGTTAGTAAAATGAGTTCATTTGGTCAAAGTAACATAATGGTATTTGGCATCAGTAATGTGTCTGAATGGCTGTTATATGTAATGCAGCCAGAGAATTTTTTTACACTGAACTGTATTGATGATCATAAATGGAATATAGTGGCATTTATGTGTTTTGCTGGAAAAAAATAATAGAGGTTATAAATAGATTATTTGAAATATTCATAACAGAAAATATAAAATACAAAAGAACTAATAAAGAGATTACATGATCATTTTAGTCCTCGTCCATCCCAGCACATAACTTGATTAACCTTATGAATAAGAAGCAGTTTAATGGGGAGAAAGTTAAAGAGTGCAACTCAGTTCTGAGAGGGTTCAATTGATAGTAATCTACTGACAATTTATGATCATATAGCTCATGCAATTGAGGATTATCAAAGACTAGATGTTATTTATTTTGATTTTTCAAAAGCCTTTGATAAAGTTGATCACAATGATTTACTTCATAAATTACATAAAATAGGTTTCTCTACTAAACTTGTATATTGGTTTCAATCATTTCTGTGTAGTTCTATAGCATATATTAAATTTAATAATAAGGTTTCATTTAATTTTGAATGCAATTTAGGTGTTCTGCAGGGTAGTATTTTAGCACCCGTGCTGTTTAATGTTTATGTTAATGATCTTAAGGATTGCTTGAGATATTCTTTTTTGTTAAGCTATGCTGATGACTCTAAGATTTTTAGAAGAATTATATCAGCTAACGATTGTGTTCTCCTTCAGAATGATATTGATAACTTTAGTGCTTGGCGTGAGTTAAATAATATGACAGTTAATTTTAATAAATGCACCTTTGTTTCTTATTCCAAAATCTGAAGTTTTACAATTTTGTTATTATATCATTTCTCATAAAATTATTTCAGTTAAATGTCAAAAAGATCTTGGAATTATGTTTTCTTGTAATGTATCTTTTATTCCTCATCTTGAAATGATTGTTAGTAAGGCTTTTAAAATTATGGGTGCCATTCTTAGACATGGTTATCAGTTCTGTAATGATACTAAACGGAAATTGTGTTTTCATTGGTTCTTCCTATTATTGAATATGGTTCAATAATTTGGAAACCTAGTTCTTGGCAAGGATGTAACTTGTTGCAATCTATTTCAAAGAAGTTTTTCAAATATGTTTCCTGGGAGGGTAAAATGATTAATCTTTCATCTAAATGAAAGTATAGGGATTTGAAATATTTTTATAAAATTGTTAATAAACAATTTTTTTATCAGATATAGTTTCAACTATTTCAATTAGGTCTTTGAGTTATGATACTAGGTCTATTTGTTTATATCAGATTCAAACATGTCATTCTAATATTCTTAAATTTTCTCCTTTATTTAGGTTACCCTCTTTATATAATCAGATTGGGAGTAACCTTAATCTGTGTGACATTGATTATAAGAAATTTTGTAATCTTATTAAACTTAAATGTTATGTTTGATTTTGTCTTGTCTTTTAAATTTTACTTTATTATGTATACATTTATATTTTCATTTTATGGTATATGTTTTGTTTTCACTTTTATTGTATGTGTAAACTGTAATTGGCTTTATGCTGTTGTTTAGCACTTAAATAAATGAATTGAATTATTATTATTATTATTATTATTATTATTATTATTATTATTATTATTATTATTATTATTATTATTATTATTATTATTATTATTATTATTATTATTATTATTATTATTATTATTATTATTATTATTATTATTATTATTATTATTATTATTATTATTATTATTATTATTATTACTACTACTACTACTACTACTACTACTACCACTACCACAACCACTACCACTACCACTACTACTACCACTACTACTACTACTACTACTACTACTACTACTACTACTACTGCTACTACTACTGCTACTACTACTGCCACTACTACTGCCACTACTACTGCTACTACTACTATGACTACTACTATGTCTACTACTACTACTACTATTACTACTACTACTACTACTACTACTACTACTACTACTACTACTACTACTACTACTACTACTACTACTACTACTACTACTACTACCACCACCACCACTATTACCACTACTATCATTATTAGCGAATGAAAAGCTTTACATTTTCTTCAATTTTTCCAGCCTCTTTACTAAGTCTCTTTACTAAGATGCACACACACACATAGATAGCCTGATTTTAAATAAAAGGATTTGAAGTGAAATTTTTCAGTCTATTCATCCTCCACTCTATCTCAAACAACAGATTGACCCCACACATGTGATAAAGAACCCCAATAAACATATTTCATGCAGAACCAGCATACATAAGTTGGGCCAGATTGTAATCTCCCACACATATATGCAATCAGTGCCCGGTTTATTGGAAGGATAACAAAATTGAAGCCTATCGATTAAAGTTTAAGGAATTGCTATCTTAATATAAGCCAAGGATTGAATGTATATATGTGTGGGAGATTATCATCTGGTCCAAGTGATGAATATTGGTTATGCATGAAACATGTATATTGGAAATCATGCATCTTTTAGCATGTATGTGATCATGTGTATCAATTGCTTGAGATAGATTGAAGGATGAATAGACTGAAAAATTCTCAGTTTAAATCCTTCTATTTACATATATAGAAAATATTCAGTAAAAGCCAATGAAATACTGCCTTAGAATTACATAGCATGATTTTATATTTTATTTATTGCAGCATTCTAAATAGCAGGTTTTTTCGATATTCTTGGTTCTTTTTTTGTTTTCTTTTTATCATTGTTTTTTACACAATATATTAGATTATTTTTTTGCTTACTGATTATTTGATAAATTGGAATTATGATTTTCCCATTGATTCATTTTTTAAAACTTCAATTTTTATATCATTTAATTATACTTTATCAGATAAATTTTACGACAGCAATTACTATTTATTTTTCATAGTGTTTTTTGCACTTTTATATAAATCTACTTTATTTCTCTTTTTATAATTAATTTATTTAATATGAGTTAAATGTGAACATTTTTAAAGCTTTATGCTCTTACATCAAAATGCTTCAGACTGGCTTATATATATAAAAATTTAAGTAAAGAGAAGGTGGAACCACCTTTTTTTATAAAATCTTTGTCTTGTGTTTTGACTTAAGAGCTCCCTATACAGTCATTATTACTTCTGATTGGCTGTCATACAAGCATTCTAAAAGTGTATGTGAGAGTTTTCAGCCTTTCAATTTAATTACTAACTGCTTGTGCTTAATAAATAAATAATATTTAATATCTTATAGTAAAATAAAATTCTTCATTTATTAAATGTTATTCTCATTTTTATTTTTACAGCATAAACATTTGGTTTTAATAATAATGTATTAATAAAAATATCAACCTTTTTTTTAATATTTATTATAAGTAATATATATAAAAAACATAGTTTTGAGTGTTTCTTTGTATAAGAAAAAAGAAAACACAATTTTATATATATATATGTGTGTGTGTGTGTGTTAGTGTGTGTGTAAAGATATTGTATATTTTATTATAATGATTTTTTTTTATTAATATGCAGATGTGGGGAGGTAAAATTAGTAATTTGAACACTGTGATTGATGTTTCTTGAGTGGTTTATACACAGGCATTGATACTTTTTTAATCTCAGGAAGCTATAAAAAATAATTATTATTATTACTTAAATGAATTTACAAGCACAAAATATTTCATTTATATATCTATTTACCACATATAAATGTTAAATACAATATATTGATAATTTATTCTGTTTATAATGATCAATAAATTTTACTAATGCAGTGCCTGATTGAAATTATTTTTATAAGGTAATAATCACTTCTCTCTTGCACCACTGCTGTAGTACAATATCACTTCAGTGATGCTAAATGCATAGATACTCTCATTTCAATCACCAGATAAATACTTTGGAACAACATCTTATTTTCATTATATTTACTCTCTCAATCCAAGTCATGTATGATTGGCCTATGTAAGTGCATTTAGGTTGAAAATAAGATGTGCCATTCTTATTTTTTTAAAAGTCTTTATCCTTACATTTAGCATTACTGATCTAATATTATAGTATAACCCCAATGAGGAGGTATTATTACCTTCTAAATAGAATTAACTCAGTTTATGTTTAACTAATACTAGTAATATAATATACAATACAGAAGAACATTGTGATATAAATTACTCAAAAACAACATTTTTGTACAATCTTGTAGAACTTGAGTAATAAAAGCTATTTGAAACATAATAACTGACCCATAAATAAATCAGTCATAACATTAAAAATACTCTTCAAAAGAGACATAATAATTATAAATAGTACACTATGCTTATATGAAACAATATATGATTTATAATTGAAAAGTGTATGTAATTCTTTTCAAATTTTTAACTTCTATTACTTGTTTAAATATTTAAATATAATAAGTTATGAATTATGTAAATAAAATACATTTATGCATTATTAAAATTCTGATATTGTTGTTTTCCATCTTTAATAACAAGATAAATGTTTTTAGATGATATTGTTAATATCTGTAGTCCAGAGAATAAAATAATAATAATTATTATAATGTAAAATAAAAACAAAAGGTCATATAAAAATATATAACTAAGATTTTAATATGGTCTTTCAGAAGCCCATCACTATTACACAGACATATAAATACCATAAGATATAAACATTTTTTCTCAAGTTCAATCCAAAGTAATAGCTTGGTAATGCACTGCCACTGATGAATCACCATAACATAAGAAAACTCACATATATATAATAAATATAAAACATATCCCAAGAAAATATCAATTTTGGGGCACATGAAAGATTTAGCTCTATTTTTTTGAATTACAAATCTTTTGAAATCATTTGTTGAGCATTAAAATAGGAAAAAGACAAATGAAAAAGATTGGATTTATGCCAATACCACTATGAATTGGTAAACTAATAACATGCGTTAAGTATACATTGCAACATAAAAAGAAAAACATGATGTAGTATAATCTATAGTAAAATGAATATTTGTTGCTTTACCATTATTAAATCTGCTTATGCCAAATCACCTTTTAAAAATGTTAAATTTATTACTTTGGAGCAGAAGTATAAATAATAATAATAAAATTTGGATTATATATATATATGTGTGTGTGTGTGTGGTTATTGTGCACTTTGTCCAATGTAGCCACTCAATGGCATTGTTGCTTGCAAAAATAATGAAGTGTAATAGTAATGGGCCAATAATTTTTTGCTTTCTGTTCTCCAACAATTTTTAAAAATATTTTAAAAAAATTTACAAATGAACATTATTACATAAATTACATTTTTAATTACATTATACATTTCAGCATGTACCACAATTTAAAAACCAATAACAGTTTTTAAATTACAATTTATAATTACATTATACATTTCAGCGTATAGCACTGGCAAGTGCAGGGAGGGGTCTTATGGTTTTGCCAATCCTTTGGGTTGGCCATTACATGCACTCATATGAGCAAACATAGTTTTTAGCATATAGCACTGGAATTTGTGTTGGGGATCCAATGGTTTGCAGATCCAAAGGATCAGCCAATACATCAATTTGTATGAGCAAACCAAGCTTTCAGTACATAGCACTGGAATTTGTAGGGAGGATTCGATGGTTTGCAAATCTGAAGGATCAGTCAACAGTCAATAGATGCACTAGTCTGAGCAAACAAGCCTTTCAGTGTGTAATGCTGGACAATGTGCAGGGGGAGTCATGGTTTTGCTACAAACACAGATAATTTATTACTCTCATAGCTGTTCTCCTGCAAATTCACCCTTTCGTGTGATTTATGTGAAGTGGTTCTGGGATCTACCTTTTCGCAATTTTTTTTACCTTCCAAGATATGTAGAGAAATGCAGCAATGGGCTTACCATTTTAGTATGTAATAATATGTCAGGTAAGTTTTAAGATTGTTACTTCGAATGCACATTAAAACACTTATGTCCAGTTGAATTCCATACACCCTCACATCGTACTGTAGCGATCTGTGAAGTGTGTGCTATTTCCATATGGGCCATAATATTTGTGTGCAATGCCATCTAGGCCTACTAACAGATAATATGAACAGAACTGTTCTATAGGTTGTCTGCTCATTATTGTTATATGCTCAACTTAATCTTTTCAATATTTTCAAAAATAATTTATAATTACTATCTATAAACATAAACTGTAAAAAAATTTAACTTTGAACTTTCACACACATACCCTTAAGAATTTTAAGCCAAAATTCCTGCATAGTGTTAGACAAAAATATTAATACATATATAAATATCTAGAATGCATAATATTACTGAAGTTGACCTGTTTGAGGTGCTAATATTTTTTGTATAATTAACTGCCAATACTTATTCAAACATTGAAGACAACAAATCATTTTCTACTATTATATAATAGATGTCAATAGTAAAATTATATAGTGCGTTTATGTAAAGTCAAGAGTCATACAAAAACATATGTAATAGATTAAACTTGAAACAGTAAACTCTGCTCAAATATTTTTGATTTAATGAAATGCATGTATATAACAAAATAAAACAAAAAATTCAGTATTAAGAATGCATAAGATGAGGTAGAGAGGGAGAGAGAGAGTGAGTAAATTGAATTTGGAGCATAATGCTATGATATGTCAATTAATTCATACTCTTTGACTTTTTTTTTCTCTTGATTTACAAGATATTATAACTGTATTAAAGAGAAAATAAAACAGCTTGAGAGTTACTTAAAGAAAAACATATCAAATTTATTAAAATATTAAGCTGAAAGTTATTAAATTAATATTAAATATGGTTTGTTATTAAAATCAAATTCAATACAATGATAATAGTATAATCTATATTTTTTTTTTCATTTTTTGAGAAAAGAAGAGTTGTTGATAAAAAATATTACAATTAAATATATTAAAAAGAAAAAAGGAAGAAATATAATTAAAGATTGATTAATTAATAGAGCTCAAAAAATCTTGCAAAAGAAGAGCTTGAGATGAAGTAAAACATTTTTTTTGAAAAGTATTTTTTGAAAACAATAAAGATCAATGGCAAAATGTACTTCTCTAGTGAAGTGAACAGCAGTAAATTCGAGCAGATCTTTTTACGATAAATGAAAGCATAGCAATAGTTAATATTTAGTTGCAACTTTATGTAGTAAAATTACTTCCAGTGTTAGAGAATATTATTTTCAGTACAATAAAAATTATGAAATGATCAAACATACTAACAGTTCATACTTACTAAGGATGAGTGGTTAATTCATTCCCTATGTGTGTTTATCTTTGTCCTAGTATCAGGATAAGAAAAAGAAAGTTTTACAATTCAGTCTTCAAGAAAAATGTCTTTCTTATTCAGAGATTTATATAATTATTGCTGACTCCTAAAATTGTACAAAATGATGATGTTTAACCTATACTTAATTAATAATAAAAGAAGACATATACCAGTGCTAACCATCTTAACTGAGGAAATGATAGAAATTATCATTTGTGACCAATATAAAGATAAAATAAAAAATGTAAATAAAAAATTCATGGAAAAAAGAGTCCTATCATTAATAACCAGGGAGAAATGTTTATTGGGAGCTTGAAGCAGATCAACCAGCTGGTAAACTACAAATAAACTGCCTTAGGATTGCCTAAACCAAAAAATATGTTGAAAAACAATATCTGACTGTGAATAGACATAAGTGCTAACCAAAGGAAATATATATATAAACAAAAAAAGACTTATAAATCCAAGAAATAATTCAAATATTTTCATTTTATATGATACCACATGTCTGTGCAGGTATATATATAAAACTATTATAGGTAAATTTTAGTCATGTATTTATAATTTTATATCTAGTCAAGCATGTCCAGAAATTGTACATGTCTGTGTGCAGATATATATAGATGTTGTATATTGGAAGATATGTAAATCACAATGTATTAACTTGAATTTTATATGTTAATCAAAATCAGAAGGCTTATATGTGTATAGCCATATTCTAAAGACCTTAATGTTTTTATTGTTATTATAAACTTATGTCATTGATAAAATTATTCCTGTGACTTAATTCTAAATATTTTTTAGATTATTATATGTTGCATCATATCTTGATCACAGTGACAATTATAGAGCTTATGTTCTCTTAGCTAGATTTGTGCATAATGATCTGATATTTAAAAGGAAATGTATATTAGAGTTTATGGGCATCCAGTGATGATAATGATATTCTCACCAATGATTCCATGATGACAACCTGTTGACATGAAGAGTATATTCTCTAAAGTCCATGCACTATATTTTATTTTAGTTTAGTCTCTATTAGAATTTAATTTATAGCTGATCAATACATTAATGGTACTAAGTGACTAGAGCATTGATGATGATGAACATGTTTTGATATGCCAATATTATTGTTTTATGGTTGCATATTCTATGGGTTAGCACTTAAGTTGGTGCACCCAAATTAATGTTTAAATAATTGTTCCAAGCTGACAATGGCTGTATTGTTGGCCTGGTTGACAGTAGAAACATTTCAAATTCAGTCACAAGATTGGCTGTTGATTTATTTTTATGATCATTCATGATGATGGATGATTATTACTTATTTATATTACTGGTGAATTTTGGGTTAATGATACTGATAGTTACTGTAGGGAAATAACTGGGCTGATATCTCAGAGAGTTCAAGATCTCTAATGCTCCTTTTATATATAACATGACTTAGATATAGAATGTCTGAAAATTTCAGATTTTCTACTTAATAGTTATCCATTAGATAAAGTGCTGGTCTTGTCCTGGTATTTTTAATCTAATGCTTGAATATTCTAGTACCTTACTGAGAAATCCAGTACCAGAAACTGATCTGGGGTTGTGGATATTCTCCAAAGCTTATTAAGAGCTTATTTGCGAGCTCTTTATATAACATCTATAACACAAGCTTGTTAAATTAGGTCATGTGACATGTGAATTGATTTCTTTATTATATATATATATATATTGTTGTTTGTATCTTGAATTTCACATGAGAAGGTGTATTGGTTAATAGATACATCAGGAAAGAATTTTTAGTAAAATGTTGTTTTTTGGCTAGTTTAGTAATGTTATATGATTTTTCATTATATATATATATATATAATCAAATGATTTAATTGTAGTTCAATCTACAATGTAATATGTTTTTATGTGAATATATATTAATTGTTAACTAGATAACAACTACTACATAATAAATTTAATATATTACTATTTATCTAATAAATATATTTCTAGCAAAGATACTACTATAATAATACTTACCACTGTGTAACTACAAATTGAATATGTATCATGAGACTTGTAGAAATTTTGCAAAATATTAATCTGCTCAGAACTTCTACCTTTAGGTGTATTCAATTCATTACTGACTGTATTTATTAAAGTAGCATTAGTTTCTCTAAAATACACATATATATATATAATCATGATTTGAATGGAAACTTATTAACAAAAGTAAAAATTATTTACATTTGAATTTATTTAAAAATACATTGACTCCACATTCCACTACTTTGTATGAAAAAGATAACTAAGAACTTCGTTTAATGTCATCTAAAAATATCACAATAATTTTAAATAATATTATAAGTATATGGTTTTTCATTGCAATTGTAATTTGTTATCATTAGAACTTATATAATTATTGTTATAAGCAATAAAATCATTTTCCTGTATCACTCATTTTCTACTTTTATGAAAAATGAAGGAACATTTTCTTTAATAGCAAAAAAGAGAAAAAAAATTTCAAATTGTATTTTTTAATTATATTTAATTAATTGTTTAAAATGGTACATTTACATATGTTGCTTTATTTTAATATAAAAATCATTCGGGGGCGGGGGGGGGTATAAAACCTTGAAAAAAAGAAGTTATAACGTTTTTAAAAAGATAAAATATTTAGTTTTTAATTATTATTATTTTTATGTTAAATATATTTTATGAGCAGATAAGCAAATATGTAAAAAGATTAATCCATTGAGTTATTTCTTTTGTAAGTTAAAAATCATACTAGTTAAAAATGAAAGAGATAAGAGACAAACGAGTCTAAAGTAAAACTTTTGTTAGTTTGTTTCCATGGTCTGTCACATAATGAAAAGCTTTTGGATTATAAAAATGTGTTTCATTTATTGTTCTCTCTTTTTCTACCTGCTGCTCACTTAGAGTGAAGGACTCTAATTTATAAAAAGAAATATATAATAATCTGTTATATTAGGTTGTTATGTCAAAACCTTTGTTAAAAAATCACAAAGAAAAAAGTAGCTAATATTTTCATAGAGAAATGGAAAAAATATCCATATGAATGACTCCCTCCATAGTAGGTGCTAATGCACTAATCACCAGAGACTGGCTTCCTTCCAAAATATCTTTTCCTGCTAAAGGTTTTAATAAAATAGTATACTCTAAAGGAAAAAGAAGGATGGAATATATGTCAAAAATAAAATATCATAGCAAATGTTTTTCGAGGGATACAGAATAACAAACAAATACATTACTATTTCACATATGTGTGTTTTAAATAACATAAAAAAAGAAATATCTATCAGTTAAGAAAACATACAGCTTTTTAATTTGAATCAATCACCAGCTATTCAACTATAGAAGCATTTATCATCACATTTAGCAAAATTGATCTGAAATATATTTCCACATTGAGGTAAAATTATCCATACAATAGCACCACTCAGTGCAAGCCAGAATAATCAATAGATGCAGAAAGTCTGTGCATAAAATTTTTATATCGTGTCTACTCATTCAGTATCCCCAGACTATCTTGTGACTTTCATTAATGAGGAGCCTTGGATCTGAGAGCACTACATGTAGGCTCATCACTGATGAAAGCCACAAGCTAGAAACTAGTCTGGGGATATTGTATGAATATGCACTAGATAGAGATTTTATGCACAGATCTTCCTGCATCCATTGTTTACTCTGGCTTGCACAGAACAGTGATACTATATGGAGAGTTTTGCCTCTGTGAAAAACATCTTGTGTAAGCATAGGAATGGTGGTCACACAATGTTTTATGGTTTAAATATATGTCCACACATAACACAAAATACAGAGATAATATATATTTGAAACTAAGAATGTTAACACTTAAATAGAACACTTTTGTTATTGGTCCAGCGAAGTAAAACTCTGAAACTTTTAATTGGTCAAGTGACAAACTTTTTGATACAAATATTTTCATCTTTTAATGTATATTAATTTTAGTTTCATTTTCAAAAAGTATATTAATTAGTTGTAATGTTAAGAAAGTAAACGAAAGTTATTTCAAAAATATATTTTTATTTGTATTTTATAGAAATATTCTAAAGCAGAAAAATCAAAGAAAACATTATGAGCAAATTAGAAGCATTATAAATGTCATTTAGATCCCTCCCAGATTTCACGTTACGAATTTTTTAAGAATTTTTTAGGAAAAATTTTAACGTCTTTCTCAAAATAATTATACTTTCAGCATATTATTAAAAAAATACACCAAAAATACATTATAATGCCAGAAAAATATTCTAAATCATTAATCTTTGTTTGAAAATCAAATAAACAGCTTGAAGCAATCTAACATCTTGACAAGATGTCAAAAATTGCTGCTACAGCTGGTTTCTTTTTCAATTTACAATCGTGTAAAGTATACAATTTTTTAATAAAACCTTACTACTTTTGTAAAATAACTATATTTTTTATTAGAAATATTAGATTTTATGAAAATTATTTATAATATGTACGAAACATAATTAAAAAAACACTCCAAAACATATATTTTCATTTTAGCAGTGAAAAAATATTTAACGGAATCATCAGCCAATAAGAATTAGGAATAGATTGGGAATAGATTATCCAACCAATCAAAACTGGCCTTCTTCTTTTGTTCAACTTAAAATCCTCCTAGTATTGATTTTTTACTTGTAAAATGATTCAAAAGAGGGCAGCATCTTATAGGCCTTGCTCTAAGCTTTAATACGGGTATTTTTTCTTCAATGTAACTAAAAAATTGGCTGAGTTAGAGCAATCTAAAGGTGACAACCACGATATCGCATTTCAGGCTATTAAAAAGTTAATAAACTCTACTCTCAGATGTTTTGTTTATTGATATTTTTGTTATTTCTTCATGTCTATGAATGCATTAATTACTTGTGACTTTTTTTAGATTTTTATCTTTTATATCTTTGTGTATACCCATTTTCATACTTTAATATTATTATATCTGTAAAAAAAAATGTGCTTGATTTTTAAAAGTTAGGAATAATATTTGAAAAATGTTTTTGCAAATTAATTTTTGTTTAACATTAGTAAATTGTTAATTTGGTACTTATGTATTGGACTTGCAACATAGTAGAAATGGTACACCTTATCACATGCATAATAAATATCTAACCTTGTGATCCCATCAAATAAATCCTGCGATCTCATTTAATTTCATTCAATAATGTGATAAATTTACACTTTCATTCATTATCCAGATTTTATTTGGGCAAGTTCTTCTTAAAGTGTTTTTTTATTTCAGTGCTGATTTACTTTTTCAATTTTCTGATGAATACTACAATTTTTTTAAACAGTACAAAATTATAAATAAACATTTGGAGCTTATCCATACTGAAATCAATGTGGGTGAGTAAATTCACATTTCCAATAAGCAATGTTGTTATAACATTCAAAATTATAATAATAATATAGGTTTTCATAAGAGAACATGGTTGGAGGATTTCAGAATTCCACTTATGATAGCAATCTGATTTATTTTATATAGCTGGGCTTGCAAATTAACATCCATAGAATGGGGAAAAACAGAGCTTGTTTTAGTATAGAAAAATGTAAAATTCAAGGCCCTAACAAAATCTTTGAAAATGACAAGAGCCTTTTGCACAAAAAGAAAAAACAAGCTGGATGAATTCTTCCCGAACAGTGGGAGACCAGTGAATGTTTCATCATGAGAATTCATGATAGCACAGTGGAAACTCTGATGAAATACATCAAACAAATGTAAAATAGGAATTGACAATTTATTCAAACTGTTGAAAACCATATAAAACTGCTGAAATCGAGCTGCCAGGTTACCAACCATTTTCATGTGAACACGTGTTAAGTAAGTCTTCATTTTGGAAAAAAAATTTTACTTTTAGTCTTCATTTTGGAACAAAATTTTATTCACTTTAAAATGAAATACAATAGACAAATTGATTGTTTCATCCTCATGACAATTTCTGATATATATTACATGGTAACTACCATTTGTTTTCATTTTAACCATTTTATAATTTAGTGATGGTTTTGTCATTTTTAATGTAACATTTGGAATTTCATAATGCTATGTGATATTTAATATTTTTGGTGTAAAATTATTATTTTTAGTATTATTAAAAAATTATTTTTTCAGATTTATTTTTGCATGAAATTCATATTTATAATATTGTTAGAAAGTAATAGTTTTAATATTGTTAAAAATATACTTTTTCAGATTTTTTAGTCAGGTGCAATTACTGTCATGTATTAGAACTGCTATGCCTTTTCACATAGATATTCAGACTGCAGTTAACTTTGTAAATCTTGTGAAAATATCATATACACATGATTCATTTTAACAAATTTATCATTTTAAGTTTGTACAAGCTCCAGTGTACATATTATTTGATCAGATCACAAGATTAGAAAGTTATCAGTGAATTGATATGAATGTGAAAAGGCATAGCAGATCTAATATGTAAGTACCATTAATTTTTATTAAGATATCTATATACTTATTCCAGATAGTATGCCAAAGTAATTATAAACTTCCATAAGTGTATGCGGGTATGATTTATAAAAAAATGGTAATTTTCAAAACAGAATACAAGCCAGCACTTATGAGAAATAGTGGTCTAAGGGAAAATAATGAAGTGTAATTCATTACATGGTACAAATTGCCATAGAATTTTTAATAACTGGTACTCTTTAATTATAAATATTTCATTATCATGTGATCCATTGGCTGCTCATTAATTTTAAATATTTTATCATCATGTGACACATTGACTAAACTCCTCCAAAATTATACTAAAAATATAGTTGAACTCTTAATAAAATTATAAATGGTGGTAAAAGTAACAATAAGTATGGTACATTTGATCACCAGCTGAGGTAGTGTATATGAAGTAAGAGATTATGACACTCTGTCCAACCAGTGCATATGGATGGCCAAGTGGAGCTGATTCCATAAAGTTCTATTATGAAAATAAATCAAATCATTCACTTATATTTGTTTACTCAGTGACTTGATAATACCATCTAAAATAATATTTTTAAATTATTGTATACTCTAGAACAAAAGTCAGAATGTTTTACAAATTGTAATAATATATAGATTAAATCACACAGAGAGAAATTATTTTTTATGGAATAAGGAGGGACGAATGGGTATTATTGCATTAAAAAAATAGATCTGATCATCAGTAAATAGGGAATAAATAAAGCAGGTTATGAAAGTTATAAATTAGGCAGGAAAGTTGTGAAAAGATGTTTAGGTGAGAAAGTGAGCTGTTTCTGGTGTATTGTGTAGTTAGTATTTTTTTTTTGATGACAGTTTAAAAATACGTTATTAGCACTATTGTGATTGGTAATTATTGGAAATTATATTAGTATAAAAGAATACAGTGTCATTTAAACGGGAAGAAAAAATATATTCTTTTCTCTTTGTAGTAATTACTAGTATTGAAAAATAATAATAATAACAATAAAATAATCACTAAGTCTAAATCCTATAAAATGGAACACTACAACAATGAGCCAAGAAAGCAAAGGAAAAAATAGTCATAAGTGATTTTGAATAAGCTTGCAGAAAAGAATATTGTGATATTGAATATCTTATATAAAACATTGCTAAAGAATGAATTAAAATCATAAGAAAGACAGCAACAGAGTGAGCTAAAACAAGAAAAATATAACAAAAAATGCTACAAAAACAGAAGATATTAAATTATTGCAAGAAGAAAAAATGTTACAAGAAAGGGAGTTGAGAAATCAAGCAATACATAAGAAAAAAACATTGATGAAATAATAAATATGCAAGCCATGGACAAATTCAAAGATAATACAAATTTTATTCACTCCATTAAAGGATGAAAAACAAAACAATAAAAGAATAACTGATGGTGAAGTTAATAAACAAAATATAAGTGAAGTAGAGAAATAAAGAAATAAAAATTTTAATGTAACTAAAGAGACAAAGATAGAAGTGTTAGATGGGGCAAACGGTTATAGTTATACTATACAAAAAAAAGTTCAATATCAGATGTTCATAAAACCTTATAGAGAAGAGACTTTGGAAAATGAATTAATGGAGGAAAACGTAGAAAATAAATAAAAGACAGGGTATATTCAAAGACTATCTGTGTTAGAGATTTACTAAAGAGGAATATATGGCTGATCAATATATTGGAGAAAAGTATCTTATAACCTGGATTCAACTTTGAAATTTATATAATTTATATTGATAAAATTGATGTCAATATTTGCAATCAATATAATGATATCTAATTGGATGAAGTACAACCCTGAATAACAATTTTATTCTCTACCTGTAGGAAAAGAAAGAAAAGATAATAACATACTAATCTTCTTTTCAATTACTCAAATTAGTCTCTAAGTACATAAGAAAGATAAAAGATTTAGTATTGATAAATCTGGATAGTTTTAAGATATATGTTTATCGATAAAAAAATTATAAAAAAATAATACAAATTATAGAATTAGATATTGTAAAAATCCTTATTGTGGCCAATATAAAAACAAATAAAAGAAACAAAATCATGTTAAAAGGGCCATATAATGCTCACATTTTAAATACTAAAATGAGTATACAAACTTCTTTATGATGAAGTGGGAGTGAGAGACCAGTTGCTGTGTGTTAATATTTTCAGAGATGCTGAACAGCTCATGATTGTGATGTGTTAGTGTGCATTGAAGGAAGGTCCGAGTGGTTAATAGTAAGTGTTTTGTGTTCAGATGTTTATTTACATTGTTGTGTTGGAAAATATTGTGAGAAATTTTAAAACACCAGATGGGATCTCCTAGACCATTATTATATGCTGAGAGCAGCATTTTTGATGAAGGAGAGTTTTGTATTTTAGTCAGTAGAGAAATTCTTGGCTTTTTCTTATTATTATTATTTTGTTCACTTTGTAGTTGTAAATGGTCTTGCTTGGCTACTATATATCTTTACATTATTATTCTGTGGCGCACTTGATTCTTACTGCAAAAGTATTTTAGATATTTTCAGGTGTGTATATCTGCATATTTCAGTTATGGGGTTTGATGGTGATCTGAGGATAGTGCTACACATGAAATTTTGGAACATTCTACATTTTATCAAGATCAGATAAAGTTAAGAATATAAATGAGAGTAAAAAAGATAATTAGATGAATAGATCAAATAGTTAATGAATAAAAAATGGATTCTGAGTATCATTTTTGGTGAGGGAGTATGTACCAGAACAGTGTGGTGCATGGTTTCAAACACTTCATTTTCCAATTCATTAAATATAATGGGACATTTTCTTTACTAAAAAAGAGAAAAAGTGTTTAACATGGTAGATTTACAAATGTGTAAAGCCTTGCTTGTGGCTCTATATTAATATTATCCAAGTGAAGTCATTCAAGTGTATTAAATTTTGAAAAAAAAAAGAAAGTTATAATTTTTTTTTTTAAAAATAAGATATATAGTTTTAAATTAATTATTTTTTATGTTAAATTTATCTTTTTAATAAAAAGATAAGCAAATTTATAAGAAGATTAATCCGTTGAGTTATTTCTTTTATAAGTTAAAAGTTATATTAATTATAAATGAAAGATGAAAAAAACAAATTAAAGTAAAACTTTTGTTAGCTGTTCTGCATGAGTCTGTCACATAATGAAATAATACAGGGCTATAAAAATGATTTTATTCCGTTGTTCTCCCTCTTTCTGGCTACTGCTGACCTAGAGCGAAAAACTGTAACTTATAAAATATATATATAATAATTTGCTACCATAAATTTATGTGTAAAATTCTTGTTAAAAAATCCCAAGTGAAAACAGTTCCTAATATTCCAACAAAAAATGAAAAATATTTTCTATGAAGATATAACCAGTATGAATGAGTAAATGCCATTGTAATAAGTGCTATTGCACTAATTGCCACAGATGTCTGATCTGTTTTCAGCACATCTTCTTTCTGCTAATTGAGGAAAGGGGGGGGGATGGAATTCCTATAAAAATGAACTGTCATAGACAATGCTTTTCAAGAGCCAGAGAAACAAATAAATACATATGTATCCTAAATAACTTGAAAAACAGAAATCTATCGGCCAAGCAAACAGACTGCTCTTTTAGTTGAATCAATCACCAGATATTATTAAACTACAGAAACATTCATTATGACATTTAGGAAAATGAATCAGAAATGTGTGTACACATATAACCCAGAATCCAAAGATGGTATGTACTTGAAAGTATGAACTTTAATAAAGTCTAAAATCAGAGGTGAGAATATATTTTATGTATTGCTATTTTCTTTTATTTCTTCATGTCTGTGAATGCATTAATTACTTGTGTATTTTTTGAGATTACTTTTTTATATCTTTGTGTACATGCATTTCTTTAAATTTTAATGTAATTATATATATATAAGAAAATGTGTTTAATTTCTAGAAGCCAGGGAATGATATTTTAAAATGCTAGTTGCATCTGGAACTTAGGGGTGATATTTTAAAAATATTTTTGTAATTTAATTTTTTAATATTATTGTATTGTTAATTTTTATTAAAATATCTATTTACTTATTCCAGGCAGCATTCCAAAGTAATTATAAACTTTTATAAGTGTGTGTGTTATTTATCAAAAAAGATAATTACAAGCACAGAGATTAATGAGATAGTGATTATGAAAAATGGTGGTCTAAAAGAAAGTATTGGTAATAATAATGAGGATTAATTTATCATGTGGTATGAAACGCCATAAAATTTTAAAAAATTGGCTATCGTTAATTATAAACATTTCATTATCATGTGACTAATTTACTAATCAACTCCAAAATTATACTAAAATATATAGATAAGCTTTTATTAAAGTTATATATTGTGATAAATATGATAAGTATGGTACATCTGATCACACAGCTGAGGTAGCGTAAGAGCTTATAACACCCTCTGTAAGACCAGCACAACATATATATATATATATATATATATATTGTATATATATATATATATGTTAAAACGAAGATTTGCACGGGTTAAATATGTTATATATATAATTCCAAAAATATTAGTTAATTTTATTTGTGATATACATTACATACCTTGATAAGGTCATGATTTTTTATTTATATAAATATTTTGTTGCATGAAATAAGTTATATGATTAGTCTTGCAATTACAACATTGTATACAACAATTTTTGAAAGCATTTGTAGAATATGATTGTTATCAGAATTATTATCTAAACATTATTTGTTATTGAGATGAAATATATTTTGATGTTGGTGAAATTAAAAAAATAAAATAATTATTAATGTGATTGTGCCAGTCAAAACATGCTTATCCATCTAACACGAGCTGGAACTCACAAAATGTACTTCAAACCCAGACAAGCTCGAGATTTAGGTCAGGGACCAGCCTGGATTCGAACCCACTCTCCAAGCTCCATATCTAACACCTAATGGACAACATAACAATGATAGCACATGAGAATTAATTCTTAATCCAGCCCGCTAGCAAATCGGAGAAAACGATAAGACTCATGGACTTAAACATACATATAAACAACTTAAATACTAGACATTCCAAAGATAAAATCTAATATAATTAGTTAATAGGGGTTTTACTAATGAAAAGCTATGGGCAATTAGTGAATTGGATTGATTTAATAATGATACAGAAACTCATTTATTAACAAATTTCATATGTATCTTGATATAACATTATTTAGCACCAGGCATTTTATTTATTAAGTGACATTACTCTAGGCCATTTAAACAATAATTGATATGTTGGCAAATAGATTTGTAGCCATTATTTAATGGAAACAAATACCACACTATACAACTAATCACTACATTAAATTATTAGTTATGTCCTTTTATAATCAGTTCAAGTGGCTATTTTACAGGAAATCAAACCAAGTCTGGAGTGAAGCTTAATAATACATCTAATTACAATAAATTTATATGTTAAATATGGGCTTGTAAAGCATCCCAGATAGCTTTGAATCGAACAGGTTTTCAAGAATGCTTCAGATCAATGCCGAAGACTGCATATTAAAGAGGGAGAGTTGGCTATAGAGATTTTACTAATATGCTAGGCACAAGTAAAATATAATAATAAAGTTGCTCTGTGGATGGAAGAATAGTTTTAGGATTTTTGTGACCAACAGCAGTTTACCCAATAACCGGTCGTCATGCTGCTAAAAAGGGAACCTTTATTTGGTTCATAAGAGGCAGGGGACTTACGTGCTAATATGGCCCGTAGCTCAGACTTCTATACTGCACTACCCATAAAAGAGGAAGATGGGCTGGACTTACCATGGCTCCATCTTATATGTATAAAAAAAACAGCATAACGAGAAAATATTAATAAGTTTCACATCCACCAAGCCAAAGGATATTATAAATTAAATATCATATATTAAATGAACACCAGTTCATCAGCTTGATCAAAAGAGCCAACTCTTCTGTAGCATGAGAAATACAATATGTTACTGATGGGAATATATATTTATACAAACTTTACTTTATCCCATTCAATCTCTTTAGTTATCTATAACTACTAAACTTTTAAACAGGGGGGGGGAGTATATTTAATAAGGGACTTAAGAATACTTTACTAAAAAATGTACTTATGATTGCACTCCAGGCTAGTTTAATCTTTAGTAACCTAATAATTAAAGGTTGAAAAGCCACATTTTATATTTATATTAATTAATTAATAAATGACTAAATAACAACGAGCACAAAGGGTTGCTATTATTTAGAAATAGGGTCCAAGACATTGTGCAAAATGACATTATAATAACTAATATTTTGAAGATTTTAAATTGTCTTAAAAAGAAACATATTTTGTAATTAAATGCACGCTGTTTCAAAATGCAGGCATAATTAATAATTATTTAAGATAATCAAAAGAAAAGTAAATATACTGCAGTGATTAAATTATATAGCAAAATATTGAATTACTAAAAAGAAATTAGCAAAAGTATTACATTTTATATACTTCAAATATTATTTAGAAAACAATTTAGAAAGAGTTTACAATATTGAATTAATAAAGAAATTAGCAAAAGTATTTCATTTTATAGAATTTAGATATTATTTAGAAAACAATTTAGAAAGAAGTTACAATAAGATGGTTATATGGTTAGCTAACCTGTATTTTGAAGAAATAATGATTGTTTTTGAAATTCACACAGAGCTCTGCGATTTTGATATTAAACCAGTTCTCCTGTAGTTAGACTGGAGATATTCGAACTGGAATGAAGGTGAGTTCTTTGGCAGCTTATGGCATCTTCAATTTAGTTGGGAGATGATTTTAAAATGGTGTTGGAACGAAGGCAAGTCCCTTTTAGCAGTTTACAACATTTTTTATTTGGTGTAAGCTTGTTGGTTGTTGCTTCGGCATTGGATGGATTGAACTTCGGCGTTCCATCATGGGAAAGCAGCAAAATTTTGTCTGACTTTAGCCAGACATGGTAAAATTAAACAATTTCACTTCTGATATTAACAGCTCTTCAAAAGCAATTTGGAGTCTATCTTCCCACTTAAAATAAGGCCCATTTATACATTTTCACAAAACCTTAACACCTTTTTGGAATTCCGTTTGCCTCGGGACCAATTGACTTTTCATTAAACAAAATAATATAATCTAATTTTTACTACTGATAAAATCTCTGAGGTGTTATATTTAATTTACTTAAAAAATTATTAAAATATATAACTTATATAATTTGATTCAGTTTCATTAATTAAATTCCTTTTTAGGTGTTAAAGAAATGTTAAAGCTTAGCAGAAGGAAGGGTATTCTGAGATAATGATAAAGTCTTTTGTTGCAAACAAAATCAATCAGTAAACAGATTTTACATTTACCCGGGTGTGGTCACTAATTGATTTCTTGTTTACACAAAATTCTCATTTTTAATTATAAACGGATTTTTATTTTACTGAAATAAATAACTTTTAATATATTTTCCTTCCCAATATTATTTGTTTAAAAAAAAGCAAATTTAAAGAAAATACTTTAGTTTCAGTTATATATGTAAAACATTAAATCAGAAAACCATTAAATATAATTTAAAGAAAATGTTTTACATTATTTTTATTTAAACTTAAATATATATATATATATATATATATCATTCCAATGTTATATATATATATATATATATATCATTCCAATGTTTAACTTATCCATCCACATATGAATATAAAAGCGAATATAATTAAGAAATGACTGAAAATTAATAAAACATTTTATAATAAATTATGAGCATTTCTACGCTATAATTTTATCAAACCTGTCTAATTATAGTGTGTTTTTCATATGTAAATGGATGATGCCATTCAAGCGGCCATTATAGCAAAGTTTTCCCACTCAACTTATATATAACATTTTTACATTTAAGATAGGTTCGAAACTAGTTCAGACAAGTAGGCCATTAGGTTGATGGTGAAATGGAAAGAGATTGGAAGGTTTACGTTTCAATACATAATCATCATCAACCATTATCAATCCACTGCAGGATGAATGTCTCTCAAAGTTCAATCCATCTACTCTGATCTTTAGCTTCTGTTCTCCACATCACCCCAGCACACTTTCTCATCTCATCCATCCATCTCACAAGTGGTCTCTTTATGGGTCTTTTACAATCTCTTGGAATCTAGTTTAAGACTTCAATTATCCATCTATTACCATCTCTTCTAGAAATATGTCCAGCCCAACTCCACTTCAATTTTTTAATTTTTTCAATGAGGTCAGTAACACCTGCTTGTTCTCTTAACCATACATTGCATTTTCAATCTCTTCTTGTTACTCCTAACATGCATCTCTCCATACTTCTTTGAGAGGTCAGAAGTCTCTGTATTGCTCTTCTATTAAGTGTCCAAGTCTCAGATCCATAAGTAAGAACTGGCAAAACACATTTATTAAAAACCTTCTTTTTCAAACACATAGGCATATTTCCTTTTAGTATCAAGTTATTTATACCAAGAGCACTCCAACCAAGTTTAATTCTATGATTAATTTCATTCATTGTGTTTCCATCTATATTAATAATCTGACCAAGGTATTTGTAACTGTTAACTTCTTCTAATTCATCATAATCAATCTTTAGTTTCATATTTTGAGCAAATTGATTAAATTTTAGTCTTTTTAACATTTATCTTTGGTCCTACTTTCCTACTTTCTTCTGGTAACTCTTGCAACATTTCCTGCAGCTCTAAAGCATTATTTTCAAAAACAACTACTCTGCAAAATCTAAATGACTTAAATAATCTCCATTTACTTTCACTCCTTTAGTTTCCCATTTTAATCTACAAAATCCTTCTTGCAGCACTGCTGTAAAAAGTTTTGGAGATATGGAGTCACCTTGTCTTACATCCATCTCAATGTTGATTTTTCCAGTACCATTATATAATCTAATTATTGTTGTTGCATTTTTATAAATATTCCATAAAATATGACAATATCCTGGATCTATACCTTGATGATCCAATGCTTTAATCACTGAAGAAATGTTTATAGAATCAAATGCCTTTTCATAATCTACAAATCCAAAACATAATGGCAACTTATATTCATTTGTCCTTTCTATAACTTCTCTCAGTACCTGGATATGATCTACTGTACTAAAACCACTTTAAATCCAGCTTGTTCTTTTGGTTGGTGGAAATCCAATGTTCTCAGTAGACGAGTTGTAGTTATCTTGGTAAAAAAATTGTATAAAACTGATAAAAGGCTGATAGGTCTGTAATTTCTAATATCTTCTTTATCACCTTTTTTATATATGAATATTTTATTGCATTATTCCAATCATCTGGTACATCTTTATCATTTAGACATTTGGTATATAACTTTGCTAAAAAAAATTTATTTGTTCACCTGCTTCTTTTAATATATCAATTATAATTCCATCATTACCTGGAGCCTTTCCTTTCTTCATACATTTAATTGCACATCTCACTTTTTCATTTAAAATTCTGGGCAATTTGGAACATGTAATAGATATAGGAGGTACTTGTTCTTTATTACTATATAATTCTTGATAAAAGTCTTCTACTCATTTCATGATGTCATCTCTCTTTTTAGTAATAATTCCATCTTTTTTTCTTATTGCAGATATAAATTTCCTACCAATACCAAAATGTTGTTTTACATTCTTGAGACTTTTATTTTCTTCTACAGATTTTCTTGCTAGTTCACAATTATACTTTCTTATATCATTTTCAACTCTTTTTTGCACCATTTTACAAAATTTGAGATATTCAATCCTTTTTAGTGCATCATTTTTGTATATCTTCATATTTCTTTTTTTCTTCATAAATTCTCTATTCTCAGTAGAAATTTTATTGGTCAATTGCTGCTTTTTTCTAAGAGCTATCTTTGTTGCACTTTTTAAAAGTGTATCAGTTATTTTCATATTAATTTCATTCAAATCTGAATCATGTTCAAAATCTACTAATACTTAAAACCAATTTGTAAGTTTTAATTTAAATTCATTAGAATGTTTCTGAAGATTAGAAATATCAATTGTAACTATTGTTTTTTAATAATTTTTGTCTCTCTACTTTTGCATTAACATGTATCTTACATCTTATTAATCGATGATCACTTCCTGTGTTAAATTTATTAAGAACATTACAATCTTGAAATATATATTTTCTGTTAGTCAAAATATAATCCAATTTTGCTGTACTTTCATTTGGATGCTTCCATGTCTATTTTCTTTTAATATTTTTTTCAAAAAAAGAATTCATAATATAAAGTTTTTCTTTTTCAGCAAACTCCACTAGTCTCTATAACCATAACCAAAATTACCTACAGCATTTTCATCTTTCATTTGTTTACCAATTCTAGCATTAAAGACTCCCATAACAATTTTAAAATGTTGTTTACTCTGATCAAAAGCCTTTTGTATATCCATATAAAAATATTCTACTACTTCATCACTGTGAGAACTTGAAGGGGCATAAACCTGAATTATCTGCATTTGGTATCTGCTATTACTCTGTCCGATACACCATCAATCTCCACAATGTTGTTCTTCCACTTTTTATTTATAATGAATCCTACTACACTTCTATTTCTAATATTTGTGCTTTTATAATAGAGTATATTTCCACTTTTTAAATCAATTGTCTCTTCATCTTTTCTTCTAACTTCACAAAGTCCAATAATGGCCCATTTAATATAAAACAGTTCTTCTTCTAATTTCTTGCAATCTTCATTCACTTGAAAGTGATCTGCAGTTATAAGTACCTAAATAAAAAGTCATCATCAAATGGCAGCCTGGGTTCACAATCAGGAGATTCTTAGCACCCTCTGCCTTCAGTCACCAACTGCTGCCTTGGTTGGTGACTTTACAGCCTCCTGGGATAAGGGCCATGATTTATTTTCGTCTGTCATAATTGTATATATGTATTGGATATTTATTATTTACACAAACATTTATTCTGCCTTATCAGGCAACTGAGAAGAAAGACCATGATGTTTCTTGATCCTAATCTCAGAGGTAAAAAGCCAATAAACTCACCATGCTGGTTAATGTGTGTTGGTGAGCAGCCCATCCATGTTTATATACTACATGAATAATCACGTAATAATAACAGCTGCAACGACAAGAACGTATGGAGTGGATATTAGGAATTTGCCCTGCTCGGTTCCTTTAAGGCCTCCAAAAGGAATCAAAGGGTCTCCTTTCAGTTAATGGTAAACTACTTTCTGCAGCCTGTTTATATATATAAATATTAGAAGGGATTTGAACACTCAGACTCCCGCATATATATATATATATTCTGGTCAGTTTTGATGTCGTGTCTTTGTTCACAAACATTCCAATTGATGAAACTTTAAATATAATTTCACAACGTTGCAATTTACCAGACCATATTATTGCTTTGATTAAACGTTGTCTCTTGAACACGTATTTTGTATACAATGAACAACATTACAGACAAGTTTTTGGTACTCCTATGGGCTAACCTATTTTAGGAGTGATAGCTGATTTATTCATGGAAAATATAGAAACTTGTGCTTTAGAATTCTTTAAAACCTCTCATTTAGCTCAGATACAAAGATGACACTTTTGTCATATGGCAACATGGAAAAAATTAATCACATTATTTTTTCTTACATTTAAATAATATGCATCCTCATATTAAATTTACAATGGAGACAGTCTGATGGAAAACTCCCTTTTCTTGATGTTCTAGCCACCAGAACACCAAATAGTTTATCTTTTTCGATTTACAGAAAGAATACACACAGAGAAAGATATTTACATTTCCATTCTCATCATCACCCAACTCAGATAGTTTCTGTAGCCAAAACTCTTTTAATAGAGCAAATAACCTTTTAGATAAGTCACATCTGAAAGAAGAAATAAATCATATTAATAGGGTTTTATTAGCAAATAGTTATAATTATAAATTTTTAAAAAAAGCCTTATTTCAATCCCAAAATGGACAAAATAGGAAACAAAAAGATGATAAATCAGTTATTAAGATTTGTGTTTCATATGTAAAAAAAACTACAGACAGTGTTGGATGTATATTAAAATGCTATAATATAGATACAGCATTTTCTACTCATCAAAAGATCAGCAATATCATAACCAAGCCTAAGGATTAAATCCCTTTTGAATCTCATGGTGTTTATCAAATCTCATGTAAAAATTGTAAAGCTTCTTACATAGGTATGAATAATCATCACATCAGTGTTAGGAGAGATGATCATGCTAATGCAGTTAAACAACACTCATCATCATCAGCACTCTCACTCCATACTATAGATTCAGATCATAAAATTGATTTTTCTAGTACCAGGATCATATCTACCACATGATAATCTCTACCAGTGCAAAATTAGGGAAGCCATTAAAATATTTAAAAGGCCAGATTGTATCAATAAGTGAGATGATACATGCAAACTTCCTCCTATTTGGAAAGATTTTTTTAAAAAAAACATTCTTAATTTAACATTTTTGCTATTGGTGAAACTTTAACATTTTTTTTTTCAAATCAGTGATTGTATCGCCTCTACAATCATTTTTCTACTTTTTATCACCCAGTGGATGACTTGTGTGACCAAGTCAAAATGTCGGTATCGCAATATTTAAATTTTTAAACATGGATGAACCCACAAAATGTCTAGTATATATGCAACCTGTGAAAATCTTTATATCAACATATATATATATAAAATCAGTGTTTAGCTTATATATAGATAGCAATATATATAAATACTTATATCAACATATATATATATAAAATCAGTGTTTAGCTTATATTAAGATAGCAAATATTGTCATAACAATGTTGATTGAGTCTGGACTAACTGATGAGTCCCGGTTCAGGACAAAATATGTAAATTGGAGATTGATCATATGGTATCAGTTGCATAATATGAAATGGATAGCTATAGAAAGCTGGAAAGTATGTGTTCAAATCCCTTCTAATTGTATTAAGTTCAGTTTAAAGAATATACTTATATTTAAATATGTATGTATAATATTTGATAATAAAGTAACATTTTTTAAGTTTTATTTAATTTCTTTGATTCAGACCAACAAACTTCTTTGCCTATTTTCTTTGTTATATCTTTTTTAATATCTTGAGATTCAATTTAAAACTCTAACTATCCATTTATTAGCATTTTTTATAGATATTCCCATTCCTGCTCCATCTCAATCTCTTGATTTTTTAAAGATTATTGTAAAGAGCAATAGGTTGATATATGAAATTCATAGGCAAAAATATGAAGGATATTAAATCTTTTATAGAAATTATGTATTATTACACTAAAGTGTCATCAAGCTATAAACAGCTTGAAATATCACATGTTTATGATTGAATTTATCCTAAACTTCTATTTCAATAAATACTTGGCATGCATTAATCATATATGCAAATAAAAATTAAATACTGATATTAATTAATTAAAAATAATAAATTATGATATTACATTCTTCCATCTAGTCACATCATTATCAAACCCAGAAAAAGTAATTAGGTAAAAAAGCTAAGATATATTTTATATATCACTTGATAAACAAAACAAAAACGTATTTCATTTGTTTTTTAATACAGCCTTACATTATGCTTTGCAAGTAAATGAATCTGTTCTGTTCAATATTTATATAGGTAATATCTACACTTCACATGGCTTTGGAATATCTATTAATAAATAAAATAAAAATATTTTAATAAAATATTTATTTATACATAATATGTATGTAGTTGAAACATTAAATCCATCCTCTTGTCATCCTAAATCTTAAATTTCATTTTAACTAATAATACTTGAATACATTTTTATTACCAATCACCTTTAATTATTGTTATCAATTTATCTAAAATTATATTATTCATGTTGTCAATTATATATCTTTATAATAAAATACATTGTTATTAAATATTTTATATAAGGTAATGATGTACATTTTCTAGTAAAATAAATTTAGAAGATATTTACTTCTTGCTTTAACATAACTTATCTCAGACATATATATCTAAATAGATTGAAAAGAATGTAATATGGTTTGTAATTGTCATAAAAAAGATTTTAAATACAACCTTATTACTATGCTGAATCACATTTATATTGGTAGGGACGTAATTTATGAATTTTAAAGTCAAAAATTAACATCTTTTCTTTACTTATATATATGATTAAGAAAAATTTTATGTCATTTTTTAAAAAAATATATGTATTTTATTTTCATGCAAAAATTTTTAGTAAATGTGTAAATCTATTTATAATAATCAATGATGCAACATTCACATAAAAGGTGAATTAATGTAAAATATTAACATGACCTATCCATGTGTTAACAATAATGACTAATTGAATACTTATTAAAGATTTAAGATACCTTGAGATTTATTTTGAAATTCAATCAAGTATGTAAATTAGCCTTATTTTGATTACCATAAATTAGAGTTTATGTATGTGGATCATTATATAAATGCAGTTTTTAGATTTCTCTTAATGGTGAGAAAATATTATACCTATATAGTAAATTTATTCACAGTTTTCTGTAAATTTGAAGTCAGATTCAAGAGTAATCATTTACATAATTAGATTGAGTTATTATTAAGTTTAAGATTGAACTTAAAAGAATAATCTTTGCAGTTGAGTTATTGTGAAATCAGGACTGTGGACCTAAGATTGCTCTTCCCTAGAAGCATTATTATAAGGAATATATGGTGATTTTAATAATCTCATGCTAGATATTTGTGTGTGACTGTGCTACGAAGCTTATTATATAAATAAATTTATTGTATTTGTAAAGGGCAGCCATATATGGATTATATACAGGATGTATTGAAGGTTAGGGATACTTGATCATACAATGAAGTTAGTTTTATAGTATATAATTGAAAGATTAATATTTAAAAAAAATTAATCAAAGTAAGCTTTTACTTTGGATGCTTTACAAATAATATGATTGTTTCATATTTATTTCCCAGTGTGCATCTGAACTAAAAGTTAAAAGATAAGCAAGAAATTGCTTATTACAGCAACCATTACTATTAAATTATAATCATAAAGATAATCAAATTATAAAGAAAATTGTTATAAATCCTAATACTACAGACTGTAATTGACTGACAATTATGATACATCATAAATAAACTATTGATTTTTTTTTTGTTTATCTAATGTAATATTATCTGGTTTGCACTAGTAATTTCTTATTCATTTAACATGTATTCTACATGATTTGACTATGTATCGCAAATAGTGGTTTTATAGTGATCACCATCATTGCACAAGAAAGAAACTATTTTCACATATTAAAATATATAAATACAGAATATGTGCTCATATATTTCCTGATGTTGAATGTCAGGTGGAGCTTGAATCAATTCAGTTAAATTTAAATATATAAAGTGGACTATTACAATATATGTATATATTGTAGCATTAATATGTACAAAGTGTATTAATGACATAGGGATTGAAGTAGAAATTATTCAAAAAAACTAAAAAAATTAGATTAAGAGGAAAAAATATATTTAACATTAGTAAAAAAAAATATCATCATTTATATTCATTCTGTCCACCTTGAGAATTCAACAGTTTCAGCAGAAGTAAAGATTAAACTTAATGTAATTATGGATAATTGGCAACAAATGTCTTATCAATAACTCCATTAAATTCTAAATAATTGATTTAAAATGTTATGTCTCAGATATATATGCAGACAAATGGGTGGATTCATACTATTTTATTTATAAATTTATTTGGAAAATTTTGTTAATTTAATATCACAGTAACCATGTGTTATAAAAGTAGTCTTGTATGTATTGTAAGGGCAGCTTACAATCCTGTCTAGACCAGCCTTTATTTATCCACAATAGCAAATCAAATCCATTTAAAACATAAACTAGATAATAGATAGTTGGATATACACTATCAATTGTTTTATAATGCAAACATACAACATACATATATTCACACACATGTGACAAAAGTTTGCCTTATTAAATCTTAAATTAAATAATGTCACAATGGAATAAAATTATCTTTTTCAAAGTAAAATGAAAAAGACCATTTAATAAGATGTTTCATATATATATTTTTCAAAGTAAAATGAAAAAGACCATTTAATAAGATGTTTCATATATATATACTAACAATAAGGTACTTGTAAATGTATTAGATGTCATAATTTATGACTACAACTTAGTATAGACATATCAATGACCTAATGTCAAGTCAATACCTAAGCAACCAAGTGTTAGAAAATGAAAGTAGAATTTTAATATGTAATTTTAAATTTTAACTACAACCATTTAGTACACACAACAATACACAACTACAGCAATGAAAGTGGAAATGGTAAAGCTCATATAGTAAGCAATGGAAACTAAGCATTGTATAAAAGTGAATCCAGTTCATTTCCATCATCTTTTGTTATTTATTGAAAGATAGGATAACAACACACAACCAATACCTCAAGATCAAATCTTAGAATGTAAGAAAAGGTTGATGACTTGTTCAAAAATCCTGGATCAGTTATATAATTTTCACATCACAAAAAGTTGAAAGAAATCATAATCAACTGTTGAAATAGGGAAAGTTGATAATTTCTAGCAGTTTAATGAAAGAATTAATCTGATTTTGAGATGATAATCAAAAATAAAAGACTGTGGTATTATTCGAACAAGGCAAAATGGAAAGAGTACATTTCCAGCTTATATAGATAAATGACAAACTAAATTTTTTGATATATAATTTGATAAATGCCAAATAACAAACTGAACAAAGTTAAATCTATTATAAATTACTTAGCAATGTATTCTGGATAAATAAAGTCACCATAAAACTGGAGTGCTACTCTCCCAACTATACAAGCATGATTTAATTCACTCATCTATATAATGCCTAAAGAAACATCAAATGTCCCATAAGAAATGTCTCAATGGATCCAGGATGGAAGTAGTGGCAGAAAAGAGGAACAACATTGTTTCAAGCATATTGCTGAGAAATTTGAGCAATCTAGGAAGAACTTACCAGAATATAATGAAAAGAAGAGAGATAGACTATTCCATGAGAGACATTATGACTAAATGGGTGAAATTTAATCTGGATGGTTGAAGAAAATTTGGTTTATTATGTGTTAGATTGTTTTATATATTTGTAAAATTCTATTCTTATTTTATTTCTACACTTAGAAGTTCTGGCGTGCCTACACTTGGAAGAGTTCATTATGTTTAAAAGCAATATAGTATGGGGAGAAGTATTAAGTTAGAGAGAAAAAAATTATGTAAGGTTTAGGTCAGTTCCTTCCATAGTGACCTCACATTGGATCACCACCATGTAATATGGAATAAAGTAATAGTTTTGGTTCTATTCCATATTAATTACACGCACTATTATAGGACAGAGTTGTGTTGTTTGTTTATTTTTTTATTTTAACTAATAACCATTATATTTATTTTATTCTGTGTAAATGATCAATCTTCTAATGTGGGTGTTCTTTTCTGTTAACCATACCAACCATACTTAAGCAGGGGGTCCCAAAGATGATGGAACATCAATCATTGGAATTCAATGATGAGGCTATTATATATATATGATCAGTGAACATTGTAAATTGGTTAGTTGGCTTTATGGTCAATGTAATCATGATTTCTTTTATTTAATTTGCTTTATAAATAATGAGTGCTGAGTTATGTATCTCTACCATGGGTGTGCATTGGAATAATGGATACTTTTAATCGATGATATGATAGAAATGTGTACTTGACACATATAACTGCATCTTTTTATCATGTTAAATAGTTTTAAATTTTATTTGTTATTAATAAAAGTTGTTAATTTGATTTAAAATTAAACTGGTCCCTAATTTATTATAATCATGCATACACCCACTCATCAACTTATTTGACTATATATATATATATATATATATATATATATATGTGTGTGTGTGTGTGTGTGTGCATACACACTTTTTATATATATAATGATACAGCAATAGGGTTAGATGGATCTTAAGTCAATGTGAACCTGTATAGAGGTGTTATATTTGCTATACAAAGGAAATTCATCCCTGAAGAGATCTGAAGGCAACAGACTCCCTGGGTTTGAACACTGAGGCAGAATGAAACCTGAGAGAGGGGTGAGGTATGGATGAACTAGCCCAAATTGGAAGTAGATACAATCATAGGTTAGGAACTTTATTGCATCATTCACAACATTCTACTAGAAGACCCTAGGTCCTACCATAGTGAGATTATTTCCATTTTTTGGCAGACTGTTACATTATAGAAATACACTTACATGAAGTTGGAAAATATTTTTGTTATTTATTAAAAATAATGTAATAATTTAAAAAAAACTGAACTTTGCAAATGAATTTTTTTATCTTTTATATAAAATTATTTTTAATGTTGTACAACAATGCTTAATCTACAAAAAAGTTTTAATCTGTTGTGATAACTAAATCTAAAAGTTGAACATTATCCAGATAAGCCATGTAATCAAATTAATCTAGTGTGGAATGCAAAATATATTTATTAATTAAAACCTGTTTTCTTTTTGAAATATTTACTAGAATGTCTTAGTATAAAAGCTCCCCAAAATCTATTATATCATTCATTTATTCATTAGATTCTATTAGATTCCATTGTTTGTTTGTTTCTGTGCATTGATAGATTCATTCATTAGATTCTTTCAGATTCTACTAGTCAAATTCAGATTTAAGAAACTGGGTCTTTTCATTCTTCCAGTCATACTGGACTCATTGCCAGCTAATTTATCAAAATTATTAATACCCTGCAAACTATTTGTGACAAGTGGATGCAGTTATATAATGCATATACAATTTATTCCTTTTGCTGTTCTCTGAAATATGCATGTCTAGGTGCTATAGCAAAATGAACTCCATGCTCTAAGCCTAACTTTATCCAAAAGCATGTCTTAAAATGTATAAATGTGTGTAAAAGTGACCTTCTGAAATGCCAACCTACATGGAAGCTTTTCTCAATTAATGGACAATAAGAAAAATGGACACTACTCCTACAATGAAGTCACAGAAATATAAGGGACACATTAATGATAATATAAAATCTGTATATCTTGAATAAGTCTAGTGTAGTTAGAATTGTTTTTATTATGTATGTGTACAGCTTAACAATAATCTTAGATTTAAATCTATTATTGATTTATTTTATGTATATACTATTTTATAATATTACTGTCATTTATGGATGTTGTACTATTTTTATTACAGTATATATTTAATTACAATTTATTATGTTTAAAAAAATAATTTAAGAAATTTTCTTTTGGTTTATTGCGAGTTTTGACACTTATTAATGAAGTTTTAATTTTGAATGAGTTGATTATTATTATCATCATAATGTTATTCAAACCATTCAATTCCTCTCATTGAATATTTAAATCTAAGTACTTTTCTTTGGTAAAGGAAAGCCAATCTGAAGCTTAAAAGCAGAAAGTAAAACTTTGTAAATAAAATTTGTAATGATATTTTAAATTCACTTTTTTTTCATGGTGTTAATCAGTTTATTTTTATATATGGGATATACCTTTAAAATTGTTAAGAAATTTTCATGCTTATGTATAACATGTTTTTATATAAAAGTATAACATAAAATTAAAATCATATAAAGACTACTTTTATTTTCTAAAGCATTTCTTTTATGCCAGAATAGTTAGCTATGTTTAGTTTCTATCCAGTTGATTTTATTTTGTATTATCTTTAGTCATCTGAGCCATGTACTGCTTTAATGGCAGTCTATTTACTCTGGCATGATCTAGCTTTGGTATAGCTACCATGCTTGCTTTGTTTTATTTATTACTATATATTGGTGAATTCTTAGTAGATTATAGTTTGGCACATTTCGAACAAGGTCATATATAGATATTCTCTTTTAACCTGGGTTACCAGTCTCTTGATTTGCTGACTTTGTTGTTTATGCAAGGGGAAGCTCACAATTAGTTTTTGATGTCTCTCTCCCATTTAATGGCCCTTATTATTTTAAATCTGATTATCTGGTGGTATGGTTATTGTCACACGCATGAGTCAGTAATAGTCATGTACGTATAAGCATATGGTTAGAGAGATTGAAGGTTTTTTAATATGTGAAGAACTATTTCTAAAACATTATTTTAATTTTATCGGATTAATTAGAAAGGAGAGAACAAATTAAGCAAATAAAATACTCTTCTATTAAGACATCTGTAAATGAAGTATTTATTTGTTGATGAATTCTATTTTTTTATTCTTTTAATCTTAACTGCTGTTATTATTAAATTAATTTGGCTGACATTTGTTTGTTGTTACCTATCAATCATTTGTTTAGTAGTTATAAATATAGGGTATTTGAACTCAGACTTTTAAGCATCCTTCCACTATTCACACTATCTCATACTACTGATACACATGACCACACACATGTAGAGAAGATAAATAATTACCAATGTACATGTTTTATACTAAACCACCACTCATCAGTTGGTCCAGATTATCGCCTCCCACATGTATATATAATCAATGCTCAGTTTTATATTAAGATAGCAAATCTTCATACTTTAATAGACAGGCTTCAATCTACTCCAACTTCTAACTTTTCAGCCATCCATACTATTAAAAATCTGATGATGGAAAGCTCAAATCTCATGCTGATGCCAATATTATTACCATGCCTATGTTGACCTCAAGTCACTCTGACCCTTCTTGTATAGGACCTTATCAATTAAATGCATAGAATAGTTAGGAGCATGATGCAGGCTTAAGGTGTAAATATTTGAAATACAGGCACTCTTTACATACCTGGAGCCTAATTGTAAATATAGGGGACTTGAGGTCAACATGAGCATGGAAATAATATCAGCATCAGCATAAGATTTGGGCTTTCCATTATCAGATTTTCAATGGTATTGATGGTTAAAAAATTAGAGGTTGGAGTAGATTGAAGCCTGTCTATTAAAATATGAAGATTTACTATCTCAATATAAAATTAAGCACTGATTATATATATATATATATATATATATATATATATATCAGATTATATATCCCATATATATATATATATATATATATATATGGGAGATGATAATCTGGACCAATTGCAAGTATGTATATTGGTGATTATTTATCTTTTCTACATGTGTGTGGTCATGTGTATCAGTGGTATGATATAGTGTGAATAGTTGAAAGATCTTGAAATTTGGTTCAAATCCTCTATATTTACAATTAGGCTCTCGGTATATGAAGAATGCCTGTATTTCAAACCTTATACATTAAGCTTGTATCCTGCCCTCCTTCTTGTATGTATTTAAAAGAATAAGGTCCTATACATGAGGGGTCAGAGTGACTGGGTGTAACAATAATATTGGAATCAGCATGGGATTTGGGCTTTCAATCATCAGATTTTCACTGGTTTGGATGAATGAAAAGCTAAAGGTTGGAATAGATTGAAGCCTGTCCATTAAACTATGAATATTTGCTTATCCTAATATAAAACTGAGTACTGATTAGATATGTGTGTGGGAAATGATAATCTGAACCAACTGATGAGTGCTGATTTAGCATAAAATATATATATTGGTGATTATTTGTCTTTTTTACATGAGTGTAGTCATGTGTATTAGTTGTATGAGATAGTGTGGATAGTTGAAGTGTGCTTGAAATTCTGAGTTCAAATCCCCTATATTTACAATTAGGCTCCAGGTATGTGAAGAGTGTCTGTATTTTAATAGTTATGGGTTTTATACACTAAACTGACATAGTGTCAGAGGAAAGTAATTTATTTTGTGTTAGGAACTGCTAATCATCATTAATGAATATCTGGTCACTCCAAATAAATTTTCTAGGCTTATAAATAGCCAGATTGTGTCCTCAAGTGACTAATATTCTAAGAATAGAATGGATGTCAGGTACAGTATATAGATTTATTGTAGCATTGATATGTACAAAGTGTACTAGCACACAGGGATAAAAGATGTATTTCAAAAAACTAAAAATATTAGATTAAGAGGGGAAAATATACTAAATATTAGTAAGATAATTTATCATTATTTATATTTTTCTCTCACCCAGAGAATTCAAAAGTTTAATTAGAAGTAAATATTAAACTTAATGTAATTATGGATAATTGGCAAAAATATTATCAATAAATAAAGAATTAAAACTCAATGTAGTTATAAATAATTGATTAAAAATATTTTATCTATAAACAAAAAGCTTGAAATAAGATGGTTAACTTGAAGTGTAATTAAAAGATAATTAATTAAAATTTAGTTTTAATCCTTTTGAAAAGATTTTTTTTTTTTGATATATTAATTCTTAATAAGTGAAATATACATTTTTGCATTTAAAGTATTTTTATAGCCTTACTGTATAAAACAGATAAAAATATCTGTTTTTATTATGTAGGATTTGGATGAGTAAAAAATAAGTTACATGCAATTACAGATCCACACACAGAAAAAAGCTCTATAAAAGGTATAATAAACAGTAATCTGTGTGATTATGGTAGCAGTATATACAGCAATTAACAGATTATTATTTTAGATTCTGATTAAATTCTCAGCTTTTCTCTTATTTTTACATTCTCCACCTTAAGCTCTGTTATGCTGATTTTTATCCTACTTATTTATCATTTGCTATGCTAGTCTAAGTAAGGCATGTGTTAATAATATGGAAATCATATATATAAGGGCTAATAAGTCAAGTGTGTCTGTCAATACCAATCTACATAGCTTGCTGTCAACACCAAAAAAGAAAAACTCATGAATGCAATAACATTACATCAAAAATGGCATCTGGAACTAAAAGGAAAGTTACAACAGAACATAAATTCATGTCCGTATAATGAAATAACCAAAAGAAAAATCTGCAGTAAGATATTAAGAATACTTATGTAAAAAATATTTAATTTATTATAAAGGCCTCTCTATTGTTTACTTTAAAAAAATTATGAATCTAATTTAACTTAGAAACTTTCTAATAAGTAACCCTCTAGTGGCAGCTTTTAG
>JAQFVV010000084.1:0-174335 GCA_028023455.1 Epiperipatus broadwayi | reverse complement strand
CCCTCTGACATAAATATATAGTGTAGCTTCTTCATCGGTTATGTGTGTGGGGATATTCTCCGGGTCTACTTGTTTATTCAATTTAATTTTGAATTCAAAGCTATTTGTTAGTACAGGAATTGCTGCTTCTTTAATGTATTTTTTCTGGAAGAAAACCACTTTTCTGAAAGGATTCATCATTTTTTTGGAAATCTTCCATGTTGTAGCCAAATTACGTATTTTTTAAAAATCCGGAGATATTTTTATACTTATTCTCATCGACTGTTATTAGTGCAAAATTACTTAGCATCTTAATTCGATTTCTAAATTGTTCTCTTTGCGCATTTTCATAGAACTGGACCACCACATATCTGCTATTTGGATGGTCGCCTATGCATTGTACCAATTCAAGCATATTATTTTCATGCAGTGTTTCTATTAGAAGGGATTTGGGGAAACTGTATAGTGTGCAAAGACTATCTGTTACAGCGAGTACTATTGATTTATCAGTGAAGAAACGTTTAAATGTCAGGAAAAGTGATCAAGGTATTGTTTTGTTGAATTTCTCTCCAATTTGTTCCAGTATTTCATCAGTCCATTCAATATGAGGGGGGGGTCATTTTTATTTTGATCCATAAGATTCATGTTTTCCAAATCATCTGCTGTTGTTTTCCTGAACCTAGGACCTTTTGCCGAGCTTACATAATCTTGGGCTTTTTTTGCTATAGAAGCATATGACTTTCTCATGCCCTGTGATGGACCACCCACCAGGTTAATAGGTTGAGCGGTCACCATTTTAAGTTTTCCAATTATTTTCAAAGGTATGTTTAAATTTCTTTTTCTTTTTTAAACAAACACTAATATATATAACCAATACAATTCAGTTATCCGCAAAATTATTGAGTTTTGTAGATTTGATTTTTTATCTACTCTTATTAAAAAATTTAATTTGCCTGAGATTTTGGCATTAGTTATTAGATCCACTAGCTTTTAACTATGCATTTGTCTATTAGCATTAGGTATGGATTTTCGATAAAAAAACTCTCTGGATTTCTCTGCCCTTTTTTACTCTTTTTCAATCAAAATAAATATTTGAGTGTTTTAACTTGTTTTATTGGACATTTTTAATAGTTATTAGCAAATAAATTGTCTTTTATTAACAAAAAACTAAGAGGTTCTTTGCTTACCTGCTACTAGGTTTGTATCCAGGTGGCGCTATATTATTATTATTATTATTATTATTATTATTATTATTATTATTATTATTATTATTATTATTATTATTATTATATAATCTATTGTAGAACTCTTCCACATTACATTATGTTATCACTTTTTTAGTAATAGGACCATTTTCTATAAAGCTGTACAAAAATATCATTTTATTAGAAACATTTTTTATCACTATACCACTTTTTCATAAAGTAGGGATTGTTTCCATCCACTTTTAACATCTTGGGATGTAATCATAAATATATGATCAATGACATGTAAAAAAGAACTATGATTCTCAAACTTCACATATCATGCTGAACCGGCACTCATCAGTTGGTCCAGATCACAATCTCTTACACTTATCTTTATCATTGTTCAGTATATATGTAGAAAACAAATTACTACAGTTTATGTGATGTGTCAAATATGCTACCCTCACAACTTTGACACAAATCACTTAATGAAAATATATTATTTTTATTAGTCATTTATTAGACCATTTCTCTAGTATACATTTCACTACACCACTCTCATGCATGCAAGGTAGTATGGAGGTATATAGTCATAAACATAAATCAGTCCTTACCTCACATGAGAATGGTGTAATGAACATTACAGAAATATTATCCATTATTATATAATCCCTAGTCTAATAAATGACTAATAAAAATTGTTGATATATTTTCATTAAGTGATTTCTATCAAAGCTGTGAAGACATCATATTTGATACTTGTCAATTTGTTATCTAAATATATCCTGAACAAAGATAAAGATATATATAAGAGATTGTGCACTAGATTAACTGATGAGTGCTGGTTCAGCATGAAATGCACATCTTGAGGAACTTAGACATTTTCACATGTTTTTGGTCATATGTTTATGATTGCATCCCTCCATGAGGTATTAAAAGCAGATAAAACCCATATTATTACCTTGCATGGAGTGATGTAGTGAAAATTATACTCCAGTAATATTATCCATTAAACTCTAATCTAATATATGATTATAAAAATTATTAATGTTCTCATATTTTTGAGATTTTTATTGTTTTGTGCCTTTTTACAGATAGATTTTATTATATCATACTATTATTGGAAATTTCCAAATATTCATTTTTATTTAATGCATCAGTTTTAATAATTCATATTTTTCTTGTTTTTTAATACATTGGTCTATCTCATTTGAAAATTTACTAGTGAATTGTTGTTTTTATACTAGGTTTTTTTATATTGCTATTTTTAATAAAGTATCAGTTAATTTCTTTATAATACTAGTTAAGTATGAACCATATTCAATGCATTTAAATTATGTGTAAGTTGTAGTTAAAATTATTGGACTTTTTTAATTAGAAATATCTATTGTTAATACTATCTATTTTAATGGAGTTTCATACTCCAGTTTTACATGAATATCTTTATTGTATTTCACTAATCGATGATTATTTGGCATTTTGATTTTTTTAAAACATTATTATATTAAAAACACATTTTCTGTTACTCAAAATATATTCTCATATTGGTATACTTTTATTTAGATTTTTACATAATTTTTTTTTTTCCTATTTAGTATTCTTCTCAACAAAGAACTCATTCAATATAATTTTTTTCGTTGTGAAACCAAGTCTGTATCTTCTTTCCAATCCGTAATCATAATAAATTTATTCAGAGTACCTATATTTTTTAATCGTTTTATAATTCTTTTTGTAATATTTTAAATACAAATATACTTTATATACTTGGAGTCTAGATGTAGTATAGGGGATTTGACATAGATTGTAATTTGGATACACAATTTTTTGTACACATGATTTGTTTGCATAGACATATATATATATATATTTAAAACGCCCTATAGCTATATTACTTCAGCCATACACCTCCTATATATATATAAATTAATTAATTATTACTTTTATAAAATTTTATAAAAGTTTAATTAAAGTTGTTTTTTTTCTATATATTTTCGAAAAAAATAACTACAAGATATTTATTATAATGAATCACCGGTTGATCGATTAAAAAGTGTTTGTTTTTTTTTTTAAGAAAACGATTTTATAAGAAAACGATTTTAACTTATAACAATTTATTGTGTTTTCATGTAATCAAATTATTTTTAAAATTTAATTTTTGGAGAAAGCCATTTTGCTCTAAATTTCTGATGAAAACCAGTCTCCTGATTAACGTATTAAAACAGCCTCGTGGAAAAGCAATTGCGTTTGTTTTTATTTATTTATTTATAACAACATGATAAAATCACAGAACTGTTAATATTCAAATCATTGTTTCATGCAACAAAAGGTTCACTCTATTAGTTATTACATTATCATACCTATATAATAACAAACAAAAACATCAACAATTTGCAAGCATTAAGTATAATATTATTTAATATAATCACACAATAATGCATTTTGCACAACTTAGGAAAAACCAAATCAATATATAAACGTAAAGAAATTAATATGTATAATCAAATACAATCAAAATAAATATAAGATCATATTTAAATAGATATTTATTTTTATATAGCGCGATGTTATGATTTGTAATAAACTAATGATCAGCTTTTTGTGTAATATTATTAAGATCCGAAAAGTAAGGTTTCTTAAGTATTAATGTCCATATTGACACTTGTTCTTTTTTTTTTTGTCCAAAAATGCAATCCTGCTCTGATAACCATTAAATTTAATAAACAATTTGTAAAAATGAAAGTAATTGTACTTCAAATATTCACAATAATAATATAATTTTGGTATTATTTTATTTTTGCAACATTTATTGATTAAATACTAGTTTTTTATAGCCATAAGAAAATCCAAATTTCTAATTAAATATAAAGAAATGATAATTTATATCCAATTTAATTGAAATAAATACCAGATTATGTGATATACCAGGAAAAATTTTTTAATAACAAAATCACATTCATCATCATCAACATTATTTTCAATCATTATCAATACACTGCAGGAAGTTCATTCCATCACCTCAGCACACTTCCTTATTTCATTCATCTCTGATGTGGTTTCTTTCTATATCTTTTGCAATCTCTTGAAATCCAGTTTAAGATTTTAACTGTCCATCTATTATTATCTTTTCTAGCAATGTGTACAGTGTAATACTACTTCAATTTCCTAAATCTTTCAGTGATGTCAATAATACTTCTTTGTTCTTTCATCCATGTATTTCATTTTCAATCTCTCGATGTTACTTCCAACATTCATCTCTCTATAATTTGTTGAATAGTATGAAATTTCTGATTTTATCTTCTATTAAATGTTCAAATCTCAGATCCATAAGTAAAAACTTGTAAACCTCATTTAATAAAAATCTTACTTTTCCAACACAAGACATATTTTGTTTAAATATTACGTTTTTTCTACCAAAGTAACTTCAACCAAATTCCCATCTATATTAATTTCATTCATTATGTTTTCATCTGCAGTAATAATCTGACCGAGGAGTTTGTGGTTGTTAATTTTTTGCAACTCATCATTTTTAATCTTTATTGTCATTTGAGAAAATCCATTGAACATTACTTTAGACTTTTTAACAATTAATTGCCTTTAGTCCTACTTTCATACTGATATCTGATGACTCTCACAATATTTTTTGAAGCTCTAAAGCATTCTTTTTAAAAACAACTATACTATCTTGAAAATATAAATGTCTTAAATAATTTCCATTTACTTTTATTCTCTTAGCTTCCCATTTTAACCCTTTCAACGATTATTATTTAATTGGCCAAATGAGTTAAAAATCAAAACTTGTAATTGGCCAACTCACAACTTTAACAAAATCTATTGTTAAAATAGATCACTTTTAATAATATAAATACGTTAGTTTCGTTTGTAAAAAGTATATTACTGAATTTTCAGATTATGAAAGCAAACGAAAGTCTTTTCAAAAATAAAATTTGATTTATAATTTAAAAAATATTCAATTGCAGTGAAATAAAAGTAACCGCTATTCAACCAACCAAAAAAGATTGCTGACGCAATCTTTTTTTTTTCACTTTAACGTTACGATCAATATGTAGCAATAAATAAATAATTCTTGGTAATATCTTAACTATTTTTCTAAAATAATTTGATTTTTAATATTATTTTATCAATAATAATTTGTAATTCAATTCAAATATTGTTTAAAATGTTGTAAACATTCGTTTATCATTTTTGTAATAAAAATCAAAACGAACGTAACTTTTTACTTTTTGGCAGCCATTTCCCTTTCTGACAGAAGTGGGACAGCCAATAAGATTCAAGAAAAGTTGGTGAGGAGGCGGTGCTTTGGTTTTGTTTGACATATATGGTCATTTTTATTGATTTTTTACTTGTAAAATAACTCTGAAGAGGGCACCATCTTACAGAACTTTTGATTTTCTTTCGAATGACATATTATATGTATACATGCGATAAAAAGTAGCCAATTTAGAGTGACGTCAAATCTTCTCGTTTTTAGACGAGTCATGCATATTTTTTCCAAAACTGCTTTGAACATTTTGGAGATATGGTGGCAGCCTCTCATATATTCTTCTCAATGACATTGCTGTTACATTTTTATAAATATTCTTCTTAATATAACAATATCCTTGGTCATCACTGAAGAAATACTTATAGAATAAAATGCTTTTTTTCATAATCTACAAATCCAAAGCATAATGACAACTCATATCCATTGGTTTTTTTATAACTTCTCTCAATGTTTGGATATGATCATTGCACTAAAACCACTTTTAAATCCAATTTGTATTTTTGTTGGTTAAAATTCAAAGTTAGCTGTAGGTGAGTTGCAATTATCTTAGTAAAAATTTTATATAGAGAACTGATAAAAGACTGTTAGGTTTCTAATTTCTATTATCTTCTTTCTAACTTTTTCAAATATTAATACTGCATAGACATTTGGTATTGTACCATTTGGTTAGACATTGAATATATTTATAAAAAAATTAAATTGTATAGAACATTTATTTTATGAATTATTGGTTGTTCTGAGATTGTCATGTAATATTATATTTAATCTTAAATTAATAGAGAACACACAAAATACAAAAAGAAATAAGTCACAACTTATTTTTATTTTATCATCTTAAAAAATTCATTAGCAATTTATTTTTTTGTCTTCCTTTTAAAATAATATGATATTATAATTTACCTAGTAAAGTTAAATTCTCACTATAAAGTTAATTATAAATTGTGTATTTTTGATTTTAATAAGAAAGAGATATTGTATTTATCTATATATTTTAATAACAGTGGGTCAAGCAGTTGTCTCAGGTTAGCGGGTTCATTTCCCGGCTGATGCTATGACACATGAGAAAGAAAATAATAATAATAAATTGCATTCTAAGATTAACATATAATAATTTTTGCATCAACTATTTCTACTACAGCAGATAAAATCTATATGCAACTTTTTACATTCTGTAAAAAAGTCTATACTAACATACAATTTTTATATGCATATAACATATAATGAAATAAGTTATGCTGAGTGCAAATTAAATTTTGTTCTCTGAGGCTCATAATCCTACTACATATAAATGCATATAACATGAAGAAGAGAAATAAAATGTTGCATTTAAAATATTAATAAAACACTAAGTATTAAACAGTGAAATATGCAATAGAATAAATAATAATAATAACAACAATAAAACTTTCATGTATAATTAAGGTTAATAATAAAAAAAAATTATAAATTTCATTAAATGAACAGGTTTTTAGCTATCTAGAATCCACCAATTCATAAGATTTCTTTGACAAATTCAGGCCACTGATGAAGATGCTCTGTTCATTTTAATCAAAATGTTGAGGTCTTTATGATATTTTTATAAAATCATTATTACTGATCCTATTTGAGTTATTTTGTATGATGACAGATAGACAAGATTGTCCTCCAAGTTCTAGTAAATAACAAAATAATAGAGATTTTAATCTGAATGTAGAAGAAGTCATTTTCCTAAAGTTAGTTCATGATATGTCCATTTATTTTTATGATTTTGAATGATGTGTATGATATTGACAAGTCAAAGGAAAAAAAATCATTATAATGGTTTTTTTGATTCCCTCCAAACCAATGGTATTCTAATTTTCAGGCAATATTTCTTTCTACTTTTTCTTTGCTACAATTGTTCCACACAAGTTCATGCATGGAATATTTCCATAAATTATCTTGGTCTCCAGTATTAACAGCAAAATACATCCTCTTCACTGACTCAAAAATGTGTTTTCTATTTCTTTTCAGAATGTTTTTGCAAGTGTAGCAAAAAAAAAGCAGGGGGATAATTCAAACAAAAGATTCTTTTGATATCCATAACTTACAGTCAATGTGCAAATTACTGTAAAATCAAAAGGATAAACAATGCAAACATGTGTTACTGACCTCATTGAAAAAAGTAAAAGACTGAAGTGGAGTTGGGCTGGACATATTGCTAGAAAAGAGGGTAATAGATGGACAATTGAAATTTTGAACTGGATTCCAAGAGATTGTAAAAGACCCAGAAAGAGACTACATGTGAGATGGATAGATGAAATAATAAAGTGTGTAGGAGGGATGTGGAGAAGAGAAGCTAAAGATCGGAGAAGATGGATTGAACTTGGAGAGACCTTCATGCTCCAATGGATTGATAATGGTTGATGATGATGATCAAACAGTGGCAAACTTAAGGGAATTAATAATAATTATACTTGAATTTATTTACTGGTTATAATCTCTACAGATTTTTTAATAGAATGTTTGCGAGGTGATTTAAAGAATCTATAAATGAATTTCTAAATACACAAACTTTAATATATATGACGCAACAGAGAGACACTGGAATATTTACCAATTTCACAATATCAGCTAAAAAAACTATTATTTATTTTGATTAATCATTAATATGTGATTTACTGCAAGAAATTGTCTACACTCAACTCAGCAGGTTACAAATTTATGGCCATCCTTAATTACGTAAGGTCAGCCAGCCTGTTTGTTAATAAAATAAATAAAAAAAACCATTGTTAGCGTTAAACACTGCTGTAAAGGTTACATTTTTTTTTAAAATTATTTTTCGAGAAAATAATCTTTTAAAAATGATCGATTTAAAAAAATTAATTAATTTAATAAAATATAATCGATTTATTGGGTGAAATTAGAACGTAACAATATTAAGCTGTAGAAGCAGATTTAAATCGTCTTTTAATTTTAAAAAAAAAATCATTTTTTGAGAAAATAACTTTAAAAAAAAATCGATTTTTAAAAACAATGAGTGTAAAATACATGGATTTATGTCACGATGAAATTGCATGTAACAATATTAATAAACAAAGCAGATTTAGATACTTGTAGCTTGTACATTATTGACACCTTTACATTATATGCTATATACATCTTAAGTAATATGTGCGTAGAGGTTTGCCTTGCAATAATATTGCGGTTAGAGTGCGTAGTTTTTCCGTGCAGTAGCATGGGAAAACAGCGCTGTGTAGTGGGCTAGAACCTTGGTAGTTGCTTGGTAGCAGATGACGTTAGCTTAATGGGCTTACGCATGGCAACCAGCGCCACCAAGCGGGTACTAGTGCTGGCAGTTATTTGGCATAAGGTTCCTGTGCGTACGCATGCTGAACAGCGCCATCTAGTGGCTGGAACTTGCGTCGTCTACTTTTGGCCCCCTACTCTGAATATTTCTGCTACTTTTGCAGAAATGACGTCTCTAGTAGTGGCAGGACACTATTTAGGCCAGAACCAAATTAAATTTACATTTTCAATTTTTACCATGATCATAAAATACTGATTCTGCAGATGAGTCATCTTTATTATTTTTATCTCTAAATTATCTTTGATACTCTTTTACATAATAACTTATGTTTTTTAATTCTTTTTTCAATACTACACATTGGCTCCTCAATATAAAAATGTCAAATTATATTATTCACTCCATTCTTTGATTATTTATTCTTAGAATTATTAACCATCTTATTTAAATTATAGTACTATAAAATTAAATATTATATATTTCTTTATAAATATTTTTCAAAAATTTAGCTTGAGTATTATTATAAATAGATAATGAAATCCATTTCATATTATGAATACACTTCTCAGTATCATGTTGTTGAAATGAAGAAAGTTTAGTTGAAAATGATTATGAATATAATTGAAATTGATTAAAAATTATTTTCGAATTTATTTTGTTATTTATCATTATTTGGGATATAATTACTGTTAATTACAATATTTTTATTAGTGGATATTTATTGTGTTATTATGTTATACACATATACATATATGCATTTGCCCATATAATAAATACTATATTTATAATGTTTAATTCTATGGTAAATGGATATTGAAATCTTCAGACAGTAATGAACTATTTATGGCATACATTTTTAACAAACTTTTGTGCATTTACAGAACTGCTCAAATCTCCAAATAATGTTAATATCAAAGTACAAGCCTTTTTATCAAACTAAAAACAGATATAAAATGACCACTTTTATATATACACTATAGCTTGCTTATAGAGATAATTAGTCTAGCATTTGATATTATTTAGATTGAATTTCAAATCAAATTTAAGTTTAAATAAAACATTTTAATTCTACTACAAATTTACATGGTAGAACCAACTTCTACTAATTTAAAAACCATTCTGAAAGAATAATATGAAAATGTACTAAAAATTCCTATAAGAAAACATAAATATATGATGCTTACATTTATTTGAATAAAAAAATTGCACTTTGATAGTAGCATTGTGTGCTGGTACACCATATTTAAAGTAATTTATTTATAAATATATATGTGTATTTGTGTATAGAATTTGCATATTCATTTTCATACTGTGCATGCATAATGAAGCATAAATATTCTTTAGATTTATTAACAACCCCTTTTTCTCATTTCTTACTTAAAGAATAATTTGCAGATTATTGAATTAAACATCATTTCAATAAATAAAAAAATAATAACAAAACTTACAATGATTTATCCAAGTGGATTTGATCTACCAGTCCTTTGTAATTAGTTGTACTTGCACAAATACCAAATGAAGTTTTCGGATAATACAAAAAAACACCTATACACATTTCTTCTTCAGTTCCTAAACCACCCTTGAAAAGATATTATAATACACTTTTAATTTGATAAAAAGTTACACTATTAGTAATATCATTTTCTGTATTTTAAATTTACATCAAAACATAAATGCAATTTATTTAATAAAAAATTAAAAATTTTCTACTTATTTTTTAAAAACACTAAATCTACTTTTAATTCAAAAAATTAAATGAAAAAACTATATTTCTTCCAAACTTTATTTTTTTCTATAAAAATAATTAAAAACGTAGTAAAAATTTTAAAAAGTGATTTTTTTTTTTCATTTTACTGCAAAAAACATGTGATATTGAAGCAAATTCATAATTTAACAGTTGTTTTACTTAAATAAGTTTGGTAACACTAGATAAGTATTTTATAAAAGAAAAAGAAAATTATAGACTATAATTTAAAATCTGACTGCAATATTTTATTTAGTGAGCTGAGCATAACTTTATGGAAATTTTATATTTACTATTTGTTTAAAAAGGTAAAAAAATGATACATTGTTATAAAATTCACATAAGTAAATGAAAAGTAAATCAACAATTGACTTCCTATCCTAAGTGTTTTTATGTAGTGGTTTTTGTTTTTATTTTAATATAATATAGTTTACATAATTATTTTAAAAGAAACTTTACAAAATAATGCAGAGATTAATGAAAATATTGAGGTAAACAAACATGTGCACATTCACACACACACATATATTTTGTTTAAAGTCCCATTCATGTCAGAATATACATATATATATAATAAATAGCTCACACCTTGCTGATAAAGATGGATTACAATAGAAAATGTATTGTTTATCAAACTGCAAATATGGAGTACTTTTTAACATTTGCATATATACAGCACAGATGCTTTTTTACATGTATAATATGCAAATATAAACAAAATTTTTAAAAAATTATAATATTGTTATTAATAATAAATTGAGAAATACACTTATATATATATATATTAATAATTCAAACAAATTTATTTAACACAGTATTCAAAATTAAATAATATATTCTTTACCGGAAGTACTTTCAATTGTTTCATTGACAATCTTTATCAACCGTAAATACAAATGTACAAAAGATAAAAACCTGCATTACCCATCATTCACTCCATTCAAATTTCCCACAATTCTGTTGCTTTTATATTAGCTGATTGTCTATTCATTAAACCATCTCTATTCCTAGATATCATCATTGCCTCCTTAATGTTATGTTTTCATTACATCTTTCAATTTGAATAATTTTTACATCTCTATTATTAAATTTAAAACATAATTACATGCTTTATTGTGATCAAAAATAATTGATGGAATATTCATATTTACTGAAGATATATTTTCTTTCTGTACACATTTATATAATATCTTATGATCATTATATACGATATAATGATTATAAGACATTATATAAATGTGTACAGAAAGAAAATATATCTTCAGTAAATATGAATACTCCATCAATTATTTTTGATCACAATAAAGCATGTAATTATGGTTTTAAATTTAATAATAGAGATGTAAAAATTATTCAAATTGATAGATGTAATAAAAAATGTAAAATTAAGGAGGCAATGATGATATTTAAGAATAGAGATTATTTAATGAATAGACAATCAGCTAATATAAAAACAACAGAATTGTGGGAAATTTAAGTGGAGTGAATGATGGGTAATGCAGGTTTTTATTTTTTGTACATTTGTATTAACAGTTGATAAAGATTGTCAGTGAAACAATTGAAAGTACTTCCAGTAAATAATATATTATTTAATTTTGAATACTGTGTTAAATAAATTTGTTTGAATTATTACTATATGATTTAAAAATACAGACATTTAATGGTTATATATATATATGTATATCATTATTGTAACAGTCAAAACACGTGTATCTCGTTAACATATTGCAGAATTCGACCACCACACAGAACAGCAGCACCATCGAGTAGCGAAGCCACCGGTAATACTGAGTTCGAACATAGTTTATCGGTTCCACAATACAATCTACGGAATAACGCCTCTGATGCGACATAAGTAAACACTTCTTTAGGCACGGTAGTCAGGGAGATGCACGAGATTCATGGGTTTTGTTTCCGAGTTGGCCAACAATCAAACGAATATTAACTAACACATATAATCGAGGAAATATATATAATGGGCATCGAGCAAATGAAAACCTAACTACAGACGTATAGTTAAAATTATTTATTTACATTTTTAATAAAAGACAACATTAGTAAGGTTATTGATCATATTTTTAAATTAAGAGTTTCAATATCTAATTGGCAATATTATATATAGAAAATACATTTCTTTACTAGGAGCATTTATTTATAGGAAGGCATAATCCAGCTACCCAGGGTTCTCGAGTGTGTATTTTTAATGCGTGCTGTAAGGAATTGATACTTTGCACTGCCAGAGTCATCAGTAACGGCGGACATACATTTATTTAATAAAAATCTTTATTTTACGACTAAGGGCAAACATTTATTTGAGAGTATATGACGAAGATAATGCCGAGGCGGAGTGATGGAGAGAATAATAAACTAATATCAAAGAACACGTGGTACGCTTTAGAAGGGCGATGTAAAATGGCAGCGCTTCTACTGCAAGACCGTGAATAAGTTATAAGGGTCTTCGGGTTGGTCTCTGCCTCGACCCGAAGAGGTAAGGTGTCACAATAGCATAACCAGGGACAAGCGGTCCGTGTCGCAATTTGCCAGCTGGCTGCGTGACGGTCGTCAAGCCCTATGGGAACATTGATCATGTCCGCTTGCGTAGGACGACTGGGGTTAATTCAACCATGGAGAATCCGGAGTGTTCACGGCGTGGAATGAGCCATCGGGGCTTCAAAACGTAACACATATATAATATCTAAAAAATTGCGGTAACATTTAACTAGATTTCAAACTCGGCCCAACATTATCAACTTTGACTGAAAGAAAATTGGTGACTCTCAAAGAAATGAAATTTACATAATTATTCATTAACATTTAATAATAATAAAAATATCTAAAAAGGGAATTATTATAGCAAGTATGCCAGCTATTATGGAGTAGTCGACCCTGCATTACAATAACTGATTCTTTGAATGCGTGTCGATTTATATGAAATTTAAGTTATTTATAAAAGCAATATTAATGACAATTCGACACGCATTCACTGTTTGAGCGATTATGGATTTAGCTTTAACACTAAGACAATTCTGAGAAGGTAATATTTCATTGATAATTATTAATAAAATATAGATTTAAGAAATACACACCTAAGAAGTGATAGAGGGAGGGTAAGCTAGATTATGCGAGAAGTTTACAGATTACATGAATTCTTAAATTTTAGTTTCACAAATTTACAATTTTTTTACCTTTAGAAGTTATACAAATAATAGGAGATGAGCTATAGCTTATAATTACGAGAGTACTCTATAAGTTGGAATACATAAACACAGGTACCTGTTTTATAAGTTGTTTTCGTCCATTGGTTTAATAGCAGATTGTTCGTAATTAGAAATTTTCTTTCTTGTCCTGGGCATGTTGTTTTATTGATTTTTAACAGCAGTGGCTTTCTTGTTTATTTTAGGCAGCAGATCATTTTGGGTGTTTTTCCGATGGGCAAGGTGAAGCTCAGCATATGGTGGGCCATCTTCCGATGGAGAATAATTTCGGTGCTTACTCGGTCATACCTTGCAGTATTAATTTATTTAAGATATTTTAGACGCTCCACTCCAGAGCAAAGCTGAAATTCAAGTCCAAATCTTTAGCAAGTCTAAGATGGCCTCTTTTTCTTATCTTAATCTTTTAATTTTTTCTGTTGAGATATTTTTAGGTTTTATTAATCTTGCCCTCAGGATAATCAATGCTCTGCTGGTTTTAATTAGAAAGAAATTTGCTGTCTATTGTTTGTTTTTCTTTACATTCGTTAATTACATTTTTCTAGGAATTTTGCTATAATTAATTTATTATCTATCACTGACCGATGCTTTTAAATTTTCAAAGACAAAAGGGAATAAAATTATTTTAACTTTAATTAATTATTGCATCAGATTTTGTTAGAATTATTATTTAACGAAATTTAAACTAAGCAACAAATACGAACTTTATAAAATTCAAAATAAATGATTAATATTACACAAAAGTTTATTTAACTAGAAGGAATCTAAATTACATTATTTTATCCGTATTTATTGCCTTTAATTTGAGATCGAAATGTTTGCGTGTTTATGTTGAATTCTACATATATTTATACATTTTGAATATTGTTACACACACAATTCGATACCAAAAAGTTTAAATTTGGGTGGGATCGACCGGTCAGTGAGAGATGACAGAAAAAGGTGAAACTTGAGATTCGAATACGAATCTCACTGTTTCATTATCAACCATTATCAATCCACTGCAGGATGAAGGTCTCTCCAAGTTTAATCCATCTTCTCTGATCTTTAGCTTCTCTTCTCCACATCACCCCTACACATTTTCTTATTTCATCCATCCATCTTACATGTGGTCTCCTTCTGGGTCTTTTACAATCTCTTGGAATCCAGTTTAAAATTTCAATTGTCCATCTATTATCATCTCTTCTAGCAAAATGTCCAGCCCAACTCCACTTCAATCTTTTAATTTTTTCAATGAGGTCAGTAACACCTGTTTGTTCTCTTACCCATACATTGCGTTTTCGATCTCTTCTTGTTACTCCCAACATACATCTCTCCATAATTCTTTGAGTGGTCTGAAGTCTCTGTATTGATCTTCTATTAAGTGTCCAAGTCTCAGATCCATAAGTAAGAACTGGTAAAACACATTTGTTAAAAACCTTTCTTTTCAAACACATAGGCATATTTCCTTTTAATATCAAGTTATTTCTACCAAAAGCACTCCAACCAAGTTTAATTCTATGATTAATTTCCTCCATTATGTTTCCATCTGTATTAATAATCTGACCAAGGTATTTGTAACTCTTAACTTCTTCTAATTCATCATAATCAATCTTTTTTATTTTTATTTTTATTTATATATATATAATGAGTGTGGGTTTACTCATATATTGACGAAGCAATAAGAATTAAAAAGAAACAAACTATTATATTTTTATTTTTAAAATAAGTAAATAGTGAAATGTGTTTATCTTCATTATAAATATGTAGTTGGGGAATTTTTTTTCAAGAATTTTTTCACTTGCAGAAACATAATAAATTAATCTCTTTATCAAGAAATTATGATTTTTCTAATTAATTTAATGTTTTTAAATCAATAATAAATTTAAGTATGTTCTAAGATTTTGTAAATCGTTTAGCAATTACTCTTAGAAAATATTTTATTACACACATCCAAATTAGAAAAAGGTAACAAAGAAAGAATAAAATATATGTTCCTTTAACATAACCAAAGAAATTTTATTAATATATTTACTCAAAAATAATAAAACATCTAATGGCATATAATAAAATTTATTTACAAATTTTACATTTTTTTAATGTGATTGCAAATATGTTCAGAGAAGAAAAAGTGGCTGATGAATAACTGAAGATTTTCTAATCTTAACAGCTTTTTTGTATTTGTTTCTGTTCTTTTTTGAGTAACATAAAATTGAAATCATATAGTTAGATACAATGTAATTTATGGTGCCACTATATATTATGTGGACATGTATTCATTGATGGAATATTTATCAAGTGAAAAATGTCAAATGCTTTTTCTTAGTATTTTTCTGCTGAAAGGCAGGCAAAAACATTCATGCAGAAAAAGAATACTTTCTGCATAATTTTGATTTTTATAGTGGCTTTGCATAGCATATAATATTGCCTAAAACATTCAAGGGCATGTTTCCTTTATTCTAAAATTATAAATCATAAAAACATATGCAAAGTTATGGTAAAAATGTCCATAGGTTGAGCATATATGACATCTGTTTCATTAATAGTGAAGATCACTTAAAATTCAATTGTTTGTGATTTATCTCATATATGTAAATTATTCTAAAAACATTATTGGCAAGCTAAATATAGCTGTGCATTTATTATCTGACTATTATGCTAGCTACTTTAGCTAAATTTCATACTTCATTATACACAGAGACTTACAGAAAAAATAAGTAAACAAAACAGCAGAAACATATGTAATAGAAGTTCTGTATTTGCTATCAAACAATACAAAAATGTTGTGTACTAATTTAGCTTCTTTTTTACAAATAGTATTTTACAAAATACATGACAAAAAGATAGCATCAATGTAAAAACCTGTAAAAAAAATAGTAAATCTATCTTTGATTAAATGAATCAAATCATTATCCCTCAATAAGCTAGAACAAAGTTGTCTTAAAACTAAGTATTTTTTTTTACTTTAAGATAAACTACCTTAAAAATTGTGAATACTTTCATAATGATTGGATAAATAAAATTGTTAAGCTAATATAATAAAGTCCAATGTTTATGATAAAGACTCTTGGATCTTTAAGAATTGTTGTTTAAAAAATACAAAACTTCAGTAAACTAATTCAGTAAAGTGTCCATAGCATGTTAGAACACTGCAGTGTCTTCTAAAAGATAGTCCACAGGATTTATACATTTATATCAAAGTTTGTCATTTCAATGCCATATATATTTTTTATGGCAAGGAGATAATAATGTTAAGGGCAACAAAACATAACACTAAATGTTTAGATATCATTTCCTTCATAATTATTTCTGTTTTCTCAAGCAAAATAAAATTTATTTTTACAAATCACTGACAAAATTTACAAAGCAGGTTTGTAGTTTTTATTTATAAATATTTACCAATGCTGTAAACCTTAAGAATATGTGCATGAAAATGCGAAGGTAGGGACCTCTACAAGTCTTAACCACAATCTTATGTTTTGGAAGGTTTACAGCCTTGGTAAATATTACTTGCATAATCAATGTGCATTTAAATAAATTTATAAATATTAGGTTTATAAATATTGTAAGATGCCTATGTCTTTAGTATAAGGATTAATCTTTATAGACACATAAAAAATGGAGATTAACTAGAAATTTTCTCAATTAATTTATTTTAAATACACACAATGCCTTAAACAGCATTGACATATTTTCAAATGATATTTCTTTAATCCTTCCAGATAATGATTTGAAAAAAAGATTATTGTGTATATTTTCATTACCTCTTTTAATTAATTTAAATATTGTAAAAAAAAAATATGGGCTAATTGCAAATATCTTTCATTAATATCTTTTAAAATGTTTAAGCCAATTTTTTTTCTGTGAATAATTATATATATATATAAAATTATTCAAAACAATACAATAATTAATACGTATTACTGTTTACATTGAAAGTACTTCTATTAAATTGTGGTATATATTTGTTTTTTAAAATATTTTTACTGTATTAATTATTGTATTGTTTTGAATAATTATATATATTTTATTATAATTGGAATACAGACATTGATTAATATATATATATATTATAATTGGAATACAGACATTGATTAATATATATATATATATATCTTATGGCAAAAATAATATTTTATTAAAATTTAGAACACTATCAACAGAACAATGTTTATATTACAATAATATATTGACCACCAAACTGTAGTCAAATCAATGTAAGTCAAATTAAATTAAGCATTTTATTATGTATATGTTTCTAATGATAATATAATGTAACATTAGTCTAATAGGAGAATATGATAGAATTTTCTCACTGGATTATAATTTATGTACTGATATAAAAAGAAAAAAATGGTTATCCCAAAGATGAGAATTCCAATTTAAGCCTTAGTCACCATTGGTGTTAAATTATGTAATAGTATTTTAAGATAAAGAATAGGTGATGATGTTTTTGTTATCTTAAATTGTATTTAAATTTAGAACAATACTAATTTAAAAACAATATGATTTTTTTCAAAATTATTGGGCTTCATTTTTTTGTCAGGGCTACTATAAACTAATGTTGAGCCACAATACCTAAAATAAAGATAAGTCTATCATTTACTTATTATTTCCTAAAATTCTGTATTATAAAAATTATAAGATTATCACAATATTAAAGAAGAAAATACAGATTGTAAAAAAATATCTAGCTTTGCTATAACAAAATATTAATTTAATAATGATATTGAAAAGTAGTACTCAAAACTAATTTTGCTTATAAAAGTTATTAAATATAAGCACTGTTTTAGTTCACATAATATTAAATAGAAAAATCATACTAAATTCCAATGTTTAATAAACTAATTATTAACAAACTGAAAAAAAAATTTTTTTTTAAAATTGTTTAAATACTTTTATGATTTAAAATGTTTCCAAATCACAGGAAAACATAATTTAGTAACTTTGTCAATGTAATTTTGGTATCTATTTCAAGCCATGGTAAGGTTTAGTGCATCAAAATTCCTATCCAGTGCTTATTTATCCAATATTTCCAAACAAGTTTTTAGATTATGGAACTAGATAGAGATTTCAATGCACTAACCTTATAGTATGTATTGATCACAATGGCTTGCACTAAGTGGCAGTATTATATGGAGATGGTTGTTACTGTGTTAGCAGATTGCGTAAACATAAGCAGTGATAGTCACACGATGCTATAGTGGTTTAAAACATGATGTACATATTAATATTCTAATTTTATTATTTAGATCTATTTTATTTTTTATCCCCTGATACATTAGCAAATGCATTTTTCAATTACTACAAATATTTTACTAGATACATTCTTGAGAAATAAAATATGTAATTAGTTTTGAAGTAAATAAAACCTATACATATAATGATAATAATTCAAAATAAATAGATATAAAATGTTTGTAAAGAAATGATTAGTTTAATACTTTAACAGTATGGTATGTTAGACATGATTTTGACTAGAAATTAAATATAAAATTTTATAATAAATTATTTTAAATATATAAATTAAAAAACAAAATTATCTTTCTTTTATATTCCAAAGAATTATCCTTGACTTTATTATCGGTTTTAGAATAAAAATAGTATTTTTTTCCTGTGAAAGATTTCTACATTATAATTTTTTGATGTTTTTTTTAGTCAGTTATATAGAAGCAAGAAATACAGGTAATATCGTATATAAATAAATATGTAGGTGAACAAATTGGAGTATCGATTAAAATAAATATTAGGCATTAAGACATTAAAATGATTAGCAATTACTTGAAATCATATCAACACTGTGCTTTAGTGGCAATTTGTCCCCAACAATCGTTGTTCTGCTAATATGGCTTGTAATTTTAAGATCTATATGTTCCATTTATTCTAATTGTCAGATTTTTTTTCTACTGCTTTAAGAAATCTCTATTCATAATTGACTCAGCTTAGTATATGGATTTTTTTCATAAACTTTTAATTTGTTTTCTAATAAATAAAACATGTTTTTCTTTCTCTTAATTGTCTTCTCCTGATTTTTAATTTTAACCAATATATTTTATAAATATGTTAAATGACTTAACAGTGTTTAAAAAATGATTTTGTAAAGTAAGTTTTTCCACTTTAAAATTAAAGTAACTGAAATACACGTTTTTTAAAAAATATATAATTATTTAATAAATAAACTACATTTCTAAGCTATATAATGCTTACCAGATAATTTACAACTTATTTAAATACATCTATAATTACTTTTATTTATCCTTTCACTTTATATTTATTTAACAATAAAGGCCTGATTATTATCATTGAAAATGATTCTGTTTCGACATTATGAAATGATTATTCTGATTTCCTGATTTAGTTATAAATAATGTTATAACTATACTAATGTTTTTTAATAGGTAAGATTTACAATACAAATATAAATTTTAATATGGAAGGAAAGAAATATAATACCTCTGAAAAACTCCCTCTAAAACACACATAAAATGTATTAATATATTCTCTACTTGTATTTATGTTTTTAAAACAATAAATAATTAAAAACATTATTTAAAAATAATAATAATTATAAGTAAATGTTTTTTTTTATTATTTCAACTAAAAGAAAAATTTTAATTTTTGAATTTTTTTTATATGTTTAGACAAATAGATTATAATTATTCTAATACCTTTTAGATCTAAAAAATTTTGGATATGAACAAAAATTACTCAAATACAAGTCTGTGCTCAAATACCGTATATATATATATATATATATATGAAGATTTTCACGGGTTGCATATATAAAAGACATATTTTGCGAGTTCATCCGGTTAAAATATTTTAAATATTGATATACCGACGTTTACAATGGAGACAGAGTCTGATGGAAAACTCCCTTTTCTTGATGTTCTAGTCACCAGAACACCAAATAGTTTACATTTTTCCATTTACAGAAAGAATACACACACGGACAGATATTTACATGTACATTCTCATCATCACCCAACTCAGATAGTTTCTGTAGCCAAAACTCTTTTAAATAGAGCAATTAACCTTTCAGATAAGTCACATCTGAAAGAAGAAATAAATCATATTAATAGTGTTTTATTAGCAAATAGTTATAATCATAAATTTATTTAAAAAGGCTTATTTCAAGCCCAAAATGGACAAAATAGGAAACAAAAAGATGATAAATCAGCTATTAGGATTTGTGTTCCATATGTAAAAGGAATTACAGACAGTTTTGGACGTATATTAAAACGCTATAATATAAATACAGCGCTTTTTACTCATCAAAAGATCAGCAATATAATAACCAAGCCTAAGGATTGAATCCCTCTTGAATCTCATGATGTTTATCAAACCTCAGTGAAAATTGTAAAGCTTCTTACATAGGTATGAGTAATCATCGCATCAGTGTTAGGAGAGATGAGCATTCTAATGCAGTTAAACAACACTCATCATCATCAGCACTCTCACTCCATACTATAGATTCAGGTCATAAAATTGATTTTTCTAGTACCAGGATCATATCCAGATGTGATAATCTATACCAGTGCAAAATTAGAGATACCATTGAGATACTTAAAAGGCCAGATTTTATTAATGTGAGATGATACCTGCAAACTTCCTTCTATTTGGAAAGATTTTTTTAAAAAACATTCTTAATTTAACATTTTTGCTATTGGTGGAACGTTAACGTTTTTCAAATCAGTGATTGTAGCGCCTCTACACCGTCTTTCTACCTTTTATCACCCAGTGGATGACTTCTGTGACCAAGTTGAAATGTCAGTATATCAATATTTAAAATATTTTAACACAGATGAACCCGCAAAATATGTCTTTTATATATATTGATACAGGTATATAATAAACCTGTATTTCAGTTATTACATAGTAGAGATGTCTGTCCATCCCTTGTATATGTATTAAATGGATTATGTCCTGTACATGAGGGGTCAGATTAACTTTAGGTCAACATGGGCATGATGAGAATTTCGTTTTCAGCGTGGCCTTTGAACATTTCATCATCAGATTTTTAATTGTATGGATGGTTGAAGAGTTATAGTGTGGAGTAGATTGAAGCCTGTCCATTAAAGTATGAAGATTGGCTGTCTTAATATATATCTGAGCACTTATTGCATATATGGGTAGAGATGATGATCTGGACCAACTGATGATTGCTGGTTATTTATCTTTTCGACATATATGTGTTCAAGTGTATCAGTGTTATGAGATAGAGTGGAAAGTGATGGGTAGTATGAAAAGTCTGTGCTCATATACCCTATGTATCAGATACAAATGTATAATTTTGTTTGTAAAATGAACAAAATTCAAAATTTTCAGATATTATTTTTACATATAAATTTGTATTAGCAAATATTCCTGCAAAAAAAAATAACTTAATAAAAACTATTAGTCTAATAGTATTAAATTAATAATAATATAATAATATTAACTTACATTTGGGAATAACTATAAATCATAAGCAAAATATATTTGGTCGTTAAAATAGTAAACATTAAAGTATTTATTTACATCTATAAAAATCATTTAAGATGTATATTATAAAAAGCTAAAATATACTTTGGTTATTTAAGAGTTAGTTATAATTATATATATGAATAAGTGTGTATACTTACAAAGGTATAGTTTTCTCGATTTTCAGAAGAATAAATGCATTCCATAATAAGACTATCATTCTAATATAAAGGTATAAATGTACATATGTGTAAATGTGTGCAAATATATAGATAGATAATACATAGATGGATAAATAAAATAATTTTTATTGATAAAATATATGGAAATATATTACAGATTTGTCGGTGTATATATTTTATTATTAATATTAAAAATCTACTGATATTTTGGAATCTGCTAAAATGTTATCTATTTTGGGATTATCTAAGTGTTGACTGTTTTCTAATGATTATATATATATAGCAAGTTACGTGAATAACTTGTTTTTGTTTTTCATATATATATATCAAGGGGAAAAAATACATATATCTATCTTCCAGTCTTTGTATTTGTCCATAATGAATGTTTTATGCAGATTATTCAAATTAATGTGGTAGATATGAAGACAGATATCTGGCTAAAATAAAATGTGCAACCACTTACATGAGCAGATGATTCCAAGATATATAATTATTTATACATGTAAATTCCATATAAAAAATGCATATGCTAATTCTATTTTTTTTCTGTTTATTGTATATAAATTTAATATTTATTTTGAAAATAATCGGATTTTAAAGATTTTCCTATAAATTAATATTGTTCAGTAAGAGATACCAGAAATATTGGCACAAAATGCATTTTGAATAACTGTAACAATGTATGCCAGTATTGAAACCTATTAGGTTTTAATAATATATTTAAAATTAAAGATCATTATATAAATAAATATTATTAAAAAAAATTCAATATTTATAAAAAAGAAATAATATTGTATAGCTATACTTTATAAGTTAAAAATCAATTTTTAATTAAGATATATAAATGAAATGATTTGTTTTTCAGTTTAATTAGCTATAATTATATTTCACCCACTAGTAATTTAGTTTGTGCATTACTAATATTTAAATATATAATCAATTCTGAAATGCATTCCTACAGATAATTCAAATTTTAAACAGTCCATCTTTAATTTTAAGCCATATCAATCTTTCTTCAAATTCAAATATATATATATATTCTTAGTGTAGAAATTTAAGAAAGATAATATTGGAACAATTTATTGCCTGGAGTTCATGATAAGTTTGAACTAAAATAACAAATCTGAGACTTGGTTTATTGATCCTGAGCTCTAGATTTTACCATTCTACTAAAGTATCAATTCATGCTAGACATTTAGAATTAGTGGTACTTAATTAAAATCATATACCAATATTTTATAATCAATCAGACAATAAAAACTATTATCAAATCAACTTAATTCTATAACGTAGTCCTTATCGTCCATCTAACATTTTGTTTTTATTTGAAAATAAAATAATATTTAAGCCAATATTCAACATTATGTTGTTATCTAGCACCAAATAAAAATAAAACATTCAAATTATTCTTTTTCTTTTTTTGCTTCTAAATGAGCATGTTTTCTGTAAACAGCATTTAGAATAAATAGAAAACAAACAAAATTATTCTTTCAGATACCCAAAATATAATCCTTACTTAAGATAGTTTAAAATAAAGCAATTAAATCAAATATCATTGTCCCAAAACAACAATATATGCTTAAGATATATTTCACTTATTATCAAATGAAAATAATGAAGATTCATTTAACAACCAAATTCTAATATGCCTCACAAAGCAAACATTGACTATAATAATATAAACTTATACTAAAATGTAATAATGTTTATATCTAAATAAAATAGTTCATGAATGATTGAAACAACAGCTTTAATATGCTCTATAAATTTCCAGTAATCATAATATCTAAATAAATATGTAACCCAATAATTAATTTTAAATCCTAGTTTAATAAAATGATAAATAATGGAAATTCAACCATGCTATACTCATATTTTAACTTTCTATTACTAATCACACCATTTATAACAAGATAAAATACTTAATAATAATTTAGATAAATCATGCAAATATTTGATTGTGATTACCATATAAATTTTATATCTAGTTAGATAACAATTACTGAATTTGATATAAAAATAAATAATATAATCAGACTCACCAATCCTAGGATTTGATTTCTGGATGACATGATATAGTTATATCAAATAAATTTTTACAATATATAGACAATCTATCTTGTCTCACACAAAGATTATTAATCAATGAATTTGTATTGCACACTTGAACAATAATCAGACAATGTTATTTGATTTACATTCAATTAATTGTTTTTTTTTTATAAATGAATAGCAATTATACAATATAATATATATATTGTAGTGATAATATTGTATGTCCCAACATTTCATTAGAATATTTTGAAAAAGATCATGTAAAATAAATATTTGCATACTTTTCCCCTTTGTCTACAAATAAATTTATTAAATTTATTATGGAGATATTTCCAAAAGATTTGTGGAAAAATATTGAAATGCTCTATGTAAATTAAGCATCACAAAACTTAAAATAAGAGATTTTTTCTATAGAGGTTCATTATTCTTTTCTTTCTCTACCTCATTACTTCTTCAAAAAGTAAGAAAATGGAAAATAAATAGCTTTGCTTTTAAATTATTTTTTCCAACATGAAGAAGATTCGTTTAAATTATTATATAAGTTATGAAAGAATGAAAGATTTGTTGTATAATGCTTTTCAATAAGGGCAATGAAATGCTAAATTAAAAGTAAGATGCTTATTATCTTCATTCTAATACAATTGATAAATTGTCAATTCCTCCTTAATTCTTGTTACAATACCAATAGCGTATAAAGTTCTGAACATAGATCACTAAATGAATTTCAAATATTGAAGAGAAATATAAGGATATAGACACCTCAAATGCTTATTGAAAAGAACTACTTTAAAAGGTTGATGTAAAGCAAGACTTTTCTTTTTCAAACTTATTATAAGTTAATAATTTAAGGCTATAACCTTAAGACTATGTACCTAAAATGCAACAGTAGGGATCTCTACAAATCTAAACACAAGATCAATGGCTTTAAAAGACAAGAGCAGCCACACTCTTATCTTCAACCTAATTTTTAATTCTATAGATGAATCTAAAGCATTTTGATTTGAGAGCATGAACCTATTAACTATTTCACTGATTAAGTCCACAATTTTTATACAAACTAATATACATGAAATCTTTCAATTTATAGTGAGTCAGTGTGAAATTCTTATAATTAGAAATATTTATAAGAACTTCGCACTGACTCACTGTAAATTGAAAGATTTTGTGTATGTTACTTTGTATAGAAATTGTGGACTTAATCAGTGAAGTAGTTAATAGCTTCATGCTCTCAAATCAAAATGCTTTAGATTCACCTATATAATTAGAAATTAGGTCTAAGATAAGAGTGTGGCCACTCTTGCCTTTTAAAGTTGTAGATCTTGTGTTCAGATTTGTAGAGGTTCCTACTGTCACATTTTAGGTGCATAGTCTTAAGGTTATATAGCCTTAATATATATTACTTACATAATGAGTATGCACTTTATAAATTATTAATTTCAACTTTAGATAAGATAATTTGAAATTCTAAAACAGTAATTTTTATTATTGAAATTACAATTTCTGAATAAGTGAAGAAAAGTCATTCATTAAGTTTTAATATATTCTGAAAGAATAGAAACTATTTTTGAATTATTAGCATAATAATGTGTAAAAACAAACTGTGTGGTGTTGAAATAATAAACTTGTTGAAATTATTTCTGAACAGCTATATAATACTTTAAGATAATATTACTTGAAAGTTTTAAAACAAAAGAAGACAGCAAAACTTTTACATATGGTCTTTCAAGTGAATAATACTTAAGAAACTAAATTCACAAAGAAGACTATAATGCTTTAATTTATTCATCATTTATTTTTTTATTTTTTATTAATAAATTATTTTTGTTAATAAAATTTATTGCTTATTATTTCTCTCATGCAATATTCTGTTATTACCATTAAATAAATTCTATGCAAATATACACTTGGAAATAAAGTGATAATAACACACATAACCCATAAAATAAAATCCGCCATAGCTCTGAGAACATGCTTTCCCTGTAGTTGCAACTGCAATGTACAGAACCTAGGTATACAAATATTTAGAATAATTATGAATGTTGAATTTCTAACATCATTTTAGATGATTGAGATACATTATCTATAGTTCGCTGTACTTCAGCATTTTTATTTTGATTACACAAATTGGCACCCAATGTTGTGGCATCAAACATTCTATTCATTGATAAATGAATGACAGTGTATGTGTATAAATAATCCCAGAAATATGGTGGTGGCATAAAATAATTAAATCTACGGTTGTGAATAATGCTGTGTGTATATATATATATATATATATATATAATATATATATATATATATATATATAATGTAACCAGTTGGTTACATGGTACACCCATAATAATATAGTGTGTCTGCATATATATATATATATATATATATATGGAAAATAAAAGAAAAGTAGAAATAAACACAGACAAAAAATTATAGTAGATATTTTCTACATTCATTGAAATAAAAAAATAAATAAATAATAAATAATAACTCTGATTTAAAATATTGTTTTATAAATTAAACTTTTAAAAGGTCTGAATAAATATAAATATTGTATTATTCTGATTTTGAAATGTAAAAACACCATACTTATTTTTGGAATTTTTTTAATTAATTAAACAATTTTTTTATCTATTAGAAATCCCCTAAGTAAAAACATGTATATAGATTCCAAGGGATTAGAGAGATAAAAATAAAATTCTGTTTTTAATCAAGGTGTTGTTATAATACCTCAGATGATTTTATAAAAAGAGCTCATAAAAAATATCAGCAGTCTGGGTAATGATTTTTGAAAAGAGCAGTCTGGATAGTGATTTTGAAAAGAACAGTTCTGCTTGCAGTTTTGTAAAAGTTGGTCAGAAGAGTTTTTAATATTTTAAGCAGTGACCAACTAAGCCAACTGCAAAGTTTTGGATAATGATTTTGAAGAGAGCAGTATGTTGTTGGCTGTAGCAGATAGTTGGCAGAAAAGCTACCATGAACTAGGGTTGCTGAAAGTAGGAGCTGCTACTATTTTCCTTCACAGGAGTTTTGGTTTACTTGAAGCTGGGTCACTTCTGAATCAATAGCCTGAAAAAAATGAGGACAAAATAGCTAGCAGAGTTATATAAAGCTCCTATGAAGATCTAAGGACAGTCCAGTAGCTGCCTTATAGTTTACTGCAGTTTTGATTCATGAAGCCAGGGTCACTTCAAATGCATCAACTAGCTGCTTAAATATGTTCTAAAAGAAAGCTTGACAATTTCTTGGACTACAAAAAAATCTCATGGTATGCCAACAAATTACCAGAATTATATATTTTTACCTGATGATGACAATTTCCTGGAATGACCAAAAACAGCTTGTCCAAGAGAGCAACTGAATAAAGAAGTAGTTATATATATTCTGATGTGTCTACATATGTGAAAAGAAGCACAGATAAACTTGCATACAAAAGTGAGTTGTTTTTCAATAATTTATTTGATGGACATTTTTAAATCTATGTTTTGAAATTTAAAGACATTGATAATTCGTTAAGAGGTAACCTAATAAAAGATTTCTAACCTCTGGAAAATTGACTATATATTTTTTTAAAAGAATAAAAGAAAGCTATAATAGAAATTGTTAAACTGATTTTTTTTTTATATTGATACACATGTATAAGTGTGAAATTTATGTGTTTTCCAAATGAATTAATTATGAAAAAGTATAATATTATTGTAACGAGTTGAAATAGATAAAAGTCAGTGTGCGTATATACATGCACACTCATATATGTAAAATTATAATCATTTTTTTTGTTAGTGAATATTAATTGTATATTATAAATTGCATGTCTGTGCGCACATATATGTAAATTAATGTAATAATTTAAATTTTGAATAATAATTATTTAAATCACAAATGTAATAATTATTTTATGTTTAATTGAAATGTCTTCAACATATATTATAAAACACATGTCTGTGTACGAATATATGCGTTATAGAAACTAATTAAAAAATAATGCAATTGATGTAATAACTTTAGTTGTGTATATAATTTGTATACTTTTCAAAATCAGAACCCTCATAAGACCTTAATCATTTATTTTTTTGTTAATAATAAACTTGTATTTAATTGTTAAAATTATATTCCATCATCTCTTGGTCACATACAGTAATAGATCTTGTCTTCTCTGAGCTAGATTCGGACACGGATAAATAGGGATGTGTACTTAGTGCTTTGGAGCATCCAGAGATGATCAATCATCATCCTGGTTGGCGCAAAAGAGAATACACTTTAAAGCCCCTGCACTATTATTTTTTATTTACTTTAGTCTTATTAAAAATTTACATTTATAGTTGGCCAGTACAAGTGGTCTGAGCATTGATGATGATCAGCATGTTTAAATGTCCCAGCATTATTGTTTAGATTTTCTAGTTATGTATTCTAATGGATGGGCACTAAGCTGGTGCATCCAAGTTATAGTTAAATAATTGCCCAAGCTGGCAAAGGCTCAGAAGTTAGCCTGGTCTACAGAAGACCCATTTCAAATCCAGCCACAAGATGGTCTGTTGATTTATATTTTTTTATTGTTCAAATCCAGTCACAAGATTGACTGTTGATTTTATTCTGATTTATTGAACTAATTTGTTTATTCACATCAATTATGATGATGGATGGTTATTTCTCTCGAGTATTTACTTATACTGATATTTACTTTATAATGCTGGTTGATAAATAATTATGCTTTTAGTTGCTCTACTGAGTTAGCTGGTTGATCACTCAATGTTCTCAGATATTGTTTAATCTCATACTCTTATATCTTTAAATATCTACTTATAGATAATTTTGTAAATTATTGATACTTCATTTTGTATTGACTTGGGGTTGATGATGATTTTTTCATCACCCCAGTTCAAATCTTTCACCACTTACTTTCCTCCCACTTCTCACCCATCCCATCCCGTTACAATATATATATATATATATATATATATATATATATTGTTGCTAGCAATTCATATATATATATATATATATATATATATATGAATTGCTAGCAACAATGTTGAAAGTTTGAATATTTTGTTCAGAATAAGTGAGGAAAGAAAAATTAATGTTAACTTGGTTAAAGAAAAAAATGAGCAAACAACAAATAGTTATGGAGTCACTAGAGACCACAGAAAGACAACCACTGGAGGATGAGATGGTGGTAGAAGAGAAGTGCTCAGATGTACAAGTGTCTGAGGAGCAGAAGCAATCATTAACAATACTCACATTACAAATATTTCTAGCAGAAATTCATAAAATGAGAAAAGAAGATAAGCAAAAAATAAAAAAAGATAATGAGAGAAAAGATCAAGAAAGTAAAGAAGATAATCAAAATCAAGAAGAAGATGAAAGAATGCATCAGCAAATTTTAGAACAAATGAAAGAAGAAATCAATAATGGAAAGAAGAAAATGTTAAAATGCTAGCTGCATTAAATAAAATCCAAGAGGAAATGAAAGGAGCTTGTCTTCAAATTAAAGAAGAAATGAAGGAAAAATTTTATGGAATAGAAAATAGTAAAATTAGTTTGAAAAAAGAAATGATTAGACAAGTGGATGAACATGTTCAGGAAAAAATGGAACTAATAAAGAAAGCATTAACTGTAAGTATCCGGAATATGATACATGAAGCTAGGTGAATGTAAGAAACAGTGTTAAGCATAGTTAAATGATTACAGAGATTAAAACAAAAGGAAGAAGAAAAGATAAGGACCCTTTCAAAACAGGATTTGCCATTAAAAGAAATGGTTATTACTATTAATGATATAAATGCTGAGCATAATAAATTGAAAGAGTATTACAGCACCATCAAGAAGAAAATCAAAGTTATGTGAAAGATATAGCTGTACCAGGAAAACTAGATTACATAAGTGTCGAAAATCAATACAGATGTAGTGAAAGTTTAAAAAGTATTAATCAATCTCTGAAAAATAAAATATTTAGATCCAATGCAAGAGAAATGCCAACAGAACATTTGAATAGTTTAGAGAGTTATATTGAACTGAATCCACTCATTAAGAAAGCCATTGTGTATAACAATCTGAATGGACCTGCTAAAAAAGGATGGAATTCACTAATATGTAAACTGACTAATTGTCTGGATTAATTAAAAGCAAATTTGAATAACTTCTGGTCTGAAGAGAGGAATGAAGCAATCAAATTTTGAATCATACAAGAAAAGTTTTGAATTAAAGCATGAGGAGAATCATACACACAATTTTTTAAAAGACAGGTTTTCTAATTGTGAAATTTATCTATATGTGTAATTATGGAGAGTCATATCATCTGAATCATAAGGCATACTTTACCTTTCAGAATCAAGAAAATCATCATTAGTATGAATAGGAAAACTATTAAAGAAATAACAGATTGCTTGAATGCTGTAGATATAAGTTTCCGCAATCAGAATTAAGAAAGTAAAATTTCTACAATATCCCAACTTCCAGTCAAAAAAGCAGCTACAACTCTTAGCAGTATGAAAAATGAGTATAATCTAATATACCAGCTATAAAAACTTGAATGAGAAATAAAAGAAATTACAAAGATGATAGAAAAACAGAAGTAAGACTGTGCTCAAGAAGTCAGCCTGAAACACAGCCAAAAGTTCTTAAGAAGCAATCATCATTTTACCTCCTCCTATTCAAGATATAAATGAAATGCCTATAACAAGTGAAAAATAATTAGAAAAAAAACAGATCTAAACAGAAAAAAGCAATTCCTAATATTTCAGATGAGAAGAAAACTTAAGTAAAAGTGTAAATGATTACCTACTCCATCACTACTTAGAGCTTATTTTGTTTGACCTGAAACCTGACATTAAAAGAAAATAAAGGACAGTTTATTTTTTAATAACTTATGAATTCAATATTGATTTTAGAAAACTAATAATATTTATTTGTACTTAAATAAAGGAAATATTTTTTATTTTAAAATGTCTTTTGACAGAAAATCTAAACCAAATTTTTTATTTCAATAAAGTTTTTCATTAGTTAACGATATTAATAGAAAAATAAAAGTGGAAAGTTTTCATAGTCCCATTCATTCTTCTCAGAGACAATGGGTAAGTAGTGATATTATTGTATATCCCAACATTCCATTAGAATATTTTGAAATAGAAAATGAATATTTGCATACTTTTTCCCTTTGTCTACAAATATATTTATTTCATTTATTATAAAGATATTCCCAAAAGATTTGTGGAAAAGTATTTAAAACACTCTGTGTAAATTAAGCATCATAAAGAGAGATTTTTTTTCTCTAAAGAGATTCATTATTCCTTCTTGTCTCTCCCTCATTACTTCTTCAAAAAGTAAAAAGACAGAAAGCAAAAGAGCTTTGCTATCAAATTATTCTTTTTTGACATGAAAAAGATTTAAGTTTAAATTATTATATAAGTTATGAAAAGATGGAAGATTCATTGTATAATGGTTTTCAGAAAGAACAATGAATTGCTAAATTAAAAGAATGATGCTCATTAGCTCTGTTCCAGTACAATCATTGAATAATCACTTTCTCCTTATTTCTTGTTATAATGCCACTAGTGTATGAAGTACTGAAAATGGACCACTAAATAAAAAATATTACTTCAAAATATTGAAAGAAAGGATAAGGATATAAACGCCTCAAACACTTATTGAAAATAACTATTTTGAAATTTCAAGGTTCTAATACAACTGTATGGTAGTTATATAAATGTGGACCAAATTCTTATCTGAATCGGAGTTTAGTATTGATAAATAAAGCATTTATATTATGTCTAGAGTATTTCGCTTCTATGTTATTATTATAATAAGCATAATAAGAGTTTATTATTTTATACATATTATATCTTTTCACAGTATGTGTTTACATTCAGGATTATTAAAAGTATTAGAATCTAGATCTTAATTATCTAATACTCTGAACTTGTTTGTTTGTCATTAATATAAATTTGTGTACCTTCAGTCAATTTTTGATTTAGTAACCTTTAAAACAATATGGTTGTAAGCCCAAATAGATTATTTTTTATCTGGTCCAATGGCTTAGGTTGGAATTAAGGATGCATTCTTTGCAAGTTTATCCAAATAACTTCTGTAAGTGAAACTTTTCAATTATTATTATAATTAAATCACTCTGCATTGATTATACTTTTTCACAAAAATATATCATCATCATCATTTTCAACCAGTATTAATTCATGATAATGATATTATATTTTGTAAAAAAAAACTATATTAAATGCTGAAGGCCTTAACTATAATAATAATTCAAAAGTTTCATTTATGAAGATCATTTGATAATATTTGATAAATTTTACAAGCATTGTGTATTTAGATTGTAACAAACCATAGAAAGTAAGATCCTTTCCTTACAAGCATTTTGTTCACTTTTCAAGGATAATCTCATTCTAGCCATAAGATAGAGACTTTAAGGGAGTAAGAGCAGCCATCTTATTTCCAAACTCAAAAGTAATTATATGAGCCAATCTTAAGTGTCTAGAAGTGAGATGGTGAATTTATGTCATTCACTTTAAATCCATTTTTTATTCTTAATATTCTTATTGTCACTTCTGAAATGTTAAATTTACTTTGTACCAATATTGAATTATATACTATTTGATAAATTTTATAAGTGCTGGGTTTCAGATTGCAACAAACTGTAGAAAGTAAGCATCATTTCCTCACAAGCACCATTAAACCTTAATGCCCAATCAGCAAGGATACTCTAACTCTAGCCACATGATACAGACTTTAAGAAAATAAACTTTCAAAGACTGTATTATTTTTACAATATATATTGTAAATGGAATGGGGGGTATCAAAGTAAAAGGTTTGAACTGGGTGATGGAATATCATCATCACTCCCAGTCCATATAAAATGAAATATTTACAAAAAGTATATTTATGTAAAAAATATTTAAGTGGAAGATGAAATCAAAATCTCTGTGAGCATTGAGAGATCAGAAGAATAACTACAAGCATAATTATTTATCAACCAGCATTATAAAGTAAATATCAGTATAAGTAAGACTCAAAAATACCATTCATCATCATGAATGATCCATACAAAAAATCAGTTCAATAAAACAACAGTCCTTCTTGTGGCTGGATTTGAACAATAAAAAAAATATAAATCCACTGTCAACCTTGTGACTGGATTGGAAATGGGTATTTTGTAGACCAGGCTAACTATTGAGCCTTTGCCATCAGCTTGGGAATTATTTAACGATTAATTCGGAGGCACAAACTAAGTGCTCATCCATTAGAATACATAAGCAGAAAATCTAAACAATAATGCTGGGACATTAAAACATGCTGATCATCATCAATGCTCAAGCCACTTGTACTGGCCAACTATAAACTTAAATTATTAATAAATCTAAACAATAATGCTGGAACATTAAAACATGCTGATCATCATCAATGCTCAAGCCACTTGTCCTGACCAACTATAAACTTAAATTTTTAATAAGACTAAAGTAAAATAAAAGATAATAGTGCATGGGCTTTAAAGAGTATTCTCTTTTGTGCCAACCAGGATGATGATTGATCATCTCTGGATGCCCCAAAGCACTAAGTACATATCCCCATTTATATATTCATCCCGTGCACAAATCTAGCTCAGAGAACACAAGCTCTATTACTGTATGTGACCAAGAAATGATGGAAACAATTTTAACAATTAAATAAGTTTATTATTAACAAAAAAAAATTTAAGGTCTTATAAAAATAAAATTACACACATATAAACTTTCTGATTTTGATTACAATACAAAATTTCAAATAATCACATTGTGATTTACATAATTGCTATTCAAATTGTTACATTGGTTTACATATATGATGCAGTCAGACGTGTGATTTATAATATACAATTAATATTCACTAACAAAAAAAAATGATTATAATTTTACATATACAAGTGTGTGTATATATACGCACACTGACTTTTACCTATTTAAATTTGTTACAATAATACATTTTTCATGACCTAAATAATTGGAACAATACATAAAAAATTTGATAAAAATGTTTTGAGTGATAGAGTAGAAAATGAAGTCAAGAGTCTAAGAGGGAATACAACCCTCTATGATACATAGAACAGTGAAACTACCCATCAATCAGGGGGAAGAACATGATTGTCTATTGTACGTGCTCAGATGGTAGATACAGTGAAATAATGATAAAAATACACTAAAAACTGATAGTTGTGAATGAAAAGGCACACATACAGCAAATAATGTTCTTTAAAGGGTCAAGTACATATAAGGAATACCTTTGATTGCAGGAAAACTGATTTTTTAAAGTCCTTTTAAGAGAGCTATGAAGCAAGTGACTTTCTTTCTAGAAGCAGCTCCACCTAGTTACCATTTCTGGGGTAGTAAACTGCCTAAAATTCTAAACAATTTTTGCATTAGCCAACTAAAATTAACATTAACAATCTCTCCAGTGTGGATTTACTTTGTTTTTAAAATCAAATTCTTTAGTTTTCCACTTCAAAATTTTTTCTTTATATAATTTTTAACTCTTCCAAACAGTTTAAAGATGGCCACCACCCCTAGCAGCAAAAATGTGCAAAAACATAATTCACAACAACAAAAACCTTCAAAACTTCCAAAAATGTTAACTAAATTAAATTCCAAAAAAAACTCAATTGAAGACACCAATAGCACAAAACCTATTACCAGATCACCATCTTCAGACCCTCTGGATTTTCCTCCCCTACAGGGTGAAGCTTTCCCCATCAAAGGCAAAAAGCAATCCCAAAAAAATAATCTCACCAATCATATTGTTGCTTCAAGCAAAATTGGGAACATTAATAATTCCTCAACTATAAGGGGCGAAATCAGCCTGCTACATCTAAGTTTAATGCAGAAACCTCAGCCAACTCTGAATTGTCTAAAAATCTAATACACAATAATTACTCTAAAGATGATGCTACTCGTGATTCCCCATCTCAATCTATGAGTGCAACCATGTCTGCCAACATTACTCCCACTAATATCAGTCGCACTATAAAGCAATCCCTTATTAAAAATCCATCACCACAGCAAGTCTTTGCTAATGCCTATGCTCCTTCAAAATCTGTGGGGCCTTGATTAGGCCAATCCTAGCAATCACAATTAAGCTACCTCAGCAATCTTTATTCCTATTAAACAACTCACACCAGAGAATCACATGGTGATCTCAGAACAATTTAACCACACAGTTCCATCACTTCTCCTCAGTCACTTCATTGCTACCAGAGTGACAGGTCTGTCATTCTGGTGGTTACAGATTTACAATGCAGACTCCATAAATTTCCAATGCAGCAGCTCTATGACTTTATCAAACTACACAATCTAACTGATAATATATATATATATAAAATCCTCACTCTTCCTAACAACTGATACATGGCAATAGAGTTTCACAACACAATACAAAGACAAGCCTTCAAAAACAGATTCAAATTTTTACACACTATCTTCCTGGTTGCAATAGACACCAATAGACTATCCATACTTAAGGGGTTTATCAAAAACTGTCACATAAGGATGGAGAGACAGCACATACAGAAATACCTCGGGCATTCAGACAAGTTACCTCATTTGAGTACCTTAGGGATCCTCTCACCAATGGTCTCACCTTCACCAACACAGCCTCATTTCAATTCATCATTAAAAAAGGCCTCTCTCCTGAAAGCATTCCAACAACAATAGCAGCCGATCTATCACCTTTGATCATCTCGATCAAGGGGATGAGGCCACAATGTTTCACCTGCAAAAACTGCAACCACCTCATTCGGTACTACCCTCAAAAAAATGCAACTCTTGCCAGAAAAAAGGGCCTAAACCACATATGTGCTACTTCCTTCTTCAGCTAACCTCTCACTTCCAACTGATTCCAATTCAACCTTTCAGCATTCGGCCACCAACTTACCTTCCAGTAAGCCTCCAGCTTCCTCTAGGCCACATAATTTTGGTTTCATTTGCAGCCCACCACTCACAGTTTCAGCTCTGCCACAGGACCCTCTTTCCTTGATGGACATGTCCACTAATTCAAACTCAGAAAACATCATGTCTGAGTCTACCAACTCTGGCCCTCCCACTACTAACAACAAACATCAGAAGCATGCATGCCCTAACCCATATGATAGTGACACCAACTCTGACAAGCATCTTTCCATCCTTGACCTTCCCAGTAAAACAATAATGGATCCTCTTCTGGAACCCAGGGTAAGTCTCAGACATACAGAACATACAAGAAAAAAAAGAATTCTTTCAGTGATAAATTCTCTGGCTTTAATCCAGGCCTCTTCAGCCTCCTCCCTTCACACTCTCTCATCTTTCTCTGCTGAATTTTTCTTGGACAGTGGATCATCAAGTAACAGCAAGAATGAATCATGCAATTCTGGCAGGTGAAGAAAGAACTGTACTCCTCACATCTCTACCAGCCCAGTTCATCCCTGCTCATCATAAAAATTTCTGAATTCCTACTGTCTCTCCATTCCTTATGTCCATTACTTGAGGTCACATATGCTTATCTCTGTTGTCAGTTTAAACATTCAGGGCCTTAATTCAATCCATAGGCTCCTCACTCTCAAATGTTAGTTTGAACTCAACTCTCTCAACATCCTCTTCCTTGCTGAAACTAAAATCTCCACACACTTCAACTACAGGATTTACTCCACTTTGTCCACCTTTCATCTTTTCAAGTATCCTACTGCCTTGACTTCTGCTGGAGGAGTCACCATCCTCATTAATAAACATGCCCCTCCCTCTACTTTTTCCATCATACATATTGATGCTCATTCTATTATCTTGGAGGTGCAATTTGGGCACTTCAGAAGTTTTGGGATTTATTTATATCTGCCCTGCAATGACAGTGACACCCTCGTTAAATCTAATATTCATCAAATCAACAACATCACAACTACCACCTCCCTTCCCATTCTTTTTCTGGGTGACTTCAATATAGGTTACCAGTCCTTCACAAACAAATATTTATATCTTTTCTCCAGGGGCTTAATGAGTGGCCAGGGCTTTTTCCCAGACCATGCCTACTCTTTCTACATCCATAAGCATCAGACCCTCAATGATTTAACAGTCTACTCTCCTGATCTCCATTTCATGATTGAATCAGCCCAACTCCACACCATACTTTTTTCAGATCACAATGCATTACACCTCTCCCTTGACATTAACTCTGGCACTCCAGTAAACCTTGGCCTCAGAAGAACAATACGATTCCTCAACAAACAAAATATGCCAAAAGCACTGCTTTCAGAAATTTATATATACCTTCATAAAATCAATATCTTCAAATGGGGCCCATCTCTGCATGGTTTGCATTTGTGGAAATCCTGCAAACTGCCATCCACAAATACACCTGGAATTCCCAAGGGCCACTCAAGTTGCTGGCTTCCATGGACAAAATTTCAGAGCAACTGAATGATCAGCAGATTGGGCCATTAGATATTAGCACCATCATCCAACTAAAACTTCAATACCACGATGCTCAAAAGACCTTGACTGAGTACATCTCAGTCAAACACACCCAGAGGTATGTGGGGAATCAGCATTGTTGGAGCAGAAGTTACCTGGGGTGGGCTCTTGGTTCTCACTGGAAGCAAACCACCCCCCATCCATCACAGTCAGCAAAAAATCCTACATAGGTCAGGAATTGATCCTTCATTGGAGAAACCATTACAAGCACATGCTGCTCAAAGCTGACATCCCTCCTTTCACTATGCCATAAACCTTGAATGTCAGCTCTGATCCTGGCATCTACCACGCCATGCTACTTAACAAACTGAAAAGCTTTCCTGACCATGTCCACCCTGGTTGTAATGCTACCCCCAAGTTTATCCTCCACCTAAGTCAGTTCAACATCCCCATTACTCTCAACATGATCAACAAGCTTGCCTCAGGTGCTTACATCATTGAGGGTATCTATCTGGTAACATTAGTCCCTTTCCTTAAGAAATATTGGCTACCTACTGAGCTCAAGAGTCTTATGCCCATTTCAAAGACCCCTCTGCTCATAAAACTTATTGAGTCTACCATTAAAGAGTCACTGGGGCAATTTATACTCCCTGCTTTTTCTGCCTCACAATTTGTTTGTAAGGGGTGCTCCACTCTTGGGACTGCCAAACTCTTTAAGATGACCACTGAGCATGTTAGGTGATCTTGATATGGCAGGCCCATTGCTGTCCAACTAGACATCCAGGCAGCCTTTGACTCTGTTAGGGTTGACCTGCTTCTTGATGACCTCAGAAACCTAAACATCCCAGAGGCCCTTCTGTCCATCCTCCACAATCTTTTGTCCAACAGAGAAATCCTAGTTATCCTGGATTGGAAAGTTGCCCGCAGCTTCACACCTAACATAATCACTCAAGGCTCTCTGCTGAGCACTTTGTTGTTTACTGCATTTCTGAATCCCCTCTTGCTCAGGCTAGAACATGACTTCCCTGGCATCTTTATTCTTGCACTGAGCAAAAGCATCAAATGCCTTGCTTATGTAGATGATGTGGTTGTCTTTCTTTCCTTAGTTGATCTCATCCCCAGGCTTCAACAGATCCTCACCTGGTACTCCAAAACATACAGGCTGGAATTTAGCAGTGATAAATGAGTGGCCTGGCAACTATCAACTGGTAAACAAATCTCTTCCACCTTCAATGCCAAGCCACACAACTCCCTTGTATTCCCCCTCATGCTGTCTCCTAGGGACATGAGAGTATGGGTCCAAACCACACTCTATCAAAGCATATCCACCATCAGCACTATCACAGGCATCTACCTCTCCCTTTATGAAAAAGTCACCCTCCTGAATCTTCTCATGTTTCCTAAAATAGCATATACTGCTTCCCCATTGTTCTACCTACACATTACTTTATATCCAAAATCCAATTCCTTTTGCATCTGTTTTCTCTGGGGCAGAAAGGTGGTGGCCATCAACCTGAAAAGAATTTGTTTTCCTAAAAACCTCAATGAGTTGGGCCTGCCCATCAACACTTCTGATCCAGAAATCTCATAACATTATCATCACACTCCTAAGTCACTTTCCTGCCAATCTTGTGCATATCATTATCACACCCACTGACACTCCTCCTCCCAGTGGAAGGCCTAGGTCATGGACCTCATTCATTGCCAACATCCTACAAAAGGCTGGCTTTGTTATACCATCCATCAGCAGCAAACTAAAGTACTGGGAGGTTTTCAATCAGACTACAGACTTCTCTATTGTGTCCCCTACATTCCTCAAACTTACCAATGCTCAATTAATCTGCAAATTCAAAAGGTGGTCTCTTGGGGCAAAATTCCTCAATTTCCTCCTCAAAATCAATCTTCACTCCCTTCCTACAACTCAATTTTTGGTCAACTTTAGGCATTTCACCAACATTTCTCCCATATGTCAGCTCTGTAAAACTGACAATGAAACCCTCCAGCACTTTCTACTTAAATGTCCTGTTCTGCTTGGTGTGAGAAATGTCATAAACTCCTGCCTTTTCTTGCACAGGAATACCATCTTCAATGTCCAAGAATCCATAGAAATGGGTCTTTGCACTATTAGTCTATCAGTTTTTCTCATCTATGCTCTCTGGTTGCTTCAATGTGCCATTATCTTTGACCAGAGAGAACTTTCAGTCAATCAAAAGTTCTTGGACCTAATTTGTGCTCTCAAAACCCAAGATACCAAGCTAGCCCCATCTCGACTCCTCGTAGACACTTGGGCAATCCTCCAACTCCCATCCTCTCACCCTCTGTCATAGGACTCAATCATGAAGACATGCATTTTGGACTGGCCTGGACTACACACCATTTCCCCTTTCCACTTCCTATTCCTTTTTCACATGTATCCTTCCCTTTTACCATGTTGCTCCTGAAATTTCATTTATCTTACTGCATCTGTTTTTTATGAATAAATACTTCCTCATTGGGGGAAAAAATAATATATTTTTCATAATTAATTCAATATTGAAAATAAATAGAATCATGTTGCTTAATTTTTTCATGAAGTTTAACTTTTTTTTTTGCTTTTTGATTTTAATTCAAACAAAATTATGCTTGCCTTTAAGTTATAAATTCTTCTTTTAATGTCATTTTTTTACAAGGATTTACCAAAACAATTTCTTTGAATACATATCAAATCATCTTTTTTTTAGACATTTGACTCAAGCAAATTATTTACTTGTTTTGCTTTAAGTTATTAATTTATAATTTTAAAAGTTGTTTTAAGAAATATTAAAGTAAAATAACTCACTGTATATACATGTGACATGTTTATCTGTGTTTCCTTGCATGTATTGATAAACAGCAGCATAAATACACCAATTTCTTCAAGCTTGTAATCCATGTAAAATGTTGGTCTCCCTTTCTGTCTAGAATTGTTCCAGGCAAGCAGCAGTCTTGGTTTGATAGATTTCAGAAAAGCAACCATCCTCTCCTCATTTAAGGCTATGAATTTCAGCACAAAGAAGTGGGTCATTTTTTTCCATGTAAATTCAAACTCCTGCTAAAAAAACAGACTACTATATTGGCTTCAGCTTCATCAGTTTATGGTAGCTATAATGCAAATTCTATGGTCAGCTAAAACTAACTGCTGCACTTCATCAAGTTGCAACAAAATATTGTAACCAACTTTTCAGCTGACCATTCTTACAAAAATTATTATCCAGACTGTTCTCTTCAAAAATCACTATCCAGATTGACTGATATTTTTATGTTTTTTTATAAAAAGGTCTGAGGTGATAACAACACCTTGATTGAAAACAGAGTTTTTATTTTTCTCTCTTTAATCCTTTTGAAAACAAGCTTGAAATTTTTATTAAAGTGTAATATATATGTTTTCACTTAGGGGATTTCTAATAGATAGAGATTTTGTTTAATTAATTAAAATTTCAAAAATACAATACTTGTTTTTAAATCTCAAAATCCGAATAATAATAATAATACAATATTTATATTTATTCAGACCTTTTAAAAGTTTAATTTATATAACAATATTTTAAAGCAGAGTTATTATTTATTTATTTCTATTTCAATCAATGTAGAAAATATCTACTATAATTTTTGTCTGTGCTTATTTCTAGTTTTCCTTCCAGCATTATATATATATATATATATACACACTATAATTTCTAGTTTTCCTTCCAGCATTATATATATATATATATATGCATACACACTATAATGTGTGATATGTAACCCAGCTGATTACATTGCCCCGGTCTGAGGGGGAAAAAATAGAAATTAAACACCTTTCTAACAATGTTTTAAAAGTTTAATTATATATATATTACATTAAGTCTGTAAATAGTTTAAAATGAAAAATAATAATAGTTTCAACAATTCTGATAAAAATAACCTCAGATTTAGATTTGACATATATTTCTTTAGATAAAGTATGCAAATAATTTGAACTTTAAAAAATTGCATGGATAAATATTTATTATTTTAATTAAAAAAGAGAATATATAAACAGTTTGAATATTATAAGATAGTGATAAAGAAATATTAAAAAAAATAACTACTTATATAGTTTGGAAATAAAATCTAACTATGGAAATATGCTCATATAAAAAATAAAAATATATATTTTTTCCATATGTCAAAGCATCAGCCAGGAAGCAAACCCACAACAACTGTCTGCAAGCAACTGCTTGCTTGCAAGGCAGAAAAAAATATAAATATTTTCCAAAAGAATTTATGTAAAAGGCAGATCATATTTAATTGGCAGATTACAAATAAAGTTTCAAATTTAATTCAAAATATTACCTGTATGATTACCAGTTAATCTTAGAGTTATTATGTGATGTTGTACTGACAAAATCAAAGATTTGCATCAACTGACCAAGCACTTCTGGAAATAGTTACTCACCATTATATTACTTTTGTCAAGAATTATTATCTTCATATCAAGAGAAATAACTTAAAACTCCAAGACTCAAAACCATTACTTGTATTATCAAATTTATTCTGGCACTTCTCTAAGAAAAAATGGCACTTAATACTTCAAAATTCTGTAACATTGCATGGGATTTATTAATTAAAAAAGCATATTTAAATCGTCCAAATCAAATATTTAATTTGAAAAATATATCACTGTCATTATTATGTCTCAATTTCAATATGTTTTTAAAGCAAGAAATTTATGTAGAATATGTGCATGTAAATACCCACATACATGTACCAATGAATTTAATTCATTCATGGATAGAAAGCAAATTTACTAATGCTTAGTGAAAAACATTGATATAAATGATTTTATATTGTAGTAATTCAAAATTTCAATAATTAGATGAATATAACAAACATGAAAAATTTGATTCCCTACAAATATTTTATCAGGCATATTAATTATTTTTTCTCCCTTTAACTATCTATCTCTCTAGCTCTCTCTCTCTCTCTCTCTCTCTCTCTCTCTATATCTCTATATATATATATATATATATATATATATATATATATATATATATCTAGATATATCTCTCTCTTATATATATATATATATATATATGTCATTAAAATCAGTCAAAATTTAGACAATCCAAATATCAATAACAATTAACAATCTCAATCTGTTGTCAAGGCAACCTCCTTTTAACAATAAAGGTAAAATTCCACCTTTAATATGGACCAATATATTTACATAGACATTAAATATTGCAACTTGATACTAAAAACTGAAATTACTGATACAAAGAAGTTTATATGAACCTCTTTAAATAAGGATATACACAAAGGAAGTAAATCATCCTCCCTCATTCAATGAATTAAAAGCATTCTAAATGTTAAACAAATGATTAAAAATATATTAGATAAGTTAAATATTAAATATATACTATTAGAAATGCTTACTTACTTTTCTTAAATTCAGAGGTGTTTTTAGATCTCTTCTAACCTAAAATGCATTTTACAAATCATAGCTATTAATATGAAATCATGTAAATTTTTAAAATGTTTAAAAGTTTCAGATATGATTTATATATACATAATTGTATGAGAGTGTGCCCATCTTCATACCATTAGTGAACAGCAATATATTTAAAAATTATGTAAAAATTAAACAAATTATGAAAAACAGTAAGACAATAAAAATAAAAAGATATGAAGAATGTAAGAGTTATTTCTTAAATTTTATTAAAATAAATTAAAAATGCTAATTTACAAAAAGTTGCACAGCAGTGTAAAATTGAAAGATATTTTTTTTAGAAAATTAAAGATTGATATAATTTAAAATCTAGAAAAAAAGAGTAAAATTTTGTTTGGCAAATAATTTGTACAAATATGTAATCATCATAAAAGAAAACAAAAAGATAAAAAATAATACATTAAAATATATATATTGTGAATATTCAGATTAATCATCAAAGTATTTAAAAAAATAATAATAATAAAGAAGTTTGTTGATCTTGTTTGGTTTTTCTTTTACTTGATAAATGGATAATGGGAGATCTTGAAAATATAAGTTTAAATTGATAACCATGGCAACCTAAAGCTTTTTAAATAATATTGTTTGCTATTAATTCTAGCTTCAAAATACTAAATTCATTATAATCAAACTCAAGAAAAACATATAGGCAAATAAATAAATTTTGGAAACAATTTAGTATGATATAAAAGTTTACTTAAATAGGATCCATATTATTTTACATATTTTTATTTCTGTTACAGCAGTCACCATAGTAACATTATTACATATAATTCAATGTTTTATGTCATGTATATTTGTTTATAAATTAATTTTAAAAATTGTATTATTATTAAAAAAATGTAAATTATTTATATTTATAAAATGAATCAAGGTTGTAAAATCAATTCGGAATTTTGGTTTAAAAATAATAGAAAAAAATCATATCAAACTTAGATTCCATTTCCATGTATCCATTTTTCTCCAAACTTACATCACACTTGCAATGAAAAGCGGGAAACCACTGCAATACATCGTTTGGGCATTGATCTTTATTTGAGTAAATTCCAATAGTTGTTATGACATTCATAACATCAGAAAGAGATAATATTAATGTCCAGAAAAGACTGTAAGAAAGGGCTCTCATCTTTTTGTCATTGCCAAAATTAGATGTGTTTTCCTGTTCTTTTAAATAAAATTCTTCAATAATTTTTTAAACTGTTAAACTATAATAATATGGAAAAATAGAAACCTAAATTATCTGCCCATTTATTCATTTGAATGGCAGTTTGTGAAAAGGTTCCAAAGAAGATGTCAACAAAATGTGAGAAGGGAAACCTAATAAAAAAAATGTGTTGTATGAAATCGGCTATTTTTAAAACATAGAGATTCCAGGTTTAAAAATTGGAGTATAATTATCATTGCATTGGATAGATATCATGTTACAAGCTAAGAAAATATTCAGGATCAATTGGATTAATTTATATTATAAAAGATTAGTTAAATTACACTCCCCTCTTTAAAAATGAAAAAGAAACAAAAGGCTGTTATTAAAATTTACGGGATTATTCTATCAGAACATTATTGCCAATGAAATGAAACACTTAAAGTTCAACTTATCTTTTCTCTGAAATAAGCTTATCTCTACATCATAGGACTGAAGATAAATAAGATACAATTAAATAATGGATAATGAAAATGGACAGACTTTTATCTAGGGTATGATTATTTTTTATAAATATGTGTGCATATTGATTCTTTTATATTTTAAAAGGATGATTTGTATTTTATTTAAATCATATTTAGGTGTAATAGAATTTAGGCAAAGAAATGATCAGAGAGATTTCTTTACTAATTATTTGAACTCTTGTCTGAGTATATATTAACACAATCCGATGTTTTTTTTTTAAATATCCAATTTGATTTTTGTATGTATAAAATTTAGTTTAAAACATCGAACAGATAAGTGGTTTAAATATGTCATTTTATTTCATATTTATTTATTGATTATTATTTTAATGAACAAATAGGGTTCAATCTCATTCAATTACATGTATTTGGTATCTGTTATATAAAAATTTTCAATAAGGAATCCAAAAATCTCTCCATTCATTCATATATATATATATATGTGTGTGTGTGTCATTATTGTTTTTGCAACATATTTTAGAGTTACCCACAGAAATTGTATCATTTTTTTTAATTAATTCAATCAATCAGAAATATAGATTGATTTCCTATTGTATTTTGTTGATAATCTTACTGATTTTCTTTTATATAATCAAATAAATTGAGTTGATTTAAATGTCACGCCTCTGTTAATTATTTTATTTGGATCACATAAGATGATTTTGCAACTTAAAATTCGTTTCAAGGTTCAAACTCAACTTGGTAAGTGAACTAGAATATAAAATATATGTTTTGTATATTATAAAGTTTTTATCTTATTTACGTATAAACTTTATATTTATTTCTCCATTTGAGTATTTGCTTACATATATTTTAGTTAATATTACAGGTTAATGTCATTAGCTTAGAATCGATCATTCCTTTGCTTGTTTAATCCTGTCATAAAAATCTAAGTAGATCGTATAGAATAACTTGTCTTAAATATTTTTTAAACTTCTTTCAAATAAAGAGTAAAATTTCATTGACTGGTTTAATTGAAATTATTTTTGAATTGGAATAAATATCAATTATAATTATATTGTTTAATTATTACCAAAACTAATTTCATATTCATTTATTTGAAGGTTTAAATAAATAATATTAATAATTATAGGTTAATAATCATCTAATGGAAACTTAATATATCTTTTAAATAATATGATTGGGCATTATAGAGTTAGAAATTAGCTAATAGATTGTTGATAACAAATTCTAGTGGAGTATTCTATTTTAACATATAAACGAAGCAATAATTAAGTATCTCTTTATTGGAAGATATGAATAAATTATTTATACATTACATTATAGCCTCTTATTAAACTAGACGTAGATTAATTTGTTTAAACATTTAAAGAAGTGCATAAGTTTTCAAAGTGTTTTCAAAAATGATATAAAAACTAGTTGATTTCAATAGAATATTATTAATTAAATATTAAAGTAGAAATAATTATGTATCGCTTTATTGAAAGATACGAATGAAATGTTTGTGCTGTGTATTTAGCATTTGATTAAAACTAGATATACATTTGAGTCAAATATTATTTTGTTTCAACAGTTAAAATACCTTCTATATTTAAAAATGTTTTGTAAAATGCAGTTATAGTTATTTAGAAGCTCATCCGTCTAGATAAAATGTAGTATCATTAAATATTAAAGTAGATTTAAATTACTACAATAATAATAAATTAATAAAGTATATTAGAATCTGCTTTAGTTATTGATTTGATTTTCATTAAATTGTTAATCAAATAGTTAGCTCATTGCAATTTACTTTGTAATTGCAATAGATTTGTTGATGTCTGGAGCAGATAATCTCATTTTTCTTTCGTTTTACATATAACTTAAACAAATTAGGCTTTAGTAAGATTATTAGTGCTTTATGATGGTTTATTACATAATGGCGACCCGAATGAGCTAGACTAGATTAGATTAAATTAGATTTTTTTTTAAATTTTTGATCAGATCAGATTGATCACCCCCCCCCACCATCATCAGCATTGACAGATTTAGGCAGTTACAAAATGGCATGCCAACTCAGGCCAAAATAACCAATTAAAGACACAAGTTTTAGTCTCATATAGATGCTAAAATGTGGTATTATATTTATATACATTGGTGGAGTTGTATAGCTGATTGTATTATATCATAGGTTTAAGTAAGATATTAGGAATTTTATTGTTGTTGTCATTCTTTGTGGATTTTATTCCCAGCTGTAGTATTGAATGGGTAGATATGTTTTATGTAAAAATAAAGTATTTTGCAATTTGTTTCAAAAAGAAGATAGAGATATTATATTTGATGTAAGATAATAGATAAAAATGGAGACTAATCAGTTAGAAGCATTATCAAAACCTGAAGGAGATCTGTATTCAATTCTGAGAGAATTGATGGAAAAGATAGGTGATATAAATAGAGAAATGAGTAATAAATTTGGTGATATGAATAATAAATTTGAAGATGTAAATAATAAATTTAGTGATGTGAGTAGAGATATAAGTAATGATATGAACAATAAATTTAGTGATATGAGGATATAAGTAGGGATATGGACAATAAATTTGGTGATATGAACAATAAATTGGGTGATATAATTAAAGAAAATAAAGAACTTAGAAAAGAGGTGAATATCAAAATTAATTTGTGTAAAATCGAGTTGAATGCTACTAATGAAAAGTTTGATGAATTTAAATATAACTTAGATACTCAGTTAAAAAAATCTAATGATAAATATAATTGTAGGTTTAACAAATTGAGTGACCAAATAGATAAGTCACAAGAATGCATAGAAGTCAGGCTTAATATTTTAGATGCTGAAGTTAAAAGCTGTAAAATTGAATATCAAAATTTCGAGGAAAAATGTTTTAAAATTGAACAAACTTATGTAGATGCCCAGAAAGCAACCGCATTGGAGATAAGTGATATCAGAAGAGAGTTAAAAGATATTCAGACAAATACGAAGGTAGAAAAATATAGTAAATTGCAAAATATTAGAACAGGTGCCTTTAGAAAAAGTAACAATGATTGAAAGGTTAGAAAAGGTAAATATAGAGGGTAAATGCATAAAAAGTATTATTTTATCTTTGCATTGTTTGAGTGATGAAGTCTGTTTAATAATGATTATTATACCTAAAAATTTGAAGCATCTATAATTCATCATGAATTAGAGATGTTATTTTCAATTTATTAGTTAATGTTAATATAATATCTATGTATTGAATATGATTTGAAATTATTTTGTTCATCTTATGCATGTGTGTACCTGTTTTAATCTCAAAATCTTTTATTTATGAAAAATAATGTTTACATGCTTATAAAAAATAGAAAAAAATTATGTTTTACACATCTTCAACAGTCTGGGACCATTTGTATATTGATTATCTTCTGATAAATAATAGTAAACTAATGTAGTTTTACCATTCACCTATCATCATTGATGCAAATTGAATCTATTATTCATCTTTTGCTTAGCTACTACTGATTCGATGGATCCGGTACATCAATTAACTTCCATGTTTCATTATACAAGAATTTTGATGCAATGATAAAATCTCTGTTTTTTACTTTCCTAATAGTGTTCATGAAAAGACTGACTAGATCCAGGACAGGCACTGTGAACAATAGCCTACATCTAACATTCCATATAGCATGTACAATAAAGATGGAAAGTCTAATAATAGGAAACTTTAGTTTGTAAGGCTTCCCTTATAGACATGATTTTATAGTAATTCACCTTTAAGATTTGGTATATGGCTAAATTTATTTTACTGAGTCCAGGGCATGAGTAGATTATATGGTTGAATGACTCTTCTTGCCTTTTACATATTTGACAAATAGGGTCTATCTTATTGTAAAATCTTTTGAAATAAAGGAATTTATTTGTGGGCATGGCTTCTAAGTTTATTTTAATAATGAGATTAAGGTACTTAGGCTCAAGAGTGAGAAATTTAAAAATTGTTGTTAATTTGTAGTTGGTGATGCCAAGATTTGGAGTAATTGTGGGATAATTTGGATTAATTATATTCTACGCCTCCCAGATGGTAATTTTTGATTTTTGTAATTTTTGATCTATAGTTAAATGCTGGTTAAGTGTCAAGAGCAGTTGATCAAGCCAGAACATTTTACTAGGTGGAGGACGGTCTGTAGGCTGAATTGGTTCACTGAAAGTTATTGATTCATGTTTTTTCATCAGGTTAATAATTAATGTAAAAGATTTTTGAAAAAAAATTGCATCAATGGAGTAGAAGGACTTCCCATTGAATTTACAATGTACTTGCATTTTGGACATACTAATTGATGTGGTGCTGTTCTTCCAGAAAAGCTTGGACCATAAGCTATTAATCTTTTTGGAAAAAGCTTTTGAAATGGTAATGATCGGCAGATAGTATGCAATTCTCGACATGACCTTCATGTTGAGAAGTGCCACCTTTCCTTGTAATGACAAATAAACTTTTGAGAGAGTTTGAATTATTTTAGATGTAGAATCTATTAGAGTATTTTGTATCTGTCTTGACATTGATGATTGAGAAAGGTAAATAGGAAACCCTAAAAAATCCTGTGGCTTGGCGAGAAATCTTGAGGTTATTGTTTTTCCTGAAAGAATTTTCCACGCAGAGGACTTCCTGGGGTTGAATTTAAGATGAGATGACAACGAGAAATTGTCAATTATTTGGTAAAGCTTTGGTAGGAATTTTTGGGATGGAAGGACAACTAAGATATCATCCATATATGCGAATACCTTGAGCGATCTCTTAATTCTGTGTATGAATATTCCTGGGAAAGAATTTTCAATGTTTTTTAGAAGCGGATTTAAATAACAGATGAACAGCAGGGCGCTGAGTGGGGAACCTTGTGGAATGGAAATATCGGGTTGGAAATCATTAGTATAGCATCCATTCAGGGTGATGTGAATTTGTCTATTGTTAAGCAGATTTTCTATGATCTGGATTGTGCGATTCATTTATATAATTATCAAATTTATAGTCACTTTACTTGTATTTCCCAGTTGGTTTTGGATGGGGTAATATGTCAAAAGAGGTGAAAGAATTAGGAATTTATCTAAGAATGAATTTTTTTTTAATGTTTACAATGAAATGTGTTAAGCAGCTATGAGAAAAGAAATCATTAAGAATATATATTATATTGTCAGAGATTGAGAGAACTCTACCTTAGTTTACTTAAATACTTCCCTATGAGTGGATTATATTTCCTAGATCAAGCATTTGTGTATTATGATGATTATATTACATGAAGTGAAGCAGTCTATTTTCCTTGTTTTTCAATGATAAAACTGAATCCAGACCAATATTGAACCTCAGAGTAAGGTTAGGGAGTCACTATATTTTGTTGTTTAGATTTGTAAAATTAAGGTCGTCTTCTTGTCTCTTATGTGTCCATTTTGGAATGGTGTTTTTTCATTGTATATTCATAGTTATGGGTATTATGGTTTGCCAATTAAAATAAAAAGTAGGAATATTTTTAATGTAACATATAAAATAGAAGTAGTGCTAAAGTTTGTTGGTTGGTCTATGGCATCATCTGTATTATGATATTTTATCTCTTAATTTTATAAACAAACTGATGGGATGTAGCTATGTTAATCATATTATAACAAGTGGCATAATTCAGAAGCACGCACAAAATACTATTGATTTTGAAGATATGAAAGAGATCTATCACCGGATTTTTAAGTCCTGGGTAAATATTTCAAATCATATCATACTAATTTATTTTAAATTTTAAATCATCAAATCCTCAGAATGATTCATCCTCATCTTGAATAAGTAAACAAAAAAAGGAGAGCAAGTGTAGCTAGTTAATAGAATTGTTCAATTGACTTATAAAGAATAATATGATCTCTCTAACTCACATGTTTAGATCCATATTGCATTGTTTAATTAACTCATTGTTGGTATGGCTGACAGAGAATATTAGAATTGCCTGATGACACACCTATAGGCAAAGTAAAGGTGTAAAGATGTTTCTTTTAATGTTTAATTACTGCAGTGTTGGTTTGCTAATAAATGTTTAATAAAGCATATTAGAACTGGCTAATAAAATATATATGTTGAAGTAAAAGTACAAAGATTTTTATTTTAGTGTTTAATTACTCCAGTGTTGATTTGCTAATAAATTTTTAATAAAGCATATTAGAACTGGCTAACAAACTATATATGTGTTTGAAGTAAGACTACAAAAAAGTTTATTTTAATGTTAATTACTCCTATGTTAGTTTATTCAGTCATGGATATTGGAATTGGCTAATAACATGTATATGTGTAAAGTAGTAGTACAAATGTTTAGTTTGACTACATAATGTAATAAATGTTTTATTTATTTAGTAAAAAAAACTTTGTTGGGAGCTGTTGTTTTACTTGCATTCATATTCTTAGTTTCCACACTACATATCCAATATGATATAATTGCACTATTTCATGAACTTAATAATGAATATGTTCAAATTTGATATTATTTTTTTTTGATCCAAACATTATATGAAATGCCTGATTATTTGATGAACTTCTGGGAAGTTTATGTACTTAGTTATTATTTAGATAATGATTTGAAATAAAAAGATACCCTATCTCTTTCATTGTCTAACTATTATCCCATTAGAACGATACTTAATTTTATGTCATTACCTTTTATGATGGTAATTGGTAGCTATTATATAGTATAAATTTTTTAATGAGTTATGTAATAGAATCCCTGAGATCTTCCATATTGTTTCAAAGTAGATAATAATTTAGTCATTTGATTTAAACTTGCCATATAGCAAAAGTTGATTAGTGCTATATTTTTGTCTCTTTTAAACTTGTTGTATAGTAAAAGTTAATTAGTGTGTTGAGATGATGGAAGGAGCTAAACTTGAACTATAACTTATTGATTTGAATCTACTACTTATTTATTGTAAAACCAAGTAGATATTTTACTCTTATTGATCCATAATATTTCCTCCTATATATTTATTTGCATTTTACATATTATGGAACTCTGTGGCCTCCACTGAGCTAAGGTATAGTTGGACATTATTCTAAGAGTCTCAATAGTAACTTAAGGTAGAGTCAGATTATTGGTTTATTCTATTATCAATAGAATTGGCACCCCCAGGTATTTATTCATAGGCAATGTAGGATTGGTGTTGGGAGAGGGTTACAATATATAGAGCAAAAAAGAAGAAAGGATTATTACTACTGTAAACTTCAAAAAGAATATACTTCTTGTAGTTTTCTGTACCCTTCTGAAAGAGTTATTGTATACTTCTTGTAGAGTTTGTAATTGTAAACTTCAGAAAGAGTACATTTCTTGTAGAGTTTAGTTACTGCACACTTCTGGAAGAGTTTTATTGTAAAATTTTAAATTGTTAAATTAAATCAAACTATGAGTAAGTAGATCATCACAATTTCTCTAACCAGCTCTGGTGCAGTTGAGTATGGAGTTCCCTTGTATTATAAGATGCTGTGCCAATAAAGCCCTTGCCTACATTTAACAATTATGTTGCTGACATGTTATGCCATTGCTATCAATACAAAGCTCCAATGTATAATATCATGGAGTGACCAGCCAATTCTACTGTTTGCCAACATTCTTCAAAGGTCTGATAAAATACTAATTTAATGTAATTATAAATTTTAAATGATAAAGCTTCTCCAATATTTTTTTCTTTGCTTTAAACAATTATATATTAATCATTCTATAAAATATATTTATTATTATATTATTTAGATATTATATTGCCTTATTTAAATATTTTTATTGTGTTATAATGCACACTTAATTAATCGTATATAGTAAGGAAGATCGACTATTGCAATATATATATACTCTATCTTTCTTCAATTTTTTTAGACTTATTGGTTAAGAATCAAACAGAAGTAAATTTAATAAAATATTTCAATAATTAAAATATTTGACATTATCTAAACAAAAGTCTAATAATTAAATAAAAAGCAAGATATTTAAATGCCCCTCCCTCTGATGCTAATTTGTGTTTTTTTATTTGCTATTTAAATTTGTCTATTCAAATCTGTTACTTCAAATACATAATCTGAGCCATTAACCCAATTATGAATGGTTCATAAACAATTTTTTAAATACAACTTAGTTTAACAAAATAAAAGTTAAAATTTTATTTTTTTTTAGAAGAGAAGGGTATATATGTATACTGCATATATGTGATTACAAACGACTTTCAGATTTTAAAATAAATTTAATGTTCGAACTTGAAAGTTAAAACTTTGTTTCCATTTTTTATCACAAATAAATATGTGTACTGCATGATACAATAGTTTAATTCCTTAAATCTTTTAACTCAATTTTAATATTTATCATCATAGGCTATTGTATCAATAATTTCTTTATATCTGTAAGACCTATGGGCAGATATGTAATTAAGCAGGGGTTAATTTCTTTATAAAATCTTTTATAATATATCTTAATTGCATAGGCTTTACTTTAGCCTATAGAATAGATATATGCATATGATAAACTTATGGCATTACATTTTATCGATTTAAATTTAGATCCAAATGTTGATTATTGTATATAAATATAATGTTACTGGGTTGTCTAATTTCTTTATAATCTTACTGCATTTCTTCAGCAGGTGTATATCCCTGCATCAAAAATTTAATTTGACAGGTTTATTTTAATAAGTTCCATGCAAAATGCAGAAGCATTCCTTTCATTTTAGACCCAGTCAGTCTTATTATTTCTTGTTAACAGTGCAGTGGATCATTCCTTCTGGTTAATGTGGATTATTAAAGATCATATGAAGATGCTTATTCCTTCATTCCACAACCCATTCAACTTCACAAAAGCAAATATATTCCTATCATTGTCTGATTATCAGACTTGAATATGACATCATGGAAACAATCATGTTCCAGTCAACCTTGTTATTTGTTTTATTACTTTAGTAACTCAGTACCACCTTCCTTATTCCCTGTGAATCTTGACAACTGAATATTTCAGCATTTATTAGTCATGATCATGAGAAATATGTATTTATTTATTTAACTATATTTTCTAGAATTAATTAAACTTACCTTATTTTAATTATTATCATGTACCTGCTTGAGGGATATCTGCCCCAAAGATCAAATGTGTTTATCATTTGAGATCCCTTATTTAGATATATGCATTATACTTTGAAACTTTTACATATGTAATCACCAATTAATGTAATTCTACTATCTTAGAAGTCTAGCAACTTAATTAAGTGGTAGTTATTTCTTTTGTTTATTTGTTTGTAATTTTAATACTTATAAAGTGTTTGTATTGTATATATACATTGCATTGGGTGTCTTGTTTTGCCATAGGGAAGTCATATAGTTAATAACTAGTTTCAAGAGTTTTTACCTCTCCCTGATCACTGAGCCTAAAAAAGAAATGAAATAATATGTAGGCTGGAATGAGTTGTGGCAGTATAAATCATCCTAGAAGTGGTTTATGTGGTTTTTGGCTCATTCTGACCATTATGTACATATTTTTTCGAAATATGGTACCCAACATGGGGCTTGAATTTAAACCATGAACTCCTGAGATGATTACATGGCCCAAATTTAATTTTTTTTAAAAAAAAAAACAAAGTTATAATTATGCTTTTAATATGATTTTGTTGTGACATTTTGGATCCAGTGCTTTATATTTGTATGAGGGTGAAGCAAAGAAGAAAACATTTTCACCCATATCAGTGGTTAATTTATATTTATGTAAAAAAATGAGAAATAAAAAAGTATTCAGAAATGAAATCAGATTTTTCATTATAGGTGAAACTTGTGGTATGTCAGCAACACAGGGCTTTATGGAAGAAAACAGGGAGCTCCATTAATGACATTTTCATTGGAGTATGGTTCAGAGAAATGGATAATTTTTAAAAAATAAGAAAAGAAAGAAATTATTAATAGAGAAAAAATTGGAAATGGATATTTGAGCAGATATTGAATCAAAGAACATCGAAGTTGATTTTAGTGAAGCACTGGAAGATTTATTTCAAACACAAAGCCTAGAAATCACTTTCAAATAATGTGGTAAAGTTATCTATCCACAGGATCAGATTGCCACAGAGAAAGAAAAAATGAAGCAGAGTATGTTGTTTCAAATATTGGAACAAATGACAAGGCAATCAGAAACAATTATAGAAATGGAAAAAAATCCAAGCAAATGCAACAGAGACTAATGGGAGCTATCAATGATGCCATCAAGAGGCAAGAGCAGTTTATATACCAACCCAGGAAACTTGTCCAAGATTACCAAGAAGTTTGCAATCATAGGGAAAAGCATGAGCATAATGATGGGGAAAAGCTTTCTTTATAAGACAACCATTTCATGAAGCAGAATCATCTATTGAAACATATTTTAGTGTAAAGGGAAGGCATGTTGATTATTCTGAAGATACAACACTTTTACCAATGCCATTTGTATCTTCTTCAGTAGACAATGATAGAACATTTGATGAACAAAGTCAAGAACCAGTTGCTAAAATTGAGGATGGCAATCATCTTGAAAGTGAATTTGATGAATTTTTGAGCTGTACTTCTACAATGTCTACTGTAAGTGTATTAAGTCAAACTCAAAAAGTTGAAGCTATTGATTATGTCCATGAACAACATGCTTTTTATCTACTAAGTTGGAGTTACTTGGTTATGAGATGGAGTCTGTAATAAATGACACTCATTCTAAGCATAATAGGAGTATATTACAAATAAATAATAGTGATTCAAAAGAAGTTGGCAAAATAATTATTTTTAAAGATAAAATTCAAAATATGAATGTCTATCAAGCAGTTAATGTTAATCTAGATGTTTTAAATAAAAGAAATATACTTCAAAAAAACAATCTAAGGGAAAATATTACCTCAGATTTTGAATGAGTAAGTTTTCCACTTCCAAAAAAAAAAGAGATTTGTGACATTAATAAAAGTGATTTTATATCTGTAAATTGTTTACAAAAATGTTAAAGTGCACTGCTAAATATTTGTGGGAGCACTTTTCAAAAAGATGCTTATAATATGACAATCTTAATCATTTATTAAGAAACAAAATTTATTGTATGGTATAACAATGACAAAAATGTCTTAGCAGTATGGTCTGAATTCAGTCCTACAGAATCATCTCACATAACGCATTGTTGTCTTTTACCAACAAATATTACCATAGTTTGGTCTTTTCCAATATCAACAGAAAATTTGGACAAAGATTATCCCTATAAAAATAATGATAGATACCTTCAAGATAGTGATGTAAGAAAGAAAAATGAATATAACCTATCTAGTCTTGTTCAAAGTGAGCCTAAAATGGTAACTGTACTAGACAATGAGTTATGGAATAAAATGCCTGTGGAACAAAATACAACAAACATCAATCAGAATTTGCAGCACAGTTACACAGAGAAGTTAGCAACCATGTGCATTTAAGAATTTTGACCTATCTAGAAAGTTTATTCTTTCACCATGAAATGAGGAAGATAAAGAGAAAGAAGATGAACCAGAATATGAGGAGCAAGTATAAGTATAAAATATTCTTTCCCCTTTGTGATGACCCTGTTATTATAAAAAGAAAAATGCAGAGAATTTTTTATACTTGAAGGGGACCAAAGTATAAAGAGAAATATAATTCCTGATGTCTCAAACTGTACCAAGCAGATATCCATATCTAAGAATAATTGAAGAAACCTTGATTTTTTTAATTAATTGTATAAATCTATTTTAGATTTGTATTTGATACTATATTAACCTATATAATCATCTACTAAATTATATATATATATATATATATATAAATATATATCATATTATATATATATAAATTATATATATATATATATTCTTTAAAATGAAATATATTCAATTTATAGACAACTAAATACTTAAAATATATAAATAATAAATTTATTAATATCTAATCGATTTTCGTTCAAAAAATGAACCTTATCAAGATATTATAACAATTGAAAAAATTCATGTGATTTACATATCATATACAGGTCAAACTTAACAATAAAGATGTTTTTAAATTTTCCAATTTTTATTTATTGACCATTTTCCACCTAACTTAACCGACCTTTGTACTAAATTCATACATTTCTCTTTATTTTCATGTATATACAATGCTTCATATACTTTTCTTTCTTTATATGAAACATTGTATATACATGAAAATAAAGAGAAATGTATGAATTTAGTACAAGGGTCAGTTAAGTTAGGTGGAAAATGGTCATTAAATAAAAATTGGAAAATTTAAAAACATCTTTATTGTTAAGTTTGACCTGTATATGATATGTAAATCAAGTGAATTTTTTCAATTGTTATAATATCTTGATAAGGTTCATTTTTTGAATGAAAATCGATTAGATATTAATAAATTTATTATTTATATATTTTAAGTATTTAGTTGTCTATAAATTGAATATATTTCATTTTAAAGAATAGTATATTAGAAAGACAACATAATGGTTTTGTAATGCCATCAGTGTGAAATATATATATATGCAAAACCATAAAACAATACTATACTAGATTAAATCCAAAATTTTACCAAAATCCTACACGACTCTGGTTTCATCTACTACAAATAGACCTTCTCAAGTGAAAATCAAACTAAAGAAAATAACATATATATATTTAAACAAACAACCTTCCCATAATTCATTTCAAACTCCACTTTCCCTTAATATCAAAAGGAGTCTTCATAAGATTGATAGCTCCTTTTGCTATTAAGGGAAAGTGGAGTTTGAAATGAATTATGGGAAGGTTGTTTGTTTGTATATATATGTTATTTTCTTTAGTTTGATTTTCACTTAAGAAGGTCTATTTGTAGTAGATGAAACCATGGTCATGTAGGATTTTGGTAAAATTTTGGATTTCATCTAGTATAGTATTGTTTTATGGTTTTGCATTTTTATTTTGCTAGTATAGTGTTAGGCAGTTTTGGTTATATATATATAATACATATTTTGTGGGTTCATCCATGTTAAAAACTTTTAATATTATTATACTGACGTTTTGACTTGGTCACACAAGCCATCCACAGAGTTATAAAAGGTAGAAAGACGGTTGTAGAGGCGCTACAATCACTGATTTGAATAAAACGTTAAAATTCCACCAATAGCAAAAGTGTTAAATTTAGGAATGTTTTTTTAAAAAAAATGTTAAATTTAGGAATGTTTTTTAAAAAAAATCTGTGGAATTTTAACGTTTTATTCAAATCAGTGATTGTAGCACCTCTATAACCATCGTTTTACCTTTTATAACTCTGTGGATGGCTTGTGTGACCAAGTCGAAACATCAATATATTAATATTAAAAGTTTTTGACATGGATGAACCTGCAAAATATGTATTTTATATATTTAACCTGTGCAAATCTTCATTTTAACATATATATATATATAATAATTTTTGACTATATAGGCAAAGGGATTTTTTTTTCATTTTTGTTTGTTTTACTTCTGGCTGTAAGGATATGAAGCAGTCATATATATATATGCTTGATGTATGTATTTTGCTATTAAGTTGAAAATATTAAAACATTTTAAACAATTTTTAATGTATAAAAAATGTAATTTTATTATTAAAATGTAAATTTTATTATGAGTTGGTATGTGGAAAAAGGGATGGGGTTTAAATCAGCAAAGAAAGTTTAACTTTCTAATTAATTAATTAAAAATCCAAATGATATCAAAAGAAGGTATAAATTAAATTCTAATTTTATAATTATTTAGGGAGAAGGTGTTAAAACATGTAGAGTCAGATAAAATCAAAGACATGCTGAATTTAATTAAGAAATGCAATTAGTAAAATTTCAAAATTAAATTGTATTAAGATCATAAGCAATAAAATTATTTTAGATAATAAAGAAAATAATTTTACTTAAGTTTAATTAATTGACCAGCCAATGGCTTTGTTTTTGAGATATATATATATATATATATATATATATTAATAATAAATATGAAAAAATTTAAATTTTGTATATTTAAATATAAGTAAATAATTTAATACATTAAAATACTAATAATAATAAATATTTTAAAACATAAATAATTTTATATCATTGCTATTGAAATCCATACAAAATAACACACTATAGATATTAAAATTATAGTAACAATTGGAATATAATATTTAGAATAACAATTAAATAAATGAAATAATTTATAATTACAAATTAATAATATTTTTATTAATAAATTTGATAGAATTTATTTCTATATCAATTATTTTCAAAATTTAGAAAATTATTAATTTAACCGAGACATAAATAAATATTTTTAAATAAACTATATATAATCTCACCACACACACACTTGAAAAAAATAAGTTTAATTAAATAGATATAATTCATCTACATAAAAATTAAATAAAATATTATAGATTCAATAATATTTAACAAATAATAATTTTATCAACTATATAAATTTAATAATATATAAAATATCCAACATACAAAATATTTATTTAAACAATTTACATCCAAAATAGAATATAATATTCCAAACAAATATTACCAATCAACATTAAATTCAAAAAAATCTAAGAAAAGAAGCAGATGGAATGTAAAGTTGAAGAGGAAGAACCTTTGAATTTTAACATCGATAAAAAAATATAAATTATAAATTAATAATTATTCTAAAGTACTTAACAGATAATATAATTTACCAGAAAATATTTAATTCTAAACCATATTAATCAAATTTACCATTCACCTCAATAAATAAATACCAAAATAATAATTAAATAATTATAAAGAAAATGATGAAAATTGTATAAGTTTTTTATTTGTCCAACCAGAAATCAAATCCTATAACTTAAAAATACAAAAAATGAAAATATAAGAAAAATATTTCTATCAAAACTATAAAATTTTTTTATAATATTTAATAACATATTTCTATGAAAAATAAATAGCCAATATATAGAAAAGAATGAAAGAAAGATATATTAAAGAAAACATTATTTAAAATATATTTCTAAATTAAAAATAGAAGAAAACCATAGCTTAAAAGCTATAAACTTACTAAGAGAACCAACATTTTTACTCACATAAAAAAAGGAAAAATATTAAATGAAAGAATATTATTTAAACAGATATAATTAACACTAAAATAAAAATGACCATAAATAAAGAAAATTATTAATTTTTAAAATAATCAAATCATCAAAAACAACCAAATAGCAGACTATTAAAGGAGACTCAAGAATAAGAAAAATAAAAAATTAAGGAATCCCAAGAAAATTAATAAACAATTAAAATTTAAATAGAACATTAATACTAAGAAAATAAAATATAATTTTTTTTATTTATTCAAGAACATTTTCCAACACCAACAAATTACTAAATATATTTTAATTATTTTTTTATTATTTAAATATAAAATTTAATTATAGAAACATATAAACATAAATTTTATAATAATTATATTTAAATATACACAATAATAAAAATATAGTATAAATAAAAATATAAAATTTTAAATACCTACTAGAAGCTGGAATGAGATTACAAATACGACCAGAGGATAGAATTTTAATTTTAATATATTGTAATATTAATTATTTTTTATAATATATAATAATAAAATTAAATATAACACATACCAACATCAAACATATATTAAGAGAATAAAATTTTAAAATACAATAAATAATCTAAAAATATTAATAATAATAATATAATAATTTTATTATATAAAATATTCAAATATTTAAACATAGAGAAAATATAAAAGATATAAAAATTTTAAGAATATAAAATAAAAATAATTTATATATACAAAAAGAGAATTTCATAAAAAAAATAAAAACAATCAGATAATAAAAAACAAGAATTATAAATATAAGAATAAATAAAATATTACAAAAACATAATACATACCCATATACAAGAAAATATAACCTCCAATACTAACATAACAATAAACACCCTATAATACATAAATTATAAAGAAATACTTTTATTGTCCACCATCTATTCTTCCTTCTTGATTTCATGAAAACACGTCAGGGAGAAATTTTATGAAATGACAGAGAAGAGAGAAGATATGAAGAATACGAGAAAAGAAATTAAAGAGAGCAATGAAAATTAACCAAAGTTTGAAACGAGTTAAACAAAAAAGAAAAATGGGGATGAAGTATTGGAAGAGAAAAAAAGAGTAATGGAGGGCAAATTCTTTTTTGATTGAAAGAAAACAAGAAAGGCCAAAAATTTTTTCCGAAGCATTTGAACGAAAAGAGGCCACGTCCATAAAACTTAGGAAAGAACGAGGCAAAGGAGCGAAATTTTTCCCCCGTTTCAGGAAGACAACTGGTAAAGTCCATCCGGGGAATGTGTCTTACCGGGCTCCCGACGCCGGTTCTGTTTGTTGGTTGCCTTTTTGGGTTGGACGCGCCGCCGCCCTGTCCCGGGGTCTTCCGGAGTCGGAGAGAGAGAGAGAGAAAAAAAGAAGAAAGGATTACTACTATTGTAAACTTCAGAAAGAGTACATTTTTGTAATTTTCTGTACCCTTCTGGAAAAGTTATTGTATACTTCTTGTAGAGTTTGTAATTGTAAACTTCAGAAATGCTACATTTTTTGTAGAATTTAGTTACTGTACACTTCTGGAAAAGTTTTATTGTAAAGTTTTAAATTGTTAAATTACATCACACTATGAGTGAGTAGATCACTGCAATGTCTCTGTCCAGATCTGGTGCAGTTGAGTATGGAGTTTCCTCATATTACAGGATGCCATGCCAATAAAGCCTGTGCCTTCATTTAACAATCATGTTGCTGACATGTTGTGATGTTGCCATCAATACAAATCCCCAATGTATAATATCACAAAATGACCAGTCAATTCTATTGTTTGTGAACATTCTTCAAAGGTCTGATAAAATATTAATTTAATGTAATTATAAATTTTAAATGATAAAGCATCTCTAATATTCTCTTTCTTTGCTTTAAACAATTATATATTAATCATTCTATAGAATATATTTATTATCCTATTACTTAGATATTATATTGCCTTATTTAAATACTTTTTATTGTGTTATAAAGCGCACTTAATTAATTGTATATAGTTAGGAAGATCGACTATTGCAATTTATATACACAATCTTTCTTAAATTTTGCTAAATTATTGTTTAAAAATCAGAGGTTAATTTACTAAAACATTCCAATAATTAAAATATTTGACATTATCTAAAGAAAGGTTCAATAATTAAATAAAAACAAGATATTTAAATACCCCTTCCTCTGATTCTAATTTGTGTTTTTTTTATTTCCTATTTAAATTTGTCTATTCAAATCTGTTACTGCAAATACGTAATCTGAGCCATTAACGCAATTATGAATGGTTTATAAACAATTTTTTAAAATAAAACTTAGTTTAACAAAATAAAAGTTAAAACTTTACTTTTAGAAGAGACGAGTATATATGGATATAATGTATATGTGATTATAAACAACTTTCAGTTTTTAAAATAAATTTAATGTTCGAAGTTGAAAGGTAGGACTTCATTTCTATTGACTTTTGACAAATAAATATGTGTACTGCATAATTAAATAATTTAATTCTTAAAATCTTTTAACTCAATTTTAATATTTATCATCGTAGGCTATCGTATCTATAATTTCTTTATATCTGTAAGACCTATGGGCAGATTTTTAATTAAGTGGGGATTAATTTTTTTATAAAATCTTTTATTATATATATTAACTGCATAGGCCTTGATTTAGCCTATAGAATAGATATCTGCATATAATAAACTTATGACATTACGTTTTATAGATTTAAAGTTAAGTCCAAATGTTGATTATTATATATAAACATAGCGTTACTGGATTGTCTAATTTATTTATTATCTTACTGAATTTCTTCGACAAGCGTGTATCCCTGCTTTGAAAATTTAATTTGATGAATTCTTTCTAAATAAGTTCCACGCATTTTGCCGGAGCATTCCTTTCATTTTCCAGACCCTGTGGGTCTTATTATTTTTTGCTACCAGTGCAGTGCATCATTCCTGCCAGTTAATGAAAGTTATTAAGAGTCATATGAAGATACTCATTCCTTCATTCCATGACCCATTCAACTTTGCAAATATATTCTCATCATTGTCTGATTATCAGACTTGGATGTGACATGGCGGAGGCGATCATGTTCCAGTCTACCTCATTATTTAATTGTTTTATTACTTTAGCAACTCAATACCACCTTCCTTATCCCCTGTGTATCATGAAGTCTGATTATTTCAGTATTTATTGGTCATGATCATGAGAGTTATTCATTTATCTATTTAACTATATTTTCTAGAGTTAATTAAACTTACCTTATTTTAATTATTATCATGTACCTGCTTGAAGGATATCTGCCGCAAAGATCAAATGTATTCTTTATCCAAGGTCTCTTATTTAGAAATCCATTATACTTTGAAACTTTTACATATGTAATTACCAATTAATGTAATTCCACTATCTTATAAGTTTAGAAACCTAATTAAGTAGTAGTAATTTCCTTTGTTTATTTGTTTGTAATTTTAATACTAATAAAGTCTTTGTTTTGTATATATACATTGCATTGGGTGTCTTGTTTTGCCATAGAGAAATCATATAGTTAATAAACTAGTTTTAACAGTTTCTACTTCTTCCTGATCATGAAGCATAAAAAAGAAATGAAGTAGTATGCAGGTTGGAATGAGTTGTAGTGATTTAAATCATCCTAGTGGTGATTTATGCAGTTTTCAGCTTATTCTGACCATTACAGTAAATACAAGTCTATTGTCTATGCTAAACTTAATATAATTAGAAGAGATTTGAACTCAGACTTTCAAGTTTCTTATAGCTATTCATTTTATCTTATACAATTGATAGACATGACCACATACATGTGATAAAATAAATGATTTTCATTATACATACATTGTGCTTATACAACTGATACACATGACAAAATACATGTGAAAAATATAAATCATCTTCAATATAAAATATTTCATGATGAACGCACAACCAGCATCAAATAAATGTGTTGAAGATCATTTGTGGCTAGTTGTAGAAAGCTTGAAAGTCTGAGATCAAATCCCTTCTAATTATATTCACTTATAATGTAATAACCATGTTGTAATAACAACTGCAATAAAAAAAGTTAATCTGTTTTTTTTTTTGTATTAGCCCCACTGAATAATCAATCATTTTTCAAATAAATGCAAATTTATGTGTGTAATTAATAATGAATGAATAAATAATTGAATGTTTATTATTGCCTAGGTATTGTTAAAAAATTTTTTACATAACCTTGTTGAACAATGTTTATGATTCTTAAGCTGTATAATTTATTATTTTACTACACCCCTTATTATAATTATATTACTTATTTCGATTAACTTTAAATAATTCAGAAAATTAAAAAGATATTATTAATTTACATTAATTTTGGTTTAGAGTTATATGGATGTTATCCTCATGTTAATTTGCCATAGCATTAAAAAATTTAATATTTGAAAACATATATGACTATTTCAGACCTTTAAATGTAATCTTATTTTAGTTTGATGTTTATAATACTATGTAGTTACTTTTTATGTTGAAAGAATTGAGGTTGTTCAAAATAAATGAATATACTGTAAACCATATATATAATACATATTTTTAAATGTATAGCTACAGATGTAAATTCAAACTATTATAAATTATGTTGCTGAATTATTTAAAGTTCTTAAATAGTAAGTAAATTCATTATACTCAACATAGCATTAAATTATTTAGTATAAGACATATAATAAAGTGAATTTCTGCCATTACTATAAATAAAATAAATATATCTAACAGAAAATAAAGAATAAAATTAAATAGTTATTAAAAAAGAAGTAGAAAACCACTATTTCATCATTAGAAATTTTAAAAAAATAACATTTTATGATTATTTGAACATTATTTGCTCTCACATTTGTAAATACAGAGCCTATAATATTCAAACAAACAAAAAAGGGCTTTGTTTTTAATTTTTACATAATGAAGTTTTTATTGCTAGTTTTTTTTTTTAACTTTTAAATTTATATATACACATATAAGCCTGGTTATGCTAATAATTGGGTAGAAAGTACACTTGTTTGTTTTTTTTTTTAAATATTTTTTTCTTTATTGTAGTATCTTTATATTATATATGTAATATATTTAATCAGAAAGCTTAACTATATCCATGCCCCAAATTAATTTTAGGAGAAAAATGTAAATGAATGCTATATTTTTATTTTTATTTTATAATTTAAAATATGTATAATTATTTTTAGGAGCTTGATTCTGAATATAATGAACCTTTGGTCCTATACTTTCCACAAAAGTACTGTATTAGACAATTTATATATTAAATCACTCTGCGATTTTATATTATATTCTAGACCAGATGAAGACAAACTTTTCTGTCTGGCTCACTATATATAAAAAAAATATTTTTATTTTTCAATACAGGAAGTGGCATAATAGAAGGAAATATTGTGATCATGTCAAACTGAATCTCTTTTTAAGGAATTTTTATAACTAAGTCTTGATGTTCTGTATTGTTGCATACGTGTATGTAAGTTCACATTTAATTTCAGCCTACAATCATAGATTTAGAGAAATCACATATTACCAAATATGTATTGTTTACATAACATTTTTGTGATAAACATTAAAAACAATCTTGCAGGCAGCACAAATCACATCACTGGTTGCATGCCACTGTGGTTTGTCCATTTTTGATGTAAATATTTTTTTGACAAAGACTTATTACCAAGCCCTTTTCATATTTAAAATTTACATGTTTTACATTTAAAAAATGTAGAATTAATCCAATTATTCTGCATTAGTTGGCATAAGGTTGAGGTTTTTGTAAAGTATCTGATTAAAAATACAATAACTTTGAAAAATTTAATGCTATAAATGAATCTTAAACTAATATTTATAATAATGTTACTTTAAACTAGTAATTAAATTTTACCTGATAATCAAAATTGTAATTGTCATCATATATAGATCTAATTTCTTCACCATTTCTAATTAATCTAAGGTGAATTTTTTTCCCTAAAACATATATATATAAATTCATTACTGTTACACTTATCAAATATACTTGATATATATGACTGGTGTGAATTTTATATATTTACTATAATCTAAATAATTAAAAATATTATATGGGAATACATTTTCTAGCTTTATATATATATATATATATATATATATATATAGATAAGCTATATATATATATATATATATATATATAGCTTAATATATATATATATATATATATAGATAGAGAGAGAGAGAGAGAAAGAGAGAGAGAGAGAATGAGAAAAAGAGAGAGAGAGAAATAGGACTAGAAAAAGAAAGAGAAAATGCATATAAGAAATTTCAATTGTTTTAGTTTCCTTGATGAAAAATGCACATTCTTAATTTTACATCTTCACACTCTTAAAGTGAGGTGATGTACATTGTCCTATATAAAAGAAGAGTTAAAGATAAGATGGCTACTTTTATCTTTTCAAAATTCTCTACCATGTATTTCAGTTTGAGAGTTTCCTCAATACTCAACAATACATCAAGTTAAGATATTATAAATAAACAGTACAGCTTATATATTAGGATGAAAAATCCTTACTGTTTAATTAATTTCATTATTATAAATCACAATATCTGTAAAGTTATGAGATTAATAATTATTTCCAAAAAAAAAACACTTGAATTATCTTTATGATGCAGATTAAATGTTGTCCAGCCTTTGATTAGATTCCATATGTGATTGTTAATATTTATTTAATTGTAATTTTGGTAATTATAAAATTACATATGTGTTATTAAGATTAATACTCCATTGTAATAATCTAAATATTGTAAATATGCTACAATGATAATAATGATGGAAAAATTTTAACATATAACTACAATTAAAGCGCTATCAGCATAAATCTTCAGACTGAATATTATTGTTGCTGTTACTGTATATAGACATTTTATATGCACATATAATATAGACCAATATAACATACTTTGTCTCTAGATATGTTCTTTTTTACATATTTTTGTACAATTATACAATTTTAATATAGAAATGAACAACTAAGTTTAAAATAAGGGATCATATTCTACTTTTAATAATTGCAAATCCAACTTAGAAAGTCTTTTCACAATCTTTAATTGTTATAGTAAACTAGTTCAAGTTGGTGAATATAAACCATTAATTTATAATAAAACTTCCTCTGTGAATATTACTCGCATTAATATGTATTTATAAACTATCAATTTTAACAAGCCCGTATTTGAATTATGCTTTGTCAAATATGTAACACTTATTATATACATATAAAATCAAACAAACATCAAATAAATACATATATAAATCCAATATAAACCGCACACAATGAATATAATCATTAAATATTTGAATCATGTAACTTTTAATTTAAAACATTAAATAATAAATTAACTCTAGAAGCGTTTGCACTTTCTACACCGTTTTTTTTTTCTTTCAAATGCTTTTGTTTTTAAACTTATACAATCAAAATCCCAACTAGAGTTAATTTTAATAGTAAAAGCAGTTAAAAACAATGATTATAGGAACGGAAAGTGCTTCTACACTTAATTATTATATAATGCTTTAAATTAAAAGTTAGTAATATATATATATTACAACTATAATTTGTCTAACTTTTAATTTAAATTAAAAGTTAGTAATATATATATATTACAACTTAATTTGTCTAATGTTATAAAGTCTAAATATTAGCAATAAAGCAAATAATTCCATTTTTTCTATTGCTAATAATTGAAACTTTATAAATCTATGTAGAAATTGTGATTGGTGAATATATTTAGATTTCTAGGTTGTACATTTATAATAAATATATTCTACTTAACTTTTTTACTGATTTAACTTATACACACACACCGTTAAAGTTTTAAAAAACATGATTTTGATAGTGATGACCTTTTGTTTCAGGAAAATATTTTATTGTGTAGGAAGATAAAAGACAGCTTGTAAAACATTTTCCTGATATATATTTTTTTCCAGTGCCTGCATTTCAAGACAGTGGCGACAACTTAAGTTGATAATTAAAAAACCATTTTGTACTTCTAACCATTAAAGAATCGTTTTAATAATTAAAAACTGATAATTGATAATTTACAGCCTCCCATGGCTAGTTTTGTTTATTTTCATCAGTAAAATCATATAATTTCCTTTTTATGAACAACTCCTGCTAGTCTTGTAAAAATTTTATTACTTATGTTTTCAATTATTAGTGTGCCAATGACTGAATTCCCCTTTCAGTTGCTTCATTTAAGAATGCAAGAAGGACAAATGGCATTACCTTTCATCTCTCATATATTTTCTTTGACATTATACTTTTTATTTACACATAGTGTGTTTACTGTTTTTCCAAGTGATAGTTTCTCTTTGCTGAATTAAAAACCAGGATACTTATTAACTGAGTGCATGATATATTTATTTTTCAATGAGACTTTGCTTAATGACTCAATTACTCAAATTGACTATAAAAATTAATTTAATATAAATGATATACTTTTAATCCGTAAATAAAAATTTCTAGTCTTATAAAAGATGAAGTTTAAAATCCTGAAGTCTAAAAATATCTTTGTCTAATTATTATTATTGACTTAACAAACAGATAAAATTCATTTCATAATACCCAATTTCAAATTTAAGTATTAATTTCAATAATCTCATACAAAATTAGGAATATTATCAACATTTTACAGCAGACAATCTTAACTCACCACAGAAAATACAGTAAGGCTTCTATATTTTTCCACTCACATCTCAATAAGTGTGAATTTTCTCTATTAAAAGTTAATTATCTCTATTGAATTTTAACAGAAAATTGGGTTTGAATCATCAAAATTGTTCAATTAATTCACAATTATGGAGGAGGGGAGTTTTCGGTATAAAACATTTTCTTAGTAAAAATAGTTTTTTGTTCATACACTATGCATATTTTTTAAATATTATATATTTATCAGTGCTTTGATTTTTTAATTTGACATATCAAATTCATTACTTGACTTATGACCATACACATCCAATCCCTATTTGTTAGTTAATAAATAGTTGTAAAACACTTATTCTGGTAGCCCATATATATATATATGTACCTATATTGATATAGGCACATATATTCTGGTATATATATATATATATATTGTACCTATATTGATATAGGCACATATAATTTTATCTAAAATTATATTATTAAAATAATCGTTCATAAAAGAAAAACATAAAATTAAACATTGAAGAGTTTATTGCAGTTTGTTTTAGAAAAGGATAAGAATCAAATAGTTTTCTAGCATTAGTTTTGAAATAAAAAAGCTACAATTAATTAATCAGAAGGGGAGAGGGGTGTTTCGTTAGAGAAATTAAACTAAGGGGAAGTAAAGAGTTTTTATTAGTATTCGTAAAAATATAATTTAAAAAGTTAAAACATACAAATCTCTTTTCATTCAAGTTTAATTAAAGAAAAAAATAATGTTAAAACTAAATAGTAAATTGTATTAAAAATATATGTGCGTATATATGTGCGATTTGTAAATAAATAAAAATGTATGTGAAATAAAAGAAGATTATCATTAAAAACATGGCAATGGTTATTAATAAAATAAAACAACACATTTATCAAATGATTATCACCGGAAATATTTCGACAACACATTGCAGATATAAATAGACTTTTTTATCGGACAGTGAGGCATTCCACAAATTAATTGAGTGAGATCAGTTCACAAAGTAATTGAGTAGTGCAGTTCAGAAATTAATTGAGCAGTTAACAAACAAAATGCAGTGTTGAGAAGATCTTGGGAATGCACGTTTATCTCCAGCCCAGATGTCCGAGAAAACAGCAGATCTGCCCGTGAAATAATGTCAGCTTAACATCTTGGAAAATCTCCGTCAGTATCTAATTGTCTCCAATAGTAATAATTGTGAAAATCAGGAAACTCATCAAGGAAAAGTCCCAGCCGACTGGTAAGCATTCATAATGGAAATATCCTCACTGAAAGCAGCCTCCAAAGAGAACAAAATTCTACATCTACATTCAAAAGCCTAGGTAAAACATTTGCTTATTTCGTTTATACTGTAATAGCCATTGCATTGCATTAATTCGTACAAATCTTTCAAGAGTCTAATTATATGAACTCTATATCATACATAAATGAACTATTGATGTGTGTGATTAAATTTCAAATGCTATGTAGTCCTTTATTATCATTATTATGTGTGTGCATGAGTTAATATGTGCATGATCCTTATATCAATATTATTAGTCAAAGTAGATAAATTCCCAGTGTCCTGTTATGAAAATATTCAAGAATATTTAAACTATTTAGATAAAATGTTTAAATTTAGTAAATAAATGTTAGTTAATAAATTATCTTTAAAATTAAACTTTATTTGTCGGTCAATTCTTTTTAACAAATTCTTTTATCAAGTCTTTTAACCACTAATTATGTATAATCTATTAGTGATTACAAACAGCTGAGCTAGTCGTGGATTTAGGCATTGAGTTAGTGGCCATTGCTCAAAGTTCGTTATTTATTCATCCTTGAATAGATAGCTGGCACCCGTGTTTATACACAAACAAAAAAAAAGTGCTTTGAACTTGGTGTTGAACTCAACAGTCGAGAAGAAGTTATGTCCTGGAAATGTAACTCTAGTTATATATTTTATAGCTATCGTTGGGCATCCATACTCTCTGAGTATGTTCTTCTCTGCCTAAGAGGCCAGTGTTTCGAATCCACATATTCGAACTCGGTTCAAATGGCTATACCCAACTTGGGGCTGAACCTAAGAAACAATAGTAAAGACATACTTTGTTCTTGTTGAAAATAAAAATCTAAAAAGTTAAATTACGTATGTGAAAGTGTTTAATTTAAAAAAAAAAAGAATTGACCGAAAACTTTTTTTTTTCGAAATGAAAAGAGATTTTGACATATATGCTATCAAATCAGAGTCAATTAGATGTTATGGGCGGAGTTAAAGCATTAAGATCGGGTAGAGAAAAGGACTAAAAAGGTGGAGTTAGCATGAGTTTCTGTCTTAGTAAGAAAAATAAATAAATGTCGTATTTAAATTTAGTTTAACATAAGCGCTAGTACTTTGAAATTGAAATTTTCGAAAATGGATTTGAAAGAAAGCCCAATATATTTTAAAAATCCCCAGTTAGTGGAAAAAGTGAAAGAAGAAGTATCTGAGACGTGAATGATGATGAAAATGATGATGAATATGATGCAAGAGTTTAAAGAAGAATTGTGTCAGAAATTTGAGCAAAGCCAACAAGAGCTCAAAGAAGAACTCAAAGCAGAATTGAAGGCAGAAATTAGTCAGGTTAAAACAGAAATTAAAGAACTCAGAGCAGAAGTAAGAGAAATAAGATGTGAGATAATGGTAAAGGTAGAGAAGAACCAAGAAGTTATAGAGTTAGATTTAATTAAAGAAAGTCAGGAAGTTGAGGTGATAAAAGACATAGAAATTGAATTAGAATCAGATAGCGTTGTGATAAATAAAGTAGACAAACATAAGATCAAGGTAGTAGATAGTGTAGAAAAGTTTTTACAAAAATTTAAAAAGGTTAAAGTAAACATTTGCATTCGCTGTAGACGTAGATTTAAAACAAAGAGAAAGCATAGGAAAAAATATTCACGATTAGGAAAAATACGGAGATCTGTAAAGCTTAAAAGTTTTCTAATTTACAAGGCAGAAAATAGAACGGAAAGAGATAAAATAGATTTTAATCAAGAAATAGAAGTGAGAATATGGAGTATGATTTATATTATAAAATTAGAAGAAAGATAGAAGGACCTGCCTGACATAGTTTAAAACTTAGTAATCGGGCGGAATAGTAAAGGAAATAAACAAAAAAGACCGGAAATGGATTATGAGTCTAATATAATTATTTTGACGTAGGTGAAAAGCCTGAATTAGAATTTCGCTATTTAAAATGATGGATTGTTTTGTCAAATAATAATAATGGAGGCTTCGCAAAATAAAAGATTTTTTTTCTCCACGCACATATTAATTAAGGAAATGTTCGTAAATAAACAGTTCAAATAAATCAAAATCAATAAAATCAAGTTAAATAAATGGGTCAAATTAAGGATTTAGAAATAATGTTTGTAGAATTAAATAAATGAATAAAATAATGGAAATACATAAAATAAAAACAAGTTAAATAAATAAGTATAATATATCTGTAGAAAATAAATAAAATATTCATAGTAAAATAAAATAGTTTTTTGAATATACGCATGTTAAAATAAAAGTTTGTTTTGAATACCATAAGTTAAGAAAAGGATGTAAATAAATTGTTTAAAATAATCAAGATAAAAAAAAATCTCTAGTAAAATAATAATGAATGAATCATAATAAAGCAAAATAATTTTTTTTCTGAGTACACGCACGATAATATATAAGTTAAAGTAATGGGTTAAAATAATATTGTAATATAAATAAATATGTGTCCGTGATAGTTTCAAAATAATATTGTAGCATAAATAAATATGGATAATGTTCGTATGGGTTTAAAATAAGTATCGTAAAACTAAATATTTAAATAATGTTCGTAATGAATTTAAAAATAATATAAATGAAAGTCAATCTAAGTTGTATTAGGAGCGTATAAGGGTTCAAATCTAAAGGGATGAGGGTAGTATTGAAATAAGTTAGATAAGGATTAAGTTTAAAGCTCTCGACTGGATAAATTCTAGTACCCACAACGGATTGGCCAGGATCATTCCTCTTTTAAAAAGCACACTGGCAACAACCAGAGTAAGTTGTAAGCCACTTTTCAGGGGAGAATCCCCATATCTTGTACCTCATTTTCCAAAGCATAAGTCGGAAATGGACAGTTGAAAATTCCTGCCATTGCAGCTGCTTAGTCAAAGTCCGATCAAGAGAATCGGCAATCATTTTCCAGGGTGTAAGTCGGAAATGGACAGTTAAAATTCCTGCCATTTGCAGCCACCTTTTCTTAGTCAAAGTCCGATCAAGAGAATCGGCATCCGAAGCTTTGTTTATAAAAGATCCCTGTGCCACAAATTTAGTTTGTTCTCGTGATCATTTTCCAGGACGAACATTGTAAGCAATGTTACCAGCATAGAAAGAAGAAAAGCATAATTGGAGATTGCCCTTAGCATGGAAAGGAAAAGATACCAAAAAGCAAACTTAGAAAGAATAATAAATTAAGATTTAAAGTGGTCAGAGATAAAATGGTCAAAAATGACGCATTTTACTCTCAAAAGAAAGGGCGGTGTAATGTACCTATATTGATATAGGCACATATAATTTTATCTAAAATTATATTATTAAAATAATCATTCATAAAAGAAAAACATAAAATTAAACGTTGAAGAGTTTATTGCAGTTTGTTTTAGAAAAGGATAAGAATCAAATAGTTTTCTAGCATTAGTTTTGAAATAAAAAAGCTACAATTAATTAATCAGAAGGGGAGAGCGGTGTTTCATTAGAGAAATTAAACTAAGGGGAAGTAAAGAGTTTTTATTAGTATTCGTAAAAATATAATTTAAAAAACTAAAACATACAAATCTCTTTTCATTCAAGTTTAATTAAAGAAAAAAATAATGTTAAAACTAAATAGTAAATTGTATTAAAAATATATGTGCGTATATATGTGCGATTTGTAAATAAATAAAAATGTATGTGAAATAAAAGATTATCATTAAAAACATGGCAATGGTTATTAATAAAATAAAACAACATGTTTATCAAATGATTATCACCGGAAATATTTCGCCAACACGTTGCAGATATAAATAGACTTTTTTATCGGACAGTGAGGCATTCCACAAATTAATTGAGTGAGATCAGTTCACAAATTAATTGAGTAGTGCAGTTCAGAAATTAATTGAGCAGTTAACAAACAAAATGCAGTGTTGAGAAGATCTTGGGAATGCACGTTTATCTCCAGCCCAGATGTCTGAGAAAACAGCAGATCTGCCCGTGAAATAATGTCAGCTTAACATCTTGGAAAATCTTCGTCAGTATCTAATTGTCTCCAATAGTAATAATCGTGAAAATCAGGAAACTCATCAAGTAAAAGTCCCAGCCGACTGGTAAGCATTCATAATGGAAATATCCTCACTGAAAGCAGCCTCCAAAGAGAACAAAATTCTACATCTACATTCAAAAGCCTAGGTAAAACATTTTCTTATTTCATTTATACTGTAATAGCCATTGCATTGCATTAATTCGTACGAATCTTTCAAGAGTCTAATTATATGAACTCTATATCATACATAAATGAACTATTGATGTGTGTGATTAAATTTCAAATGCTATGTAGTCCTTTATTATCATTATTATGTGTGTGCATGAGTTAATATGTGTGTGATCCTTATATCAATATTATTAGTCAAAGTAGATAAATTCCCAGTGTCCTGTTATGAAAATATTCAAGAATATTTAAACTATTTAGAATGTTAATTTAAAATATGCGTGTGTTTTATTAGAAGTATAAAATGTTTAAATTTAGTAAATAAATGTTAGTTAATAAATTATCTTTAAAATTAAACTTTATTTGTCGGTCAATTCTTTTTAACAAATTCTTTTATCAAGTCTTTTAACCACTAATTATGTATAATCTATTAGTGATTACAAACAGCTGAGCTAGTCGTGGATTTAGGCATTGAGTTAGTGGCCATTGCTCAAAGTTCGTTATTTATTCATCTTTGAATGAATAGCTGGCGCCCGTGTTTATACACAAACAAAAAAAAGAGTTACATTTTCAGGACATAACTTCTTCTCGACTGTTGAGTTCAACACCAAGTTCAAAGCACTTTTTTTTAACTTGGTGTTGAACTCAACAGTCGAGAAGAAGTTATGTCCTGGAAATGTAACTCTAGTTATATATTTTATAGCTATCATTTGGGCATACATACTCTCTGAGTATGTTCTTCTCTGCCTAAGAGGCCGGTGTTTCGAATGCACATATTCGAACATGGTTCAATATATATATATATTTATTTATTTATTTATCAAGTTATGTATAATTCGATTGATTAAATGTGTGTATATATAATTAATGTAAAGTAAATACCCTCAAACAGAAGAAGCATATTAATCCAGCACTGGAATTGATCCAGAGTTTTTTCCCAAACAAAATACAAAGAGTAAATCAGTCAGTCCAAGAATGAAAAGAAACAAGAAAAGGACAAAGTTAGCTGATGCCAAGCAGATGTAAAACATATCATTCAAGACAGTTTAACACTTTCTGATAAACAAAAGACCACTCTTCACAATGTAACACATGAGATGGAAGCAAAAACTTCACTGCAGAATTAGGCGATTGACATGTCTGAAGATGGTGAAGTCCAAAACAGTGAAATGTGTTACTCAAGTAAAAAAGCAATGTTCATTGATGAATCACTCATTGAATAGCAATAGGTTGCCATAACATCATATCATTCCAGAACTACATTATGCATTTGAAAATAGCTGGAATTAATGCCAGGGGCCTAAATTTCTTTGATTATGCATTGGCAGTTAAAATATGACTAGATACCACAAATCTTCACATATTTTTCTTATCAGAGACCAAGCTACATATTTGATCTAATTACAAAATTAATGAATTGTTACAACAATACAGATTTCTTAATTATGTACCCTCAAACACTGCTTCTTCTGGAGTGATGTTTTTAATCAACAAGTATCTACAATATAATAAGTGTAAGACTCTCTACCTTAGTACTGAATTGAAAATCTTAAATATAACAATAGGCCACAACTCAATAAACATAATTTATGTATATACAAAAAATAGCCTGACTTTATTCATTCAATTGTTAGTAGAATTAATTCATTGCTATTTACAAATGCATCTCCCATAGTATGGTTTGGAGATTTTAACATAAAATATAATCAATTCAACATGAAATATTTGTGTCTTCTGAACAAAGTCTTTCTGTGTGGAGAGGGATGTTTTCCTCCAAACTCCTTCACATTCAATACCCAACATAAAAGAACAATGATTGATCTTTTTTAATTCATACCAGAGTTGCCCCACAATTTGCATGCTAAACTACATTTTGTTACTTTTTCAGATCACCTTGCAATATTAATAACTATCCATATGGACCCCACCAACCCTAGCCTCCCTTCTCATAGCCATACCATCAGACTCCTGAATAAGATTGCAACACTGGCTAGGTTCTTCTCTGAGGCATGTATTTTGTTCAACAAAATACAGATTTTAAAGCTATCTCTATTACACCCTTGGTCTGCCTATGTTGGTATTTTGAGCTTTCTGATTGTCACACATACCAGAACTGCCAAAGATTCAAACCAGATCTTAGTGACATTAGTTGCATTGATAATAAGATAGGATGAGGTCCACCAATGATAGCAATGTTCAAGAGATAATGGACCTCAAGCTACAGTACCATGAAAAACAGAGTTCTTGCATACTATGTATCCTTTAAAAGATCTAAAATCTTCTTGGCCTGTCATCAGGACTGGACCCACAGCTATATTCCAAGGGCAATTGGAGCTTCCAGAAGACCCACACCAACCATGATCATAATTGATCAAGCTAACTATGGAGGATCTACTATGCTCTCTAAAATACACCAATATTTCAAAAACAGATTACAGAGGGTTAGTTTTGAAATTGGGGAGGTGTGAAAAGATACAAGTCATATCATGGAACACAGAATTATGGAAGCTCAAATAATACAAAAACTATAAGGATACCCAGAATGCATGCACCCTGGTCTTCATGGAATCTTAAGGTTCATCCTATTACATCTTAGTCACTTCATGGCTCCCACACTATGTGGCTTTTATTGATGTGCTGGCTGGGGGATTCCAGAATATTCCAGATCTGTATCGAGTAGCTCTGGTTCTTTTTTTGAAAAAGCAGATAAACCCATCAGGTCTCACCAACATTCGTCCAATATCCATGGCCCCACTTATGATTAATACCATTGAGGCCATAATTAAAGCTTGCAATCTCACATCATGTCATCTCAATTTGCTTGCAGGGAGCCTTTACAATGGATGCTCTACATCATTTCATGCTTCTTAGAGAGCACATTAGGTGCCATAGGAAATCATTGTCAATTGTCATCCAATTGGACTTTTCTTCTGCTTTTGATTGTGTAATCCCTGCCACACTTCTACATACTCTTCAAGACTATCAGGTTCCAAGCATATATGTCAGAATTATTGGCAAACTTCTGTTAAATTGGTCAATATTCACATCACTGGATGACAATTTAGCCTCTGGTTTCAGACCCAGCCTTTCTATTTCACAAGGATCTCCTTTAAGCACTTTCTGTTTCATCATGTACATCAATCCACTATCGAAAGAAATTGACCAAAGGGTACCTGGAATATATGTTCTGGCCTTAAAAGAAGAAGTACATCATATATTATACATGGATGACATTACCATTTTCTTGCCTACCAAAAAATATTTACTGCAACTGCAGCAAATCTTGTATAAATTTTTAGTGAGATTAAACCTCACTCTAAATCATAGTAAGTCATCCACATAGAAAATTACACAGATACTAGAATACCATCAATTTTTACTGCTCAAGCTCAAACTGTTCTGGGATTTCTGATTGCAAAATCAAACACCACTATGAGAAAAGAAATTCAGAGCTCTATTCTGGGGAAAACTGAGAAGAGTGTGGCATCATTATCACAAGTTTCATTATCACTCCCTGGAAAGATGCACCTTCTCAATATGCTGATTTTTTCCAGCATTAGCTATTTCCAGCTGATAATCAAGCCAACCAAGCAATTTGAAAGGAGAATTAATACAATTTGTTTCAGACTATTTTGGAAGGGCAAGCTTGTATCTATCAGTCTGGCATAAATGCAAACGCCTAAAAATAGGAATGGGCTTGGGTTGCACTCAATTTCATCATTCTATGCCCAAAAAGCAATTGGCATACTGCATCTAGTCTATTTAAAGCAGGTAGAATGTGACTTAGAATTGCCTTTTGAGACAACTGATACTCCACCACCGTTTAGTAGCAAATGGATCAATGACATTTGGAGTCATATAAAAAACCTAATGAATCTAACAAAGTAGATCTTGGTGAGCAAAAAATCATATTGGGAGGGCTATGAGTTGATACATCAAAAGCAGAATATACTCCATGTGCAACTAAGAGTATCAAATAAACAAATAATTAAGAAATCAAGATTCTTATATTTGGAACCAAGTACATGGACTTCCTCATAAAATTAAATTTCTCCTTGCTGCCCACTAACCAATTCCTTGTCTTCAAAAGAGGGTTCTCAAAATTGGATCCACAGGGTCAGTTTCATAAAACAGAGGAAGAATCCTTTCAGCACCTACAACATAACTGCCATTTTTTCTATCCAATTAGACTTATGCTTAAAGAAGAAGTGTCAGTTGGTACTCATAACCTCTTATTGCTTAAAAATGCTTTCAACATGGGAGTCTTCTTTGTCATCAGGCTAGCCACCTTTGTGACATTCACACTGTGGCTCACAGATGTAAACATGTTTTTGTTCAAACAGATCTCAATGTCTGCCAAACCTTCTGTGGCATATTAGGAAAAATCAAGAACAGAGACAAATTATTAGCACCTGAAGAACTTTTTTGAGATACCTGGTCAAGAACAGGCCTCAATATAGAATAGAAAGTTAGCCTAATATGCAAGACTGCCTAGATTAAGTTTGAACTAACTGATATAGGTCTCAATCTATCTTTCTCTCCAAGATTAAATGTATATATGTGTATATGAATAAATCTTTATAACCTTAATTAAAGTCAGAATTTAAATTTAGTAAAATGTATTGCATCAAGTATATGATTTAATGTTTAAATTTATTCTCAAAAAAATTATTTATCGGTACAATGTTTAACATTTCACTATCATATCAACCAAGTCTCTAAAGAAATTGTGATGTTTTATGCATTTTACCACATATTATAATAAATTATCAATGGACTTTAAACATACTATTGTAATATAATGAACTTCATGCATGTTAAATTAAAAGGAACATCAACTCCAATGCAGTCAGATAGCACCAATTATCTCATTATCTACAAATGTACAAATATATTTATCTGATGTTTACCTTAAACTGAAATATTACCAGAATTAGTCAACTCTCCACTTCCTATCAATATCAATTGTGCTAAACTTTTTACCAACATGACTGCATTCATAAGATGATGTTTAGCACCACTGTGAAAAAGACAGTTTGGCAAGTCATAGATAAAACTAAAGATTACATGAGAATCAGTTAAACCTTGTTAAAGAATAATTAATAGCCAATATGAAATTAACTAATTAACATAGCAATTAAACTATAGCATGTAATATATTTATATCAAACTATTTTAAATATTTCTAACTATAGCAAGTTAATACAAAATAATATTAAATATTAGATTTGTAAAATCTACTTTAGTTTTCCTTACTGAAGTAAAATATGATTCATGCATATGCAGATATTTAGTATTACATAATCCTCAGTGCCTCATTAGTTGTGAGAATCTAACCAAAACAATTAGAAATATTTGGAGCTCACAATATGTGTTTTGATGTTCCTTGTGAATTTCTCAAAGCTAGAAACATTACTTTATACTAAATGGATATATATGTCTAGTACTTTTTATTATGGAAGAAGGCAATAATCACAGGTTTGAAGTCTTGTTCACTTCATTTTCAATTGATGTTTTATTTATTACAATGTAGGTAGAAAAAATAATGAATTATACTGCTTAGGGTCTTTATAATCACCTGTATGTTATTATTTATTTAATATATGTCAATGTAAGTACAGTTTTGCTATCACATCCATTGTCTTATAAATAGAGATAAAAAAATTATATTAAATGTTTTATCTACTACATACTTTTTTAGAAAGCAAAAAAATGTTTTTTCTTCAACCACAATTGGGTTTTTTAGATTTAACTTAAAATAAATGCATGGATGGTTCAGAAATTAAGAAAATTAATCCCTCATTATAAAAAATAAGGATTGACTTAATTTCTGAACTCATGCTTTTGTTTCAAAATAAATCTAAAACTAATAGCCATATAAGTCATACCTTGGGTCAGGATAATTTAGTATTCATATAGCAGTATATGTGTGTGCATGGGTGTCTGTATCATCTTCCAATTCATATTTAATTACAGTCCAGAATTTTACATTTTAAAATAAAACATTTACAATTACAGCAAATATCTCTAATAACTTTGCAAATATATTTTGAGTAATTAATGGATATCTGAATTAGTGAATTATTTGACAAACTAAATTGTGTTATCAACTACTATATTTACTAGCTAATTAATATTTATTTATTTCAAAAGTATAAAAAGTTATTTTTTTATTTGTTTCATTCGGTTTGATTTAATTTAGAAAATCAAAATGTTTTTTTTTCCACTCAAGAAAAGATTTCTTGAATATTTATTGCTTAATGATCTGAGTGCAAAGGGTGGATCTAACCTTTGGAGGATAAGGTGACCTCTTGATTGATGGAAAGGAGATGTATTTAAGTGATAGTCAGTAATAGAAGTTATTCATTATTCATTATTTTGTTCATTCTGCTTCTGCCACTTCTTCTATGTGCATGGTTCTTTCCAATCTCTTTCAGAAATCAAGTTGGTTAAACTTTAAGGTGTAATTTTTTTAAACATTATTATTTTATAAAATTCAGTATGGGAATTCTAGCTACCAGACAGCTTTAAGAAAGGATGTCAGGTTAATTTATTTATAAGGTATATTTTCTTCATTTGTCCACTCAATTAAACTTTAAATCAACCCTATCATTTGAAATGTTTTTATATGCTTATAACTTAAATCTACTTTATTTGCCTATGTCTTCTATTATTATGGAAAAACTGAAATTGTGTGAACTTTATAATCTTTTAAGAAAATTTATGTAGGACTGCTTAACAAAACTTACCATATACTATAAATTTAAATTCTCTTCTAATTATAGAAAAGTTAAGTTAAAATGAAAGGATATGTGTATAATTTATTGTGCTATATTTGAACTACTACATGATAATGACTCTGCTTATTATACATGTTTATAAAATATTTTATTAAAGAACTGAATGCATGGCTTACAAATAATTAACTAATTACTAGTATTTATTTAATGTGTATCTCATTTAAGTCGAGTAGAAGGACATTAATATTATATATTCCTTGTTCTCATCAGTATATGGATTTACTATAAAAAAAAATATTATTACTTAAGGAATTGCAGATTTCTGGTGAACAATTAACTAGCAATAGACCAAAATAATTACATTCATGCTAACTTATATTTATGCTAATGTTCTTTTGGAAACCTGCTAAAGTTATTGCTAAGTTAAAAATTTCCAGAAATAATTAAATGATAAATATTAAACAAATGTATTGCTGAAACTATATGTTCATTATCTCCATTATTATAAAGAAGTTTATTACTCCCGCATTACATAAATGAGCTCAATTAGCTATTGCTAAGAACATTTGAGATTGCTGAATTAAATTTTAAATTGTGAATGTTTATCCCATAAGAATTTGTTTTTACATTTTTACTAATAGATACTCATCTGGAATCATCATCCTTGTCATCACATCATTCAGGAAACTTTATGTTAAAAAAACTTTGCATGTGAATTTTTTTTCTTAAAGCTAAAAAAGTGTGACTATTTTTTTGTTTTGTTATTCCTTGACTTCAAAAAAGTTTTGGATAGTGTATTGCAAGTTGCAATATGCTGGTAACTGATTATTATTTAAATATATTTCTTATATAGGATATATATACATTTTTGTGTATTTTATTGAAGTGAGGTTTTTTTAGTGCCTCAAAGCAAGCACTTGGCTTAGAGAGTAGCAAATGTATGAAAGAAATACTGTTGTCAGAAATGGTAAAACCTCGTTGAGAATAATTATTGCCATTTAAATTTTTAAAACAGCTGATAGTTCATCATAAACTAAAAGTTTTTTTTTTGTTTTCAGTTTACCATTTACTTTACAGTAATATGTGTGTATTATATAATTTGAAGTTATTTTCATGCTCTTATTCTTACATATATCTGTCTGTCTTAAGCAGTTATTTTATCTAATTAGTAAATATTCAGTTTTATAACTGTTTCTTTCTGTTAATTTTGGACAATGCCAAATGCTAAAATAATTGAAAAAATTAATGATCTATCTGTATGTGTATTTATTTTCCAATGTCTAGAATGAAATGTATTAAATAGCTGTGAGAAAAAAAGTTATTTGTGATATGTTCTATGTCTATTGGGATTGAGAACTTTCTCCCTTATTATGTCTAAGTATTTGCCATGAGTGAAGTATATTTCTAGATTGTGTACGTATGCATTATAAAATGATATTTTATGAAGTTGAGTGGCATATTTTCCCTTTATTTTGGTGGTGAGACTGAGTTCCACACCATTAGTGTACCTCAAGTTAGGTGGGGAGCCATTATTCATCATTAGATTTATTAGCCAAGAAGCTTGTTTATTCCTCATGTGCTTAAATTTTTCTTGAATGTTTATTTTTGTTTATCATAGAATCATAGCTATATGTAATGTAATTGGTGGTTAAATAAATGGTAAGATTAAATTCTTTATGGAATATTAAAGTAGAAATAGTGTTCTATTTGTTGGTTGGTCTATGGCATTATTCGTATTATGACACTTATTTAGTAATTCATAAGTAAACCAACAAGATGTAAATATATTGATTTTGTCTTAATTATAGAGTAAGATGTGACACACCCATAATGCATATAACCTTGCAGACATGAGAGTATAATACTATTAAATTTATACATCAGGAATTAAATATTTTAAACTATATCATGTTAATTTACCACAAGCTTTAAATCATCAAATCATCAGAATGATTATTTTTTATTTTGAATGTGTGAAAAATATAGATATTTAAAAAAGATTATTTGATTGAGCTATTTAAGATTACTCTCTTGACAGACAAAGTTATTAATTTGTTTTATCCTAATAATTGATAATGTGACCTCTCCAACTTGTATATTTGTGCCCATAATAAGATATTTATTTATCCTGTGTTGTTTATTAATAAAAAAAAATTTAGAGTTAATTAACAGCCTAAATATATTCGAAGTTAGAATATGAGGACATTATTTTATTTGTTAATTCCTTTCTTACAAATGTCTAATCAATAAATGATAAGTGTGTAACAAAAGAGATATCAAATCCAGATAAGTAAAGGTATTTGTAAATTTAGGAATTAGAATAAACAGTCCCAATGTGAACCAATTATATTTATTTTGATTGAAAGATGTAAATAAATGCTTTATTTATTTATTTAAAATTGTGTCTCGAGTTGTTATTATATGCATTTATATTCTAATTTCCACATTCCACATACAACATAAATGCATTACTTTGTAAATTTGATAATAAACATACTGAAGTCTGATAATATTGTTCTCTTGATCCAAACATTATATGAAATAATTTACCATTTGGTAAATTTATGAAGAAGGTTGTATACTTAGTTATTATTTAGACAATGAGGTGGGATTGAAAGGTACCCTGTTTCCTTCATTATCTAATTGCTAGTCCAGTGAAACATTCAAGTCATTCTATTATTTTTTATTTGTTTTAATACAATAGTTATAAGTTATTGTATAATAGAATTTCTTTAATCAAATTGTATTAATGAGTCTCTGAGATCTGATTTCATAGTTCCAAATTAATATTAATTTAGTCATTTAGATTAAAACATGCTAGATAGTGGAGTTATTTAATATTACTTTTTTCTGTTAAAGTTATATTGTAGCTAATATAAGAGTGTATTTAGATTATGATTAGCTTGAACAAATGTAACTTTATTGGCTTCTATCATTTAATTGATTAACAAATGAGGCATATATATCTTATTTTAATGGTTAATAGTATTTCTTCCTTCATTTATTTATATTCTATATATTCTTGACTTTCTATAACCCTCCACTGAGCTAAGTTGTAAGTTAGACATAAGTACAACAGTCTCAATACTAATTCAAAGTAAAATAAAGAATTGGCACCCTGGGCATTTGCTCATATAATATGTAGGATCGGTGTCAGGTAGAGGGGTTATATATATATATATATATATATATATATATATATATATATATATATATATATATATATATATATTAAACTAAAATGTGCTAGCTCTAACAATAATTGCCATAAGAGAAGCATTTAAAATCTCTATCTAGAAACTATCCACATCTTCAAACTGGTTTCAATCTATTGGATATCCTCAGTGAGGTGCTAGAATATTTCAGACACTAGATCTAAAATAACAACTCACTTATCTGATACTGAACTATCAAGTAAAAAATCTGAAATTTTCATATACCTACATGTCTTCAAATTCAGCTATCTAACATAAATAGCTATATGGGTCTGAAAAACCCTCAGCCACCCCCATGTATTAATAACCTTAGTCATATAATACCCTTTAATACTTAAAAGCAAAACTATAATATTAATTAAAATCAAGTCATTTATCATGTGACATAATTTTACAGCTATAATGTTCAGACATGAGAGCTTGATTGACTATTTACCAGAACTTGTCATTATCTGGATTATCTGGAATAGTTTCCTAGTCATTTCTTTCAACCTGCAAAATGAGACTTATTGATTACTGCACTTTAAACTACTTTGGCTAAAGATTTAACATCTAACAGTGTAATTCTCATTTCCTTTTAAATATTTTACCATCTATTTAATATGTTACATATATACTAAAGTATTTTTTTGCTTTAAACCATTATTTGTTTTGCTAGAATTCCCAAACGTTTAGATAAAAATATTTTATTTACATCATACATATATTGTAATGATCTGGAGAATTTCACTTAATGTAATCTGCACTACAGGGCGCTATCTAGACATTTGAACCTAGAAAAATTTATAAAGTAGACAGATATGTAAGTAAAAAAAAATTTTTTTTTTTTTTTAAATTTTGATTCCGGTCATTAGCCCATGTCACTAGCTCAGTGGAATAGCAGAGATTTAAAAGTATAATCTGAGAGTATATTAAAAAAAAGAATAAAATAAACCACTGCCAGTAATTAACACACAAACATTTATTTATTTCACATATATATAAGATTTAAAATTATTTTAGTATTAGTTTTACATTTTAATTAAGTTCGCACAGATAAATTTATGAAAGCTTGTTTATAATGTTGAATATAGATCGGTTACATAGATTTCACGGTCAAAAACATTTCAAAATAAACATAAACGATCAAAATACAAAATTATTGATTACTGACAATTGCGGAGGGAAATTTATACATAACCCAATAGTATTCACCCTAAGATACTTGCATTGTCACCAATAACTTAAAAGACATCCGAATAAATACATTTTAGATACTCACCAGTAAGGTATCATTATTTATCGAATGTCTATATATTTTGATCAAATATGAAATCCAAAACACAATTAACCGATAACGAATCCATGCAAACATCTATAAACAACTTAAATTTAATGCATTTTTATTTAGTGTCGAGTATGAATAGACTACATAAATTTGCTTTTGAAAATAAACATTCTATCCCTATTTAACCTTAGGCTAAAAGTTGCAGCCAAACTGGCGCCAATCCATCTGATATATCGATGTATTCAATGTAATCAAATACCGCACCAAAAGTTAAGAGAAGAAATTGCCTCTCGTCAAATAGGAATATGACATCTATCTGACAAGAAGAGCAATAAAAAAACTCCATAGAAAGGACTGGCTCTGCCCTTATAATTCCTTCCATAGGCAAACGGAAGAGGCTGAGCATTCTGCCGTGCGACTCCGACTACATCTACTAACTACATCAATATATCCAATCCATTGACCCAATTTAACAATGACACAAATAACCTAAGATTACCCTCCCCTAATATAACTTTACAAATCTATACCCATCACGCCACTAAGTTTAACATTTATATAATTAATTTAACGAAAAACAAAAATCATGATAAAAACTTAAAGAACAAAAATAAATAAATGGAAATGATTTTACATAAATAAGAAAAAATATATCAAATAACACTATTAATAAAGAATTTAGTTTGGTCAGATAGGATTCTATTTGTAACAATTAGATACTAGGAAAGTTTAAAATTTAAAGTTCTTAGTGTTTTCAAATTAATATTGTTCGTTATATTTTATAAAGTTCTTACGGTTTTAGAAATGTTCATCTTTTACAGTTGCTTGCCATGAACGTGAATTCCCACGCCGTCCTCAAAAGATTGGTATCCATTTAACCATTGTTTTATTTATGCATTTGGAGGTTTTTTAGTTTAATTGGTTCTCAATGTAGGAAACGATAGTTCATTTCTCTTTTCTTTAACAGCTGAAAGAATTGACAGTGCGTCTGTCAATCCCTCTACTTCCAACTCCGTACTAATACATATAGTCACATGGTAATAATCAATTACCAATCACTAACCAATAATTTCCAAACTTGTCCTTTTTATATTACTTTGAAAGATTGACTTAACATTACGTCATCGATGTGATGATCCTTTTCGTTGAGGTCCGATTTCCCAATGGATTTATTTCATTTGCTAAAAGTTTCTATTGTTTTCCTATCTGACCGTGTTTTACTTTAAATGCCCAAGCTGGTTTACTTTGACTAATTAAATTTATCATTTCCATTTCTGATTAATTAACCTGTTTTCCAAATCAAAGATATATTTAAAGATAAATTTAAAGATATAATTTTATCTCCAAATCTTTTTAAAATTTAGTTTTAAAATACTTTTTCTTTAATAAAGTTTTATTGTAATAATTTTTCATTATCTGTGCGATTTAGTATATACGAGTTTAAGATGATATTTAATTTCAATTTTTAATTCTCAAAGAAAATTTTTAAATGCGAACTTTTTAATTTACTTTCATGTTTAATAAATAAAATAAAAAAAAAACAATGTAACGAACGTCTGTGCTCGTTACAATATATAATTTCATTTTTTATTACTTGAAATTTCGCTAACATGTAAGACTCATTTTAATATATAATATTTAAAAGTTGACTTACCAATTAAATGAGTGTGAAAATAATAGCTGAATATGTTTATTCCAGTGTCTGGTATAGCGATCTATAGAATAACAATATAAATTAAATAGAGGATAACAATATAAATTAAATAAATTTGGAATTTTTCATTAACAATATAAATTAAATAGAAACGTATGTATATATATATATATATTATTGCAACTACTAATGTCTAATAATGAAAACTTAAAAAAATAATTAATAACATTTATATAGTTATATACATAAATTAACATTATATTTTAAAATGTATATGATTTTGTTATTGTATTGCATACAAAATATAAAAGATATCTTAACATAATGTTTATAGATAAAAATATGTAATTGTTTTATCCAAAGATAGGTTTAGCAATTAAATAAATATGGGAGATAATTAATGTTTAGGATTTTTTCTTAAATTTATAAAACATTCAAATTATTAAAAATCGAAATTATCATTAAAATCAATTGTAAAAAAATTGATTATTTTTTGCTTTAAAGAAATATAAGGCATAAGTAAATATATATATATACATTATTCTAGCTACCCATCTCAGATATAACATATTTAAACTTTTATCAGTATCCTTTTTTTCATTTTTTAATTCAGTCTGTTTCTTTGTAAAATATTTTATTTAGATTATATACATTATTTAATTAAAATGTTCGTTAAAATGAATATCAAAATATTGTGATGTTTATATTTGACATTTTCAATTTTTTTGTTGTTAGTATTTTCCTTACTAACAGTGATGTGATTAAGGTTTTTTTATCTATTAAAAGTTATCATATTTTAAAGCTTTTGAAATAAACTGTGATTTCATTATTTAATTGATTTCTTTCATTTTCTTCATTTTTAGTGTCATCTTTTTTTATTTTAATCAGTATTCTTTGACTTTCTCCATGAAAAATCACTTTTTAGGGATAATAGAACAATCTCAAAATCTTTTCTATAAAATTCAGTTCTTGTTAGAGAGCTTTTCTTTCATTTTTTTAGTTCATAGTTAGATATCACTTTATGTTAACATTTTTTTTTCTAATAAGATCTTAGCATTTGCATTTATTAATATGTTTTTTATATAACTGTATACTGCTCTTTTAGTTATTTAGACTATTCCTCTTACTTCTTTATCTCATCATTTCATTTTATAATGTTAGTGTAAAAATTATTTAATGTGCCTTTTGTTTTTCAATACTTTTTTTACACCAATTTCAATGTTTTTGTGTGTTCATTTATTTATTCTCAGATATAACTTAACTTTTTTACAACATTTATTTTAAGTTATACTTTAGACATTAATATTTTTGTTTGCTTTTTATATCTGAATTTTTTTTAATCACTAACAGATATTTTTAAAGCACTGCCATTATGATTAGCTAATATTTGCAAATCATTAAGTTAAAGTCTAAATTATTTTAAAATCATAGTATTAGTTTTAAAAAAACTAAACTTGTATTTACAGATAAATTTTAGAGAAATAACAAATACAAATTATTAGGGCAATGTTAATATAAACTATAGAATTTAAATTATACTAATAGATAAGTTTTACTTTATTAGAAAAGTGTTTTTTTTTTTTTACAAACTCATAAAATAACAATAAGTATATATTCTATTATAAGTAACAATTTATAGTCATTATATATCTAGTTGTGTGATACTGATGACAAAATTAAATTTCGTTCTTCTAATATCAATATAATAAAAAAAAAATATTAATGTTGTGTAAAAAAAAATTGTGTAATTTTAAAATCTTTTGACTGCTTGACTCGTCAAAAAACGAGATTTGTCATCACTCTAAATCGGCTACTTTTTATCCCACATATACATATTATACGTCATTCGAAAGAAAATCAAAAGTTCTGTAAGATCATGCCCTCTTCAGAATTATTTTACAAGTAAAAAAATCAATAAAAATGACCATATATGTCAAACAAAACCAAAGCACCACCTCCTCACCACCTTTTCTTGAATCTTATTGGCTGTCCAACTTCTGTCAGAAAGGGAAATGGCTGCCAAAAAGTAAAAAGTTATGTTCGTTTTGATTTTTATTACGAAAATGATAAATGAATGTTTACAACATTTTAAACAATATTTGAATTGAATTACAAATTATTATTGATAAAATAATACTAAAAATCAAATTATTTTAGAAAAATAGTTAAGATATTACCAAGAATTATTTATTTATTGCTACATATTTATCGTAACGTTAAAGTGAAAAAAAAAAGATTGCTAACGCAATCTTTTTTGGTTGGTTGAATAGCGGTTACTTTTATTTCACCACAATTGAATTTTTTTTAAATTAAAAATCAAATTTTATTTTTGAAAAGACTTTCGTTTGCTTTCGTAATCTGACAATTCAGTAATATACTTTTTACAAACGAAACTAACGTATTTATATTATTAAAAGTGATCTATTTTAACAATAGATTTTGTTAAAGTTGTGAGTTGGCCAATTAAAAGTTTTGATTTTTAACTCATTCGGCCAATTAAATAATAATCGCTGAAAGGGTAATTCAGGATATCTGGCAAACACAGTTTCGATATCATTGGAAGCATGATAAAATATTTATATAGAGATCTATTATGAACTATATATCAACTAGGAATATTGATATTGAAGTTTTAAAAAATGTTCATTTTTTTTATTAATTTCTAGTTTTCTTAATTTCTTTAATTATTAGTAACTTAAACACACTGTAGAAATAGAAAGAGCGAACACAATTGTATATACTCTATTACCATATATTATTTTATATTCTCTCTTACTTCAGATTTATTAATTAGAGAGTTTTTTTTTTTTAAAAATAAGTATTAATTTTAAATTGAGAATCAATTGAATGAGAAACTGATTTTAAATGTATTTGTTTTTATTCAAATTAATAAAATATACTTTACACTTTTTTCAAATTTGGTAATAATGAATTTTATAAAATTCAAGTAATTATTATTTCATTTTCTTAAACTATGTAATCCATGAATAGTAAGATATTATCTGATATTTTGTTTGTTTGTTTGTTTAAATCAACTTGGCCCTTTCCATAAGAAAACTGGATGTCAGTTAGCAATTCAGTACAAAAATCTTTGATTCTACTATTCAGAATGTTTAGATCTTAATGTTGTTAATTCATTTAAGGATCCATTAAAGTAATCATAAAATTAGTATTTTAAAAAATTGTATGTATCACTATATATTTGTCAAATAAAACTTATTTTACCTTTTTTTTAGATGGTTGAATTTTACAGAATCTAAAATTAAAACTTTTGTATTTTTCATATTTGAAATATTACAAATACACACAAAGTTCTGTGACAGTCCTTAAAAGTAATATGAAATATAAATTTACAGATGAATAAAAAGAGAAAATGGTTGAAGTGGTGAAGGATTTCTGGAGAATAGTTATTTATTTATAGACTGAAGTGAATAAATTATAAAGAAAATGATGTTTGAAAGTCATCAGTGGGACATTGTAAAAATAAAACCTTTGTAAATAGAATATTTATTTTAAAAGGCTTTTCAAATACAATGATTTCTTAGGATGACATAAAAGTGTAGAAAAGTATCTGGAAGAAACAATTATAATTAACAGTAGGAAAAATAAAATATTCACATAGGGTGTTGTTGAAATATCATAAAGTTTGGGAGGGTGATTTCAATATTTTGTATTTAATGTTTAGTTAGCGATATACATTGTGATATTTTCTTATTTATTTATATATATTGAAATTGTTAGATTGGAAGTCAAAATAATGCACTATTACTTTAAATATTATAAATCTCCTCACACTCAAAAGTCAGTAAGAGTTTTAAAAACTTGCATGAATCACTTAAGATTAGAGTGCATTTCTAAAAATACACCAACTTTCACTGACCATTTCTAAATCAGGGCTTGAATCTATTGTGTGTGATGTTATAATCAAATTTTGAATTGTATGCATCTATTTAACCTATCACAGGAGAAATACAGTGTCTCATTTTTAACTACCCATAATCAAACAAACAATGTAACTCTAGTATTATAAAGCACTGAAAATCTTGAAATTAGTAGATTGGAAGTTGAACATGCCCTATTACTTTAAATATTATAAATCTCTGTGCATTCACACGTCAATAAGAGTTTAAAAAACTTAAGTGAATCACTTAAGTTTAGAGTGCATTTTTATAAATACACCAACTTTCACTGAGCAGTGAAAGTTGATGTATTTATAGAAATGCACTCTAAACTTAAATGATTCACTTAAGTTTTTTAAACTCTTACTGATATGTGACTGCATGAAGATTTATAATATTTAAAATAATAGCACATTATTGGAGTTCGACTTCTGATCTAACAATTTTAAGATTTTCAGTGTTTTATAATAATAGATTTACATTGTTTGTCTGATCGTGGGTGGTTAAAAATGAGGCACTGTCTTTCTTCTGTGATAGGTTAAATAGATTTGTACAATTCAATATTTTATTATAACATCAGGCACACAATATACTCAAGGCCTGATTTAGTATGGACAGTGAAAGTTGGTGTATTTATAGAAATGCACTCTAAACTTAAGTGATTCGCTTAAGTTTTTTAAACTCTTTCTGATGTGTGAGTGCCCGGAGATTTATAATATTTAAAGTAATAGCGCATTATCAGAGTTCTACTTCTGATCTAACAATTTCAAGATTTTCAGTGCTTTATAGTAATAGATATATATATATATATCATTAAAAACCAGTCAACACACACACATATATATATATATATATATGTAACGATATATAAATATGTCGTTACATTAATTTAAAATAAAAACTTATAAGTTTGCATATAAAAATAAGTGTATTAAAAAGAAAAAAAAACTAAACGCTAAAATTAAAATGTTTGTTAAATGTATATATTCGCACAGATGCTAAACTTTAAAAATATTTTTTTTTAATAAATAAAAAAAGGTATTTGAATGTATTTTTTTTATAAAAAAAGATTTAAATATAAAAATAGTTTAAAAAAGAAATAACGTAAGTAAAAATAAAAACAGGTATTAATTAATTCCTGTAATCTGTAAATGGAAGTGATTGTTTATTAATTATCCAAAAGCTGTCTAATTAAAAAGTCAGAGAGTAAATTAGATAAGAGAATAAAGAGATTTTAGCTTGACCAATGGAAGCACCAAGCCTCAGCCCGGACCCGAACGAAAATTTGGATTAGTGACGTCTTTGTTCATTCAATCTGGAGATTTACTATAAAAAGAGAAATATTGAGTTCCAGACAGTTTTTTCGGACTTGATTTGATGAGAACGGTAAGACGCACTTGCCATTCTCTCTCATTTTTTTTGTTTTAAAAAAAATATAAAATGAAAAGACTGTGATACAAGAATGGAACCAGCTAATGCTACCTCCAGAACATTATCTTCCAATGGAGATGTCGTGGGAATTAAAAAACAGGAACCTGGACTCTTCTACTGTAAGCTATATTGACATGAACTCTAAATTTAAAAATAACTAAGAACTTTCGTTCAAGCTTATGAACTTCTATCTGACTTTTAAGTTTAAAATCAATTGAAAATGTTTAATTTTATATATTTGCATTTGATAAAAAAAAATCATTTTCATTTATTATTTTATTTGTATTAATATTTATTGTTTAAATTTTAAATGAGGAAATTTAAGGTTGGGTATGGACGTTGCATAGATTCTTTAGCGGTTGATTATGTTGTGGTTTTCACATTCGATTAGAATATATAGGTCAACGATATCACTGCAGCATCTTATGATGAATGCTACTGGGATTTGTATATTCCCTATGCAAGTGACGTTTATCGATGACTTTGTATTTTGATCGGTTGTGTTTAATTTGGAATGTTTTTGACCGTGAAATCTGTGCAGCTGATCTATACTCAACATTTTAAAACAAATTTTATAAAATTCATTTGTGCGAACGTATCTAAATGTTAAATTTAAGTCGGGCGTGAATGGCTAAATAGTTTTGTAAAGTTATATTAAGGGAGGGTAATCTTAGGTTATTCGTTTTGTAGTTGAATTGGCTCAATGGATTGGATATATTTGTGTAATTAGTAGATGTAGTATGAGATCCGCTATGGGCAGGATTGCATATATATGCCACACACTTTCTGTTTGCCTATGGATGGGTTTGTAAGTCGGCAGAAGACCGCAGTCCATTCCTATGGAGTTTTTTGTTTATTGTTCTACTTGCCAACAGATGTAACATTCCTGTTGGTGGAGAGTCAATGTCTTCTCTAATTCTACTTACTGTTCAGATGTACATTCCTGACAGTACAGTATTTTGTGTTGTCGTATTTTCATGCTACATTGAATACATAAATGTATCAGATGGATTGGCGCCGTTTTGACTACGAGCTTTTGGCCTAAGGTTAAATAAGGGAAAGAATATTTTCTTTTCAAATGCAGACCTATATAGTCTATTCATACTCGACTCACTAAATAAAAATTAAACTTATTGAAATCTTTTTAAATGTAAATTTACAAGTTAATATAAAAATCTAAAGGTTAAACTTATTCCTCGAATTTAGAATGATTTTATATGTGCGTAAATAAATATTTTTATGTGTTAATTTCTGGCAGTGGCTTTTATTCTTTTATATTTAAGATATAAAATTTATATTTTATTATCTCTGCTACTCACTGAGCTAGTGACTTGGGCTAACGATCGGAATATTTAAATAAAGTGGAATCTTAACAGCGCGTATCTGCCTACTTTATAAATTTTTCTAGGCTCAAATGTCTAGATGGCACCCTGGTAGTTGCAGATATTGTTTATGCGGTTAGATTCGATCTTCACTTTCATTTCGATCGTTATAACTGGCATCCCAAGTGTGGCTTTACCTCAGAGATTGACCCTGAGAAGGGGAATTGATGATGATGAAATTTTCTATCTTTAATAAATCACGAGTGCCCTGAGAATTTTAAAAGTGAATCATGCAAATAACATTTGTTGTTTTTTCTGAAATAAGTACATTTTTGTACTAATGTAAAGTTATAGCCAGATGTTTAATAAACCACTAGTACTTTTGAAAATAAATCATGCCCGTAATATTTTTTCTGAAATTAGTATAAATATATTTGTTGTATTGACGTGGAGTTGCAGTTTGAAGTTTTGTTTAAAAAGTGCTGCCAGTAAGAAAAAATGTGCATATGTAGAGATAAATTCGAGGAATAAAAACTAATAAATAAAACGTAATAATAAATCTAAATCATATTTTTTTTAAAAAAAAAAGTCTTGTTAAATTAAAATCTAATCGTTCAAACTTGCCTAAGTAATAGTTAAAGGTAGGAGAAATGAAACTTGGAAGGGAGGGGGCAGAAATTTAGCTGGTAATAAGGAATCAACAGTCAACATTTTTTTTAATCATTATATTTGTGTGTAATTACTGTTTTGTCTTGTAAAAAAAAGTTTTGTCCTTTTGAAATTTTCATATATAATCAATTTGTGTAACGTAATTACTAACACTAAGTAAATTCTTTTTTTTTTTTAATGTTTTTGTTTTTTGAGGAAGTTTACTGATATGTAACGATATATAAATATGTCATTACATTAATTTAAAATAAAAACTTATAAGTTCGCATATAAAAATAAGTGTATTAAAAAGAAAAAAAAACTAAACGCTAAAATTAAAATGTTTGTTAAATGTATATATTCGCACAGATGCTAAACTTTAAAAATATTTTTTTTTAATAAATAAAAAAAGGTATTTGAATGTATTTTTTTTATAAAAAAAGATTTAAATATAAAAATAGTTTAAAAAAGAAATAACGTAAGTAAAAATAAAAACAGGTATTAATTAATTCCTGTAATCTGTAAATGGAAGTGATTGTTTATTAATTATCCAAAAGCTGTCTAATTAAAAAGTCAGAGAGTAAATTAGATAAGAGAATAAAGAGATTTTAGCTTGACCAATGGAAGCACCAAGCCTCAGCCCGGACCCGAACGAAAATTTGGATTAGTGACATCTTTGTTCATTCAATCTGGAGATTTACTATAAAAAGAGAAATATTGAGTTCCAGACAGTTTTTTCGGACTTGATTTGATGAGAACGGTAAGACGCACTTGCCGTTCTCTCTCATTTTTTTTGTTTTAAAAAAAATATAAAATGAAAAGACTGTGATACAAGAATGGAACCAGCTAATGCTACCTCCAGAACATTATCTTCCAATGGAGACATCACGGGAATTAAAAAACAGGAACCTGGACTCTTCTACTGTAAGCTATATTGACATGAACTCTAAATTTAAAAATAACTAAGAACTTTCGTTCAAGCTTATGAACTTTTATCTGACTTTTAAGTTTAAAATCAATTGAAAATGTTTAATTTTATATATTTGCGTTTGATAAAAAAAAAAATCATTTCCATTTATTATTTTATTTGTATTAATATTTATTGTTTAAATTTTAAATGAGGAAATTTAAGGTTGAGTATGGACATTGCATAGATTCTTTAGCGGTTGATTATGTTGTGGTTTTCACATTCGATTAGAATATATAGGTCAACAATATCACTGCAGCATCTTACGATGAATGCTAATGGGATTTTTATATTCCCTATGCAAGTGACGTTTATCGATGACTTTGTATTTTGATTGGTTGTGTTTAATTTGGAATGTTTTTGACCGTGAAATCTGTGCAGCTGATCTATACTCAACATTTTAAAATAAATTTTATAAAATTCATTTGTGCGAACGTATCTAAATGTTAAATTTAAGTCGGGCGTGAATGGCTAAATAGTTTTATAAAGTTATATTAAGGGAGGGTAATCTTAGGTTATTCGTTTCTTTAGTTGAATTGGCTCAATGGATTGGATATATTTGTGTAATTAGTAGATGTAGTATGAGATCCGCTATGGGCAGGATTGCATATATACGCCACACACTTTCTGTTTGCCTATGGATGGGTTTGTAAGTCAGCAGAAGACCGCAGTCCATTCCTATAGAGTTTTTTGTTTGTTGTTCTACTTGCCAACAGATGTAACATTCCTGTTGGTGGAGAGTCAATGTCTTCTCTAATTCTACTTACTGTTCAGATGTACATTCCTGACAGTACAGTATTTTGTGTTGTCGTATTTTCATGCTACATTGAATACATAAATGTATCAGATGGATTGACGCCATTTTGACTACCAGCTTTTGGCCTAAGGTTAAATAAGGGAAAGAATATTTTCTTTTCAAATGCAGACCTATATAGTCTATTCATACTCGACTCACTAAATAAAAATTAAACTTATTGAAATCTTTTTAAATGTAAATTTACAAGTTAATATAAAAATCTAAAGGTTAAACTTATTCCTCGAATTTAGAATGATTTTATATGTGCGTAAATAAATATTTTTATGTGTTCATTTCTGGCAGTGGCTTTTATTCTTTTATATTTAAGATATAAAATTTATATTTTATTATCTCTGCTACTCACTGAGCTAGTGAAGTGGAATCTTAACAGCGCATATCTGCCTACTTTATAAATTTTTCTAGGCTCAAATGCCTAGATGGCGCCCTGGTAGTTGCAGATATTGTTTATGCAGTTAGATTCGATCTTCACTTTCATTTCGATCGTTATAATATATATGTTATAGTATTGTGTGAATGCACATTTTAGTTATTTAATCCATAATATATATCTATGTAATCTACCTATTTTAGGATCTATAATATATTTGCAGATTCTATTACAGCAACATTATTTCTGAGATATTTTTTCCAGAAAATTTTGCATGAACAGGTAACATATAAAATAATTTTTGAATAAGTAATATGTTCATTACACTTTTTTTGCATTCTATTAGTTTGCATTATTTTCAAAAAAGTTTGCAAAATTTGATCAGAAGAGTTAAAACAAATATCCCAACACACATCCTCTCATAATAAAACACTGGTGGACACTTCTTATAGTTCAGTTTTTGCACAGCATCGCACGTCAACCGGTCACGATTGCCAACCTACAGATCCAGTGGTGGTTTGCAGAGCGCGACACGATCTCAAAAGGAAGATAAAAGAAGCTTATTTTATCGCTAGAGATAGCGACGCCATAAATAGAAAAGACTCTTGCTACAAAGTATCCAGGAAATGGATTACGTAACTATCGCATTTGCATAAATTTACATCGCTCCTAATCAATTTCTTATCTATTTACAAAATTGCTATGAATATGAGGGTTCTGACCCTTGAAAGCGCTTAGCCACTTAATTAAATATATATACTAAAATAATATATATATTTCTTTATTTGTCTTCAGCTTTGTTGTGCTTGTGCGTGTTAGCGCATTTTATATTTTGCACTTTAGAACAATTAGCCACGAAGTTTAAACTGTTTGCTCATTTTAACTTATTTAAAATATTTTGGTCATTTAATCTTTAGAAGTTAGCAATAAACACCTAATAATTATTTCTTTTTATTATATTCATCTGACTTAATTGACATTCGATAGCAAATAGATTTTCATTATAATTTTAACTATATCTATATTTTGAATCGAATAAATCTGTTAAATTAAAAACTTTTCTCGGTGCCTGTAAATTCTAAAATTTCGGTATGAAAAATTTTTTTATATAAATATAAAAGATCTCTTTTAATTGTGTAATCCTTTAAATTTTGACACATTAATGTTAAATCCTTTATAAATATATATATATATAATTGGAAGATTCTGATTTATACATGTGTGTGTGTGTTTATGTGATGATGGCAGTATAATCATTTGAATATATTTTTTTTATCTAAAGAATATATTTTATAATCTATATGTAATCCAATTACAATTATTTTTTAATTAAATTGCCAAATGTTACTTTCCATTATTTGTTGCTTTGACTAGATTTCCTTTTTCAGTAATAATAATAATAATAACAACAACAATAACAATAATAATAATAATATATTACTATTATAATTATTATTGTTTACTATTATTATTGTTGTTGTTGTTGTTGTTATGCTACATTTTTGTACATTTAGCTACAGATGTAGTGAAGCAATCATTTCAACATATGTGTGTATGTATATATATACTGTTAAAACTTCAACTTTATTTCTTACATATTTCAAGAAGTGAAGAAACACAGAAAAAAAAAAAAAATAACGCACACTTCATATTTCTGTCTGACCTTGCTCTGCAGTTGGCGCAGGTCATACTCTCTTAAAAGTTTACATTAATTTAGTATTATTTATTTATAGTAAAATGGTTTAATATAATTTATATTAATGATTATCAATAATCATTTGTTAAGCCAGAGATTATTAACCAGTTTAAAACAGTTGCAAACATTAAAATTAATTAATATTTAATATAATAAAGGCAACTGCTTGTTATTATTAATTAATTTCCATTTTTCTAACGCGTACATAATAAATAAGATGTACTTTTAAAAATTCTATTTTATTTTTCTTCGTATAAATCAACAAAATGAATAAAGATATAATATAAAAAAATACCCCCAAGTTGTTTCCATAATTAAACTACAATTACATGTCACCCACTCTCAAATGTTAAAACTTGAGCTAACTAAGCACATCGGTTGTGCCAAAATTGCATTTGAAGAATTTTGTTTTTTATTGTAATGATTTTGATTGATTTTTAAAGTTTATAAAGTAAAATGGTGTGAAGTTAATACGATTGTTCAAATGTATTTAATAACTTTGAATTTATAAATCTTTAATTGGATTTAAAGCTTATTCTTTGATAAAAATAATATAATAATTGTTTTTTTAATAAATGATGAATGATAATCATTTAATATGTACTAGTTAAAAAAATTATAGAAAAGTAGTACTTACAAATTGAAACTACACACACATATACACACATAATATCTATCACTCCCCATCTTTACACATCTTTTAAGACCGCTCAGTTAAATTAACATTTTATCTTTGTTTACAATAGACTTCTAAAAGAAAAGTGGCGATACGATGAGAGATGTTATATATACATAAACATGAGAAATAATAACGTTTTCCAATGTTATAAATGTCATTGTAAATTCTTAATTGTTAGATACTAAAAAAAATGTAATACTATCTTATCTTTTATTGAGACGACAAATTTCATAAATGATGATCGTAATAAAAATAAAATTTAAGATCACATCATATGTAAATATGGTTATTTTTTAATTCATTTAATAACTTAATATCATAAAATATAATTAATTTATATGCATTTGAAAACCTTTTCTATTATATTATATTTTATAATTATATAATAAATAAGGTTGATAGAATGATATTTACAGTAGTTGAAAAAGTTATCATTTTCAGTATTTACATGTACTTCAAAATATAGATGTGTCTCAGTCTCATATTTATCATGTTTAAGAACTTACATTATCCGTGCATTCAGCACTGCATAAAGCATTAAGTTGAAACTCTTTCTGCTTTGGTGGAATCATGAATCCCCAGCTAAAATCTCCTATCCCAATTGCTAACATATTTGCATCATATTTTCTTAGTGTATCGCTAAGATATAAAGAAAACCCAGACCTATCTATGATTCCTATAATATAAAGATAGTTAAATAAATATAGTATTAGTTGAAATGAAAAGAAATATATAATATGACAATAAACAATTTTATCTAAATTTTAAAATTTCAAAACTATAATGTATATATACATATAAATTTAACAGAAAAACTACTGAAAGTATAAATACACATATGCGATTAATCTGTAAATAATTCCCTGCCCAAAATCCTTCCCCAAAAATCTCCAAGAAGACACCATGAATGAAAATATAATTAAGTTTTCTAATTAGAAGGTGATGAAATCTTTAATAGTATTTTTTTCCATTAATAAAAAAATATCTATTTATCATCTTCGTTTGGCTAAGACAAGCTGCATAAAAGAAAAATACCATTTCTATTTGGTATTTTAAAAAATATCTACGTTTTATCAAAACTGGATGCAAATAATAAATTGTGATTTTGGAGTAAATGAGTTAATTTTTAAATTATAAACCCCTTATGTACTAAATTAATAATAATATATTAGTTTATGTAATTTAATATTTATTACAGTGAACTAATATAATTTCATTATATTAATTATACATTTACTAGTAAATAAGGTCGCAAAACTTCATTGTTTATTTAAATGCTTCTGGTCTTTGATTCATCATTTATTCTCATTAGGCAATAAACCATTTTTTTTCTATCAATGATTTCTTTGCAAACCAATATTCTCAACCCCATGTTATTTTAGGTGATTTGTAGTTATCATTTGTTTTTTAATTACATAAACAAATGTTGTTCTCTTGAACTTAAATTGCATATATATATATATATATATATATATGTGTGTGTGTGTAAAAAATCAAGTCATATGTCACATGACCTGATTTATTAAGCTTGTATTACAAATGTTATCTAATGAGCATGTCAATAGCTCTTAACAAGCTTTTTAGAATATTCCTATCCTCAGAATGGTTTCTAGCTTCTGTCTTTCTTAGTGAAGTACTAGGATATTCAAGCATTAGATTGAAAATACCAGGTCAAGCCCAGAACTTTATCTAATGGTTAACTATTAAGTAGAAAATCTAAATTTTTCAGACATCCATATGTTTTCAAATCCAGTTATCTAACTTAAATAGTCATATGTATCTTAACCAAGTTCAGATACACCATATATTAATAGCTTTAGCAATATAAAATTGCCAAAGCCTTAAGAGAATAAAATATAATTGCAAAGAAATGAAGTCATGTGTTACATGATCTAATTTATTAAGCTTTCAGTCTCATATGTCTATTTAAGTTATATAGCTGGATTTGACGATATATGGATGTCTGAAATTTTCAAATTTTCTACTTAATAGTTAACCATTAGATAAAGTACTGGGCTTGATCTGATGTTTTAAATCTAATGCTTGAATATCTTAGTACCTCACTGAAAAAAGCCAGAAGTTAGAAACCAGTCTGAGATTAGGTATATTCTGAAAAGCTAGTTAAGAGTTATTGATTGGCATATATATATATATATATATATATATATATATATATATATATATATATATATATATATATATATATATAATATATATATATATATATATTGTCTATACTAAAGAGTATAATTATAAGGGATTTAAACACGTACTTTCATGCTCCTTACATTTATTCAATCTATTTTATACAATTAATACATATGACCACATACATGTGAAAAAGATAATTGTGCATTTATCTTTTCCACATGTATGTGGTCATGTGTATCAGTTGTATAAGATATATATATATCACAGCTTTTATAATATATACATAATATTAAAATTGTATTTCCTTAGGTTGTGTTTATGTAGAAATGCATTTTATTAGTCATAACTTGTACCATCAACGCTTTGACATATAAGAACTAAGCAGGACAAATTGTTAATATTTGCTTTTGTATTATTTATCAGAGTAGCTCACATTGTCTTGGATTGACTGCTCATTTAGAAATAAGTTTAGTGTATTTTTTAATAAAAAGAATATCATTCATTTTTTTTCTTCACATTAATTGAAGTCTTTGGAATGAGATTTTATGGGCATATGATCATTTTCTGAAGTTATAAAGTTATCAACCAAGGCAATAGTTGACACTTAAAAATCAAAACGTACTGTAAATTATCTGCTTAAGTTTAAACTATCGTTTAGAGATTTCTGCACGACCATTTATAACTACAAATCTTTTTCAAAAAAAGGTAAAATTGTTTGAAATTATAATTCCATTTTAATTTCTGATTGAAAACTTTAATAAAAAAATGAAAACACTATTGAAAAAAATGTATCCTATTAGTTGATTAAAGAACATTTGAAGTTTGTTTGTTTTTTTTGTTTGTTTTTTTTTTTGGGGGGGAGACTTAAAAAGTAACACAATCAAAATCATAATGAGCATTTTCAAAGCAGATATTTTGTCTATGATTTTCTATATGGTAAGCAAAATATATGCTGTTCTCTCATTAACCTTAATAAATATTTCAAAATTCGATTAGATGACAAAAATTTAGGGACCATATATTCCTGAGAATATATTAAAGACTAAAAAAGATTTATTTTTAGATGAATAATAAATTTTAAATCAACATTTCAGAGTAAAATTGAAATATGTTTTTACCACATGCTTTTAGCATGTGAGGTTATTGAAATAATATACAATCACTATTTTTAATTGAATGCAATAAGAGAGCAAGAACAGAATGTCAACAAATCATCGTGAGAAGTAAGTATAAATAATAAAAGTAATAAGCATTAATTTCTAGCAAAAAATCAATAGCCACCCTTTGCAGCAGGATTTTAAAAAAAGCATACTACAAAATTTTAGAATAATTCTCAGAATGTCAATCATGGAGAATAATTTATAAGTATAGTCATTAATATTTCTTACTACATTCACATACATAAGTGTTGAAATAACTATAAATTAAGCATATATAAAACTAACATGATCATTTTTTCCTCATGTTGAATATTCATCGAAGATTAGAACCATCTAGTGTATTGGCCACAAAAATTTAGTGATTATCATTATTATACAACCTGAACAAACTGTCCATTTTAATTTCTCTATTCTATCTAAATAATTCCAAAGAGAATTATATATGTATACATTTGCAAATGTAACTATGTTCAGACTAATTTCTTTAGTAGTGCATAAAAGTCTGAATTTAAATGAACAGGATACTTTATTATTTTCATTTTCAACCATTCTCAATACTTTGCAAACTGAAATTCTTTCAAAGTTTAGTACAACTTCTTCAACCCATAATTTGATTTCTTTATGTCATAACAGAAAACTTTCTTCTTTGATCCACCCATCTTACATATGGTCTTTTTTTTCTATGTTTTTTTTTTACAAATCTTTAAGTTTTAATTTAAAACTTTAACTCTATATCTATTATCATCTTGTTTGATGTATCTCCAGTCCAGTTCTTTGTCAAATTCTTAATTTTGTCAATGGTGTCATTGATATTTATTCTCTCTCTAAACCATTTATACCTCATGTACTATCTAAAACAATAACTAATAAATTATCAATTAAATAGTAATGTCAATAATAAAAATAAAAAATTAAAGATGGCATAAAATATTAAATATCCATATGTAAGTCAAAACTGAAATGGTTATCTATTTGTATTATTGGAATTTTGTAATTAATATTTAATAACCATATATAAATTATAATTGGAATGACTAATTTCATTGTATTATCAGACAATTGAGAGACACAAGAATATATCTAACATTATTTAAATTATCCTTCACAGATTAGTATTAAAAATAATCAATTTAAAACAAAATTGAGATAGGCAATTCATCATAAATGAAAAAATTACTTAATACATCAACACAGCATTCATTCCTTATTGGAATCTTTTTAAGATGCTACTTTTTACACAATCACATGACCAACTACTCTATAGAAACTCCAACTATTGGACATTATTTACATTAAACTACAATAAATATAATAAATGTAATGTAAATAATATCCATTGGGTGGAGTCGCTGTAGAGTAGTTATTTATGTAATTGTATAAAAAATATCTTGAAAAGATTCCAACAGGAAATGAAAGCCAGGTTGATATATTAAATACTTTTTTATTTATAGTGAGTTTTCTGTTTCAATTTTGTTTGAAATTGACTATTTTTTAATTTTATATATAAAAAGCAACATTATGGACAAATTTAACATTACAATTTGCTCGTTTAAAGTGCATATTACAATATATATATATGTGTGTGTATATAATTTTATTTTCACTTCATTGTTTCTTTGTAAGAACTTTGGATAGATAATTTAATATGCTTGGCAAAGTATGTTTTTTCTCCTTTCAACAGTGTTATGTTTGGTTTAGTAGTGCACACTTAGTGCCAAGCACAGTAATTGGATTTGTATTCTTTTGTTGGTTAGCTGCTTTTATAAGGTCTAGTTATTATTCCTAATATGTAAATAAGTTAATTTACATATTCCACCAGTTTGATAATTAAATACTATTAACTCTTTTGTTTATAACATGATTATTAAAAACAATATTTTTGGCATGTCTTTTGAAAAAGAGTTGTTCTTTAATATATATATATATAAATGGATTAAAAAAGTGTATTTAAAATATTGATTAATCAAAAGTTAAGATGCATCAGAATGTGCATGTATATGAAGTGATCACAAAAAATTAGAGCAGATTTTGATACAGTAAGGAAAGGCATAGCTGAACAATAAGTATTTAGCTGCCCTCTTAGTAGAAAAGTTAGATAGTTCATGCTTTTTTAATATGACGGATTAATGGATCCCTATATGTATTTATCTCTGTACTAACTAGATAGTAGTCAAACAAGGGAGGAAGCAGTGCCAATCAGTCTAAAAGGATGATTGAAAAATGGCATTTACTAGAGGCCAGCTTAAGGAAAAAGCAAACATGGTTACTATAAAGAATGAAGAAGCTTACTGTTAATAACTAGCTAAAACTATTGGTTGGGAAATCTAAAGACAAATCATTCAAGTGTTAAACTATAAATAAATTGCCTTAAGATCGCCTATAAAAAATAGAGACTAAGAATTTCTGTCAACAAACCTACTTTTAAGTGCTTATATTAATAAGAAAACTGGTAATATTGTTTTAATCTATATCATATATGACATAATTGTAAGGTCTTCAATTATAAGACTATTTTTTGTTTAATTCTCAGTTCTACTATAATAATGTTGTTATTTTTATTTATTTTTTGATGTCTGAAATTATAATATTGTATATAGAATTTTTTATGGAAATTATTTAGATTGAGGATGGGGAGAAAGGTGATATTTCTAATTTAATTAAAATTGTTGAGAGATGAAATACAATGGAAATATTATAAACCATAACATTGAATGCATGCTTAAAGGTAATGCATTGCAATTAGAAAATTATAAAGTCACTTATGTAATGTGTAGAGTATTGATACATTTATTTCTTATTATTGCCTAAAATATACCATTGTTAAGTTTTAAACATATTCTCTGGTTATAATTTTCATTCTCTTAATTTAGATTAGTTAGTTAAGTAATGCAATATTATATTTGAGTCTTATATATCAGAATGTGTTTATAAGCTACTGAATAACACTGAATGGGATTATTCTAATCTAAATAATAAAAATTCAAACCTGGGTTTCTGGATATTACTCAGAAAAGTAGTGATATGGCACCTAAAAAAGGGATCTTTGTTAATTAAAAAAGTTATAAAACAAATGAAAGATTCCCATTAAGTTCAGCTCTTCTAAACCACCTTACATAACATATATGTAATGATAAATACATGATAGGTGTATGTATCTGCATATACTATGATAAAAAAAAAATATTACTGCTAAGCAGATATATCAACATTATATTATGGTCATGACTAGTTTTTCAATTGCAGTTCACTCCAAATTAATGTTATAACAGTAAATATAAGTGTTCCTGAAGAACAGGCTGAAGAAAAATTGGCACTCTAATAAAGAATATGGCTGGTGAAACGAATGTAATGATGGGGTTGTTTACAGAAATATTTAAAAAATCAAATAGAAAATATCAGAGTTGTATCAATATTTTTGCTTTGATTTATCTATTAGGAATACTATTTAGGTAATCATTTAATAATTAATCAATGGATGCTTAGAAGGTTGATTGTCATCAAAGTACTTGAAAATAATTTTAATCTTTTAAATACTCCTTTTAATAAAAGAAAATTGATGAAGTTTATTGCTTGGAAGGGTATGAATCTATAGATTTGCTTGAATAAATTGATAATATGTATATAAAAACGAAAATAGTCATATAAGTAGAAAAAAATACCTTTCTTATAATCTGGATTGTTATAATGTACTTCTAAGATCACATATCGCCCATTCATATCCGGTGTAATAGGATATCCTACGTTAGAAGGATAGTTATATCCCTACAATCATTAAAATAAATTTAATATTTTAAAATTTTAATTTTTTATTACTTAATAAATATTCGGTTTTTTTACTAAATGTTTATTCATTATTTTATAATATTATAACTACAGTTTTAAACATAAAAAATAATAAATGCAAAAAAAAAAAAAAAGGTTAAATTAAACAATAATTGAATAAGTGGAATTATTATATTTTTAATAAGTAGAAATAATAAATAAATAATTGTCACTTTTTAAACAAAACGATTTATAAATTATTTATGAAAAAGTCATTAATCTATAACGTTTTAGTTTGAGAAAGATAATAATAATATATTTTCTAAAATCTACTACATTATTGTAGCAGGAGGTCAGCGCAGCTGCCTTGCAAGCAAGCTGTTGTTTGCAGACGGTTGTTGCAAGTTTGCCTCCCTGCCGATGCTATGACATATGGAAAAAAAAAATATTCAAAAATATTCAACATCACAAATAATCAAATAAACCAAGTAATAAAACAATATATTTGAGGGTACATATTTAATTATTAAATACTTTTTTTAGAACTTTCTAGCGCACTGTTTTTGTTTTATTTCTTTTTTACTACTAATGCTATATTTCTTCTTACTGCTAAAATAATTTGATTCCTATTACTAAGACGTTGTGTTACCTTTTTGAAATGTTTATCCTCTGTGAATTTTCTGTCATTATTGATAGTTATAATTTTTGTATGGTGATAATTTTTTTTCATACTATTTTATGGAATTCCAGATATTCAATTATTTTATGCGAAGTATTCGCAATTATTTTTGCATCTCTTATCTTCGTGTTCTGGTTTATCTCAGTAGAAATTTAATTGGAAATTCATGCATTTTTCTATCTGTTATCTTTTAGTAATTTTATTGAATTCATTCAAGTTTAAATTATCTTTGAAATATGTTAACATTTAAACATTATTTTAAAATTTTAACTTTTAAGTGTAACAGATAATACTGTTTACTCTTATGAGATGTTATTTCTCTAATTTTACATTAATGCACAACTAAAATCTCATTAATTGATGATCATTTTCTACATTCAGTCTATTAATAATCTTGAAATATATATTATTTGTTAAACAAATAATAATTTAACTCTCATATTTTTATTTGAATGCTTCCATATTGTTTTTTATTTGAATTTTTATTTTTTCAAAAAATATATTTTTTTCTTATTTCTCAAATGTTATAAGTGTATTTTCTCTCTTACTTCTGCTTTCTTATCCAAATGTATCCAAAATAGTTTTATCTTTCAATTAATATTTGTTTAATTCCAGCATTAACATTTTTCATAACAATTTTAAAATGTTATTTAGTCTGATTAAATTCATTTAGCAGATTTAATTAAAATTATTCTACTTCTTTATCAGTACAAAATTTATTGGAAATACATTTAAATTATCTATATATGGTATTTTCAGAAAGTTGAAAAATAATGTTGGGAGTCTTCATTAAGCTTCCCAATGTTGTTTTTCATATATTATAATTATATTCAATACTACTTCAATTGTGATTTTATTGCATATGCATTTATAATAATATCACGTGTCCATTTTTCAAATTATCTACCACTTCATCATTTTTTCTAATTGCAAAAAATTATATCATGTTCAATTTAATATTGAACCATTCTTTTTTTAATCATGCAAATGTCCTTCTCTGAAAAATGAATTATAATTGTAAATAGCTAAATAAATTATTAGTACTGAATTACAGTCTCTAATCACAGTCATGTGACTTTTAATATCCTCTGCCTTCCAGTTTAATTCCTAACATTGCTAATAACATTATAACCTTGTAAAGGTCATAGTCATCATAATACAAAACTTTTAAACATACTAGCAAATTAAAAAATAAAAACTATAAAAATCTAAAGCTAAGCACTTATAAGATTTTTCTCCCTAAATTTTACAATCAAATTTATAATCATCTGACCAATTCAATTTAAACTAAGATATATTTATAACAGATGACTAATTGAATTATCTGTATGATAAATTATTGAAATAATAATATCAAATCAACTTGGAATGTTTAAACTTCTATAATTTTCAATTTATGAATTTCGAGAATAGATGTATTAATTCTTATGTCAATAAATTTTCTGTTTAATGTTTCTTGTCAATTCTTGGCTAAGAAATACTTTAAATATCACACAAATTAACACATAAATTTAAGCAATAAATTTATTTTAAACAAAACAAAATAATAAAAATATACATTTTTAAACAATGAAAAATGATATTAACTATATATGTTTTCTATGTGAGAGTAAATCTTTAAAAAAAAAGGGATAAAAGAAAGAAGATATAGGTTTGGAAAAAAATAAGTAAATAAATATAAAGATAATATTCAAAAAATAAAATAAATCAAAAATTACCTGTCCACCAATAGTCCAAATATCCACAATTATCATGCATCTTGCTGTCGTTCTTATTGAACTTGGAGAATAACAATTGAATTGTTTTAATTTTTTTACATTTTTAAAGGTGGATTCACAAATATGAAGTACCATATGATGAGTCATATTACTTTTAATTTCGGGATTAATCTATTTAAAGTTTTCAAGAAAAAAAAACATAAATATATTTGTATAATAAACAGTTAATCAGTTTTTATTTTTATTTCAGAATTATCTATTGTAAGCTTAAACATTCAATGAACTCTGGATATTAATGGATGAAAAACTACTTTAGAATGAAACTTTGAATTTATTGCATCTATATATCCAGAAAATACATCTAAAAAATACTCTTTAATTATTTTAGACTATTATCCAGCAGCTTGGATTTCAAAAAAAAGATAAATCTAAGACTTTTGTCTCAAGACAACTTGCTTGCATCTATATAGAAGTGATACCAGCTCCCTAACTCAATATTTTAGTAATCTCTTTATCTTCCATTTTTTCCTGGAATAAGTATGTCAATAATATGGATGATCTCCTCTGCTTACATTTATAATATAGTTTTAGTAGTAGTGAAATGTTTTATTTATTCTCCATAGCCATCTACAGCAATCTTCAGTAAACAATGGACACTATATGGTAGTTCTAGTTAATCAACTTTTCTAATAATAATAATACTAAAATTAGCTTCTATAATTATAAATGAATTATGACTGAAATTTATTAGTGTTTAATACAAGATATAGTAATCATGTTGGAATAAAAGCACTATTAATTATTATCCATGTATTAGTTATATTCACAGTGGAAAATTAAGTAATTGTATAAAAAAAGTGAATCATTGCTCATAAAATATTTTAGATGTAGGCATAAAAAGTCATCTATTGCTTTTATTGATGTTTCATGTTAATATAAAATTGAATATTGTAAAATCTCACTTTTCAAAACGTGATTTTTACATGCATTAATTTATAAAAATTGCAATGCAAAAATTTTTCGACTTATTTAATGTACGACTTTTCAAACCATGCAATGATTAGTTATTCTTAGTAAAACATGTAAACATATAAACATATTTAATAAAATAACTATTTTCAGTCATAACGGTTTTTTTATACTTTTTTTGTATATAGGTAAAAGATAAAACATTTTTTAAATATCTCACAACAAGGCGAAGGAATCTTCTAATAGAGAAGGAGTGAAGTATAAGACATAATTTATCAGGCTTGTTAACTGCTTGCTGATAAACTTTGACTAGTTTATTTCTAGATTATTTTATACTAATTAATAGTACATAATTCTCTACACATAATTCTCTACACTGACTATCGGGCTGGCTTTCTGAAACAAAAATTCTACATCTTATTACATCTTGAAATATATATATCCTATTTGAACCTAAAACATAGTCAGTAAATGGTTTTAAGGTAACATATCTATATTTATATTCATTAATACAATAATAAAACAATAAAGGATAATATATAAATTATCAAACTTTTTAAAAAAATACATATCTCAATTAAAATAAATAAATTATAATCATGTGTAGAAGTTTGTGACTGGTCAGGATGGCAATACCTGAAGAAGAGTGGAGAATAATGCTACTTTAAATGCTGGGTATTACTAATCTGTGTTGTTTATTTGTGTTATTACTAACAAGTTGTTTGTATTTGAAAAGTTTAAATAAAGTTTAAAATTTTCTATACATTCAACATTTAATGATAAATGACGGAAATAGACCAACATATTATCACTTGTGCAGAAATGTTTATGTGGGTATATTATCCTCTCCCAGGCTATAAATTAAAATCACATTAAATGTTGAACAAAGATCAAGAATAGAATGAATCCACCTATTCTTAAAGTTCTCATGTTTATAAACATGCCTTATGTCAACATTGTTGATAAATCAGAGGGAAATTAATATATCAGCCATATGAAATATGACTTTTAGTAGTTATTAAACAAATAATCAACAACACAAAATTGAAGATACAATCTCTCTTTTAATCATCTTGTTTATGATAATTAAATACAATTTATTATGCATATTTTAAACCAAACACAAAATCAATAAGTATTGGAAGTTATGGACAACTATTATCAAATATTCCATTTCACTATAAAATAATAAGTTTAAAAATGTAAAATCTTTTAAGTTTGAATTTCATAGACAAAATAATATAAAGAATTGTAAAAATGACTTTTTCATTGTTATATATTTTACAATCATGCTTTACAAACAATCTTTTTTAAAATATACTGTGATAGAATGGGTTTGAACCCAATCACAAATAATATTATTAATCGGTATTTAAACATATATGTAGATGTAGATATATAATATTTAATTTTTATTACGTGGTGGTGGTTACAAATACACAAACACGGGGGAGGGACTCTGTCATTTTGAAATGATGTATATGTGCATGTGACAAATGTGTGTATGAATGGATTAAGTAGTTGAAAAAAGAGAAACAAGATTTTTGTTTCACATTTAAAAAAACTAGAAGTTTCCCGCAGAAATGAGATTTCACTTTCTTTTATGTACAATAAAAGCTATGATAAAAGTTTTCACACATCAACCAGATCTGGTTAATCAGCATTGGAAACAGGAAGTGAAATCAAAAAGAAACTTTTAGAACAAATGGACGGAGCTATAAAAAAGAGTCACCCATAATGCATTTTGTCTTGGCTCTGCAGAGTTACAGCCATGAACAGTAAAATCGTAAATCCAGAATATTAAAAGTTTTTAATATTTTTCTTACATAATGGTGGATCCAAAAAAAATGTTGGGGTAAGAACATACCATGTCAGATTCAAACCCCTAATTCCAACTGATTGCAGCTGCCTTGCCCAATAGTACCAAGATGCCTCAGAATAAAACATAATTCCCAACATGGAACTAAGCTGAACCTCATCAACCAACGGACATAAACGGACATGAAGATCGGGAACCTTTGCATTGAATAACCTGTTATTACCTGTGATGAACGGAACTCTTTAAAATAAATAAATCTGCTTCCATTAATTCCCCGGGGAAATTCAGGTAAAGAACTTTAACTACTGATTTTTCTTTTCTTTTATGACAAAGAAATTTTTACCATTTATAATAAGTGAAGGTGACAATCTAAGTTAACTTAATGAAATTTTCTTAAAGTCTTATTTAATTGCAGACATAAATAACATAATTACAGTCAGAGGTCACATGAAATAAACTTTTCTTAGTATCGACCTTCACTGCTTGATTTATGTGTGATAAATCTATTGGAAAGAATGGTGTATGAGTGTGTATCGAAATGACAGAGTAGTAATTACATTTTTTATAATATTAAATATAGAAAGAAGAGTGTTGAATTATTTATTTATTATCAGTCTTTAATAAAAACTGATTTGATAATGAAACTCAAAACAAATATTGTGGTATTTCTTTGCAGATCCATTTATTTATTTATTTTTTTATGTGTTTAAAAACTCTTAACCCATTCATAGCTATTCCTGGCTGTGAAGCCACCCGACCATGAGACTGAGCTAGCCAATGGTCAAAAACCCCTCTCACGTTACATAAGATAGTGTTCTTGTTGGTAATATATTCACTTCATGTAATTCTTATATTTGTATAAGATTGGTGCTTGGAGTCCTTCAGATGACCATAAATACACGTTGGGAATATATTATAGTTATGAGAATGAATCCAGAAGTTTTGAACAACAATATTTAAGTCAAAACCATTTTTAATTAAATATAAATACGTGGGCATGTATGTTTGCTATATCGTAGTGTACTCTATCTAGAGAGAGGTATGGGTTTTGTTACAATGGTGTCCCAACTAAAGGGCTTCAAAGAGAAGTAGAGGGGAATTGGGAAAGTTATGAGATTTCAGAAATATGTTAATAAAGTGAATAGTTTTATATTTTTATTGAGGAAAGGGTTGTTTAGATATATAATTCAAGTGAATCATTAAATAAATTGAAGTGTGTTATTTTGTTAAATATATATCTATTAAGAAATAACCATTTTGTCTTTTCATGGTTGTGCAGTAGGTCAAAGATACGCAATCTGTTATCTTTTGTTTGTCTAATTTGATGAGGTTTCAAGAGTTAAAGAGGCTAACAGGAAGGCAGTGCAGTGTGCTGAGATGGGGGAGTGGGTCCGAGGCATTAATCAAAAGTAAAATAAAAAAAAGAATTTCATGAAAACAAGGGTGCAAAATAAATTGAAAAAGAAGAACAGGAAAATATTTTGGAGTGAATTTTGGGAAAGCTTGAAAGTTTGGAATTTAGATTCAGAGAAATAGAAAAGAGAATAGATAGATTGGTACAGAAAGTGGGAATTAAAGACGAAAATGATTTGGGGGAACAGGAAGATGAAAAAACAGATAAGGGGTGGGGTGAACAGAAGCAAGGTGTTCAAGTAAACCCATCAGGAAATCGGCAGTGGTAATAGGTCATGCGATGGTGCAAGGGAATGTGAACCAATTTCTAAAAATTCATCCATTCACAGGTAGGATGGGGGAAGCACCTGTTGAGCATCTAAATAGCTTGAGAAAATATTTCAGTATAAATCCCATGTCAAAAGAAAGTAAAGTAATTGTCGCATGCAGCAACCTTACAGACAATGCTCAGTCATGGTGGGATGTGCTTGGTCAACATTGGGCTACTTTTTAAGAGTATCAAAAAGAAGTGAGAGAGGCCTTTTGGTCTGAAGATAGGCAGGAGTTAACATGCTATCAAATCATGAAAGAGAAGTTTAAAGAAGGTTACAATGATAGCTATTCACAATTTTTTCATAAACGGGTGGCTAGACTGCAGACATTGGATGCATGCAACCTGACAGAGGGTCATATATTCTGCATTGTAAGACATAGAATACCCATGAGAGTGGAATAGATGATCTTGGGGGTGGGAAAAGCATCCATTGGTAAGATCATCAAGTTGCTCAATGCCATTGACATGAGATCATATGACTAAAGCATACATCGTGAAGCAGTAAAAGAGGATGAAAGAGGGCAGAGAATGGGAATGGAGACCTTTCCAAAATGGAGAGAAACACCTGAGGAGAAAAGACCACCTGAGAAGCCGAACTTCGGACCAGAAAAAGAAGCAGAGGGACACGTGAGGTGAAACAGATAGTGTTTTACCAAAATGAGCCATTCAAAATATGCAAAGGTATTTGAAGGCTTTTGGAGGATAAGGTATTGTGACTGAATGAGTTCGAACCCAGTCACAAATAATATTATTAATCGGTATTTAAACATATATGTAGATGTAGATATATAATATTTAATTTTTATTATGTGGCGGTGATTACAAATACACAAACGCGGGGAAGGGACTCTGTTATTTTGAAACTATGTATATGTGCATGTGACAAATGTGTGTATGAATGGATTAAGTAGTTGAAAAGAGAAAAATGAGATTTTTGTTTCACGCTTAAAAAAACTAGAAGTTTCCTGCAGAAATGAGATTTCATTTTCTGTTATGTACAATAAAAGCTATGATAAAAGTTTTCACATGTCAACCAGATCTGGTTAATCAGCATTGGAAACAAGAAGTGAAATCAAAAAGAAACTTCTAGAACAAATGGAGGGGGCTATAAAAGAGATTCACCCATAATGCATTTTGTCTTGGCCCTCCAGAGTTACAGCCATGAACAGTAAAATCATAAATCCAGAATATTAAAAGTTTTTAATATTTTTCTTACAGCCATGAACAGTAAAATCGTAAATCCAGAATATTAAAAGTTTTTAATATTTTTCTTACATAATGGTGGATCCAAAAGAAATGTCGGGGTAAGAACATACCATGTCAGATTCAAACCCCTAATTCCAACTGACTGCAGCTGCCTCACCCAATAGTACCAAGATGCCTCAGAATAAAACATAATTCCCAATGTGGAACCAAGCTGAATCTCATCAACCAGCGGACATAAATGGATATGAACATCGGGAACCTTTGCATTGAATTACCTGTGATTACCTTGATGAACGGAAGTCTTTAAAATAAATAAATATGTTTCTACTAATTCCCTGGAGAAATTCAGGTAAAGAACTTTAAGTACTGATTTTTTTTTCTTTTATGAGAAAGAAATTTTTACCATTTATAATAAGTGAAGGTGACAATCTAAGTTAACTTAATGAAATTTTCTTAGTCTTATTTAATTGCGGACATAAGTAACGTAATTATTGTTGGAGGTCACATGAAATAAACTTTTCTTAGTATTGACCTTCACTTCTTAATTTATGTGTGATAAATAAATTGTAAATAATGGCGTATGAGTGTGTATCAAAATGACAGAGTAGTAATTACATTTTTTATAATATTAAATATAGAAAGAAAAGTAGAGTGTTGAATTATTTATTTATTTATTTTTTATATAAAAGATCAAAGAATAATAATGATCTTTAGAAGTAAACTGATTTGATAATGAAACTCAAAACAAATCTTATTGTGATATTTCTTTGCAGATCCATTTATTTATTTATGTGTTTAAAAACTCTTAACCCCGTTCATAGCTACTCCTGGCTGTGATGCCACCCGACCATGAGACTGAGCTAGCCAATGGTCAAAAATCCCTCTCACATTACATAAGATAGTATTCTTATTGGTAATATATTCACTTCACGTAATTCTTATATTTGTATAACATTGGCACTTGGAGTTTTTCAGATGACCATAAATACATGTTGGGAATATATTACAGTTATGAAAACAAATCCAGAAGTTTTGAACAACAATATTTAAGTCAAAACCATTTTTAATTAAATATAAATATTTAGGCCTGTATGTTTGCTATATCATAGGTATATTCAGTAGTGTACTCTATCTAGTGAGAGGTATGGGTTTTGTTACAATACATACAAGCATAACAATAAAATGTCTGTAAAGGAATCATGAACTGATATGCCAATATTGTCTTTAAATAGACTAATTAACAATTCTGATAATAAGTTTTAAAATAATAAGCCATGAATTGCCACATTGCTAAAGCTAAATACCATGAGAAAAGATGAACAAATTTAAAATTTAGAATAGCACATTGTGTTTATGTCTATACCATGGTTAAAAACAATAGTTTACTTCTGTATTTTTTAGTATGAGAATGATACAGGACATTTGTTTCCACTGCTAATATCAAAATCATTTGTTTAGACCATAATTATTTTAAAAATATGGAATAAAGGAAGGTTGACCAAGAATTAATATAAAAAATTTCATTTATTTAAAAATTCATTATATTCCTTTTAATAAGAACTGCTATTTTAATTTATAATGGAAATGCATAAGTATGAACATTATTAGCAGTAACAGATTGAGATTGTTGGTTTTTATTGATATTGGTATAAGTTTTGACAGCTTTTCTATATTTACATTGATACCTATCTAGTTTTGAGCCTTATTAGTTTTTTTATCTAAGTAATATATAGATAGAGTGCAGTTTGAAAGTTATAATTGATTATTTATTAGTCTGCTTTCAAAACAAATCATGTTTACATAATTAATGGGGTTTATTTAAACTATGTTGAATTAATAATTTCATTCATTCTAATTTTATTGTTTAAAGGAGGTTGCCTTGACAACAGATTGAAATTGTTGATTGTTATTGATATTGCTAATGTTTAAGTGTTGACTGTTTTCCCATATATATATATATTGTAATGTCTCTGTCATGAATTACATATACAACCCAATAAATATCAATGTAAAATCTACAAGACAATTAAAATTAAGTTTTAATAATAACTTAGTTAATTTTAATATCTTAAAAGAAAAAAAAAGTGTTTGTTGTATGATTTAAAACTTTTAAACGTTTAACTGCATAAAACCAAAAATATATATTAATTAAAAAGAAAAAAAAAATAGAGAGATATAATAAATTTAAATTCAGATAAAAATATCATTTCTTTGGTTTCCTTCTAACAGAAAGATTAGTTAATAAGATAAAACTTAAGAAAAATGTAAATTGTGGATTTTTTTAAAAATAGAAAAATATTTAGATAAAAATTTAATTTAATTACAAATAATCTAATGGATTATTCAACTAAAGTGGAGCAGATTAAAAATCTCTAGTTCTGAATATCTGCTTTAAAATAAGTTTTATCTTGTTCCTTATTAAAAAATAATGCTATCTTTACTAATATGTAAAGAACTAAAATAAACTTTTGTGGCAGGATTTGAAAACAGAATTAATTATTTTTAAAAATTTTAATGTTAATCAACAGATAAAGAATAAATGTGGATAAATACAGACAATGGAAAAGTAGAGTATAAAACTTCCTTTTTCTATTATATTATTCTTGTTGAAATTTTGACTGTTGTTAGTCAGCTACAAATAAAGGCATTTGTACTATCCTCCAAGTTAATGTAAGAATGATTCACAGTATGAGTAGAAATTAAGCAGAATGGACTATCGATAAAGTCTAATTACATTAAACGCTAAAAAATGTATGTATATTTCTTTAAAATTGCTTAAAATTAAAACACGAAAGTAATGTTTAATAAAAAATAAACTAAGCTACAAAACATTAGTTAACATTTAATCAAACATTAACATAAACAACATTGTAAATTCTATACATTTCTACAGAGGACATGAGTAAATTAATTAATATATTGTATATGTGTGTCATGTTTAACTAACATTAACAGGGAAAAAAACAGTTTCACTTCAGATCATGAACAAATTATACTTTAAATGCTAAACAAGGGACCAATAATATTATGAATCCAACTATTCTTGCATATGTTGATGTATATAAGCTTAGCTTTGTCATCATTACGATAAAGGTAAGCTTCAAAAGCTGTAAAAATATGTGCATTCTTGCTATTTATTCATGGCCTGAAGTAAGATTGTTATTTTCTCTTAAAGATTGTTATTTTCTCTTAATTTACATATGCATTAGACTATGTGTGTTTTACATTTATATTTATTAAATTATAAAGAGGCCACAAACTACACATTTTGTTGATAAACAATGATTAGAATTGCACTTATATTTATATACTATACTTTAAATGGTTAATGCAATATATTTTAACATGCATATTCATATAGAACAATTGGTGTGTGTGTGTGTGCAGTTTGTGTACTGTATATAAATTAAAAGTACATGTACTATAAAGATAATAATTTTAAAAAATAATATAGTAATATAGTTATTAATAATAAAATGAAAAAGCACATTTACATATATATTTAGAGAATTTCTCTCTTTATAATTTCTCTAATAGAAGATTCATTCTTTTAATACATACAGCCCACTTCTGAATAAAACTTTTTTTTTACTAAACAAATAATTTTCTCCTTTAACAATCATATTTTACAGTGTTATTTTGAACTTTCACTTATACTTGTAAAAACAAGTACTAGAATTTTACTAAATATATACAAAATAAAACTTTTTTAGTAAAAATATATTTGATCAAAAAATCAGTACACATGCTTTAATTAAGGTACAGAACTGAATAGATATGGCATTTAAATCATGAAAAAAACATTGATTACACTATATAAATTCATATGTGAAAATTTGATATTTAGTGTGGGAAAAAAAAGACTGCTACAATATTGAAATTCATAAAATTTAATAAGTTTTCCAATTTGATTGTTTTATTATTTATTTGTTTACCCTTTTTTGTTTATTTATATTAGTTTTTGGTCAACATATAATTAAAGTGAGGTAGTTTAATATCATGCAGTTCATGGCACCACTGTATATTTTATTAAGATTCTTTAAAGACAGCTCCTATCTCTGTCTTTGTTTGGTTAATTATTAATCTAATGATTATTGAATGTCATACTCCAGCTGGCTGGTAAATTAATGTAACTTTGTAACTCTATGGAAAATTATTTATTTTCTTTTACTATGTAATTCTATTAACAGCCTTCATCTACTTATAAAAAAATATTAGATTTATTTCAATTAAAGAATAATTAGATGAGCAATGCTTTCAACCTAGAAGATCATATTCATAGTACTCAAATGTGTCAGCTAAGATTATCACAACTAATATGACCTGCTAGGTTGAAAGCATTACTCTCCTAGTTATTGTTTATTTGAAATAAAGAAATAAATCTAATATCTTATCTTTAGAAGAGAAGCTATAGGAATAAAATAGATTCATTTTATTCTTGATCTTTTATTCAGCATTTAAAGAATAATTTGTTTATGGCCTGATGTGAGACTCATTTTCTCCTCTTTACTGCCTATGCATTAGGCTATGCTTGGTAGATGAATATTAATAGAGAAATAGAATTATATATATATATATCATAAAATAGATAGAGATTATATATATATATATCATAAAATAGATAGAGACTGAATATGTTTAAATAAATAGTATTATAAAATAAAAAATAGTTACCATAATTAACTGATACTTTTTTTTTATTCCATGGAATTTATGCAGGAAACATTTATAAGTAGTTTTCTGATCAGACGGTACTTCATACTGCAAAAATAAATAAAATACATTACCATCAGGAATGGATATAATAAAAAAATTGTTTTACTTTATTAAATTATTAAAATAATGTTTATATGCTCATTTTTATATACTATATCTAATAATATTGGATCAAAAAATAATCATTAAAGATTAATAAAATAATTATATTATCTATGTATATTGAGGAGATATGACCTATAAGAAAGTTTAAAATCTACATGAAAATAATGATAATAGTACTAATAATAACAATAAACTTTTAATAACTGCCATTCATTTTCATTACCTTTTTTTATTAATCAAATGTATAATTGTATGTCACAAATATATATATATATATATTGTAACAGTCCAGATTTCCTAAAGAAAATCAAGGTAGTGCATCTAACTATAATCGGATTTAGGGTATTCATATAGGATGCTATGAATGTTACAATTTGAATTTAAACCAAGATTGAATCCATTTCAAACAAGGCAATTTAGAATTAAATATTTAATTTAGATGCAACTGAGACTAATTGACCCAATCATCACCTTTATTGATTGTTCTGTTATGCTGAGTATTCAAACTCAGGGTAGTTTTTACATTTAACTCTCATCAGGGGTTTCCATCAACATCCTACAGTAGTAATAATACTTCATGTAATTTCAATAGATTTTTAAAATTAATTTCAACCAAGTTATCAGGATATTAAATTAATATGATATATGTGTATGAGTATGTGTATTCATCTTATTTTGTTTAGAAAAATGAATAAATAATTTAAATAAATGAAAGACCTCCTTGAATTTAAAATAACTTTAACATATTTATTAACAGATAACAATTTAAATTTATTTCAAATAACAAAAAAAATTATTATTATTATTATTATTATTATTATTATTATTATTATTATTATTATTATTATTATTATTATTATTATTATTATTATTATTATTATTATTATTATTATTATTATTATTATTATTATTATTATTATTATTATTATTATTATTATTATTATTATTATTATTATTATTATTATTATTATTATTATTATTATTATTATTATTATTATTATTATTATTATTATAAGTGCTTTACATACACCTCTACTATTTTATGATATCAAATTAAATTATATCTTTTCGATATCCCCATAGTAGATATGTATTATATAGCATGAACAAATTTTAATAAGTTATAAAACAATAAATGAGAATTTATAATTTCAAATATATATATAACTATAACTATTAAATGTCTGTATTTTTAAATCATATAATAATTCAAACAAATTTATTTAACACAGTATTACATTTAATCAGCCATTCAAGCTATTGTGTGCTTTTTACGAGTGTTAAATAATAAATGAGTACATTCACTCCCAACACAAGATATAGTATTTAGGAAAAAATAAAATGATTCCACTTATTCTATCCAACCCAAATGCTTATATATGGTCAAATCTTAAGTACTGTAACTGAAAGCATGAGAATAGACCACTCACTTTAAACCACTGTTTATCATATTTGGGTTGGATAGAAAAAGTGGATTCATTTCGATTCATTTTAGTCTTTCCTAAACAGTGCTAAAATAAATGTTTATTTACATATGTTTAAAGTTTCATTTGTGAGTGACGTCTAGTAAATTCTAGATAATTTTGTCGACATCATTCATTCAGATATCGTAAACAGTGGTTTAAAGTGAGTGGTCTATCCTCAAGTTTTCACTTACAGTACTTAAGATTTGCCATATATAAGCATTTGGGTTGGATAGAATAAGTGGATTCATTTTATTCTTTCCTAAATACTATATCTTGTGTTGGGAGTGAATGTACTCATTTATTATTTAACACTCATAAAAAGTGCACAATAGCTTGAATGGTTGATTAAATGTATTACAATTAGAAACAGCGCTAAAATAAATGTTTATTAACACAGTATTCAAAATTAAATAATATATTCTTTACCAGAAGTACTTTCGATTGTTTCACTGACAATCTTTATCAACCATTAATAATCGTAAGTACTTCGGTAAAGAATATATTATTTAATTTTGAATACTGTGTTAAATAAATTTGTTTGAATTATATATATATATAATACTAACTAACTAAATTCAATTTAATTAATATATGTATAAATGATGATCTTAAATTATCCAATTCTTATGAGGGAATTCAAAATTATGAGACCCCTTCTATGTGTGGTCATTATTATGAAATAAAAATCCTTCCATGAAAGAATGTTAATCATTTATATAAAGAATAATAAACAAATATTACTATATTAATGAAGGTAGTAATAAACAAAAATTCTGTCATGTCATGAATAAATTTAATATGAACAACAATAAAATCTTACCTTCATATTAAGTCTATTCTTTTACCTTGGTCGAGTCACTTTATGGGGAAAATCTAAATTTTATTAAATAAATAAAAATATTTAACTCCATGATCTTTCCATTTCTGTTCAGCTAATACTTTTTTAAATGGACTATTTCAACATAAACGAATTTTAGAAGCAAAGGAAATAAAATTAGATGTCTGAAGCTGATAACACACAAAGATAATATAATGTATTAAAATTTGATGGTATTTTCCTATTCCTTTCCATAATGAAATTAATGTTTATTAAGAATAAAGTTCATTATTCTTTGTCATCAACCATCAATGTGCCAGTCAGAATACTTTGTTGCTCATAATTCTTCCTCTTGCATGATGTTCACATCTTCCACAAATAATTTCACTATCAATTGAAGTTTCATTTTAAATTATATATATGAAGTACAAATATACTTTAGGCATTTGTGTAAAAATAAGTAATTACATTGTTTTCAGCAAAAAAATAGCATTTGATCTTATGGTAAGTGGTCTTTACTCATGACACATTTTTATGATTATTGTCTTCTTAAAATAATTTAGTTTGAATATATAAATGTTTTTGTTGAAATTTATCTTCTTTAGAATTCCAATTTAGAACGATCTTATGAATTTCTCTAATTAATAAACAAAAATTATATATAATTTCATTTTGAAATTATAATTAATAATACTAAAGAGTAATTTAATTACTCTTTTTATTGAGTGAGATTAAAGTTCTTTTCTAATTAAATTTTTATCAAGAAGAAAATTCATTCAAACTATTGATCCTTCTTTAATATGTTTAGAATTCGAACACAGCAAAAAGATTATGCATAGTGGCTATTTCATTGGCAAAAGATAGAGTTTTTTGAAATTATTTGATCCAGCTTTTATAGTAGAATCGACTTCCAGTAGCATGTGTTAAATATACTATTTGACTTCATGATTTTGTATTCTATTATTGTTAATTATATTATAATTAATAATTGTATAATTAAATTCTAATTTTATTTCCTTTGAGTTTAGTTGCTAAGATGTGACTTGACCTAAGGTTATCACCATGTTTGATGTCTTGATTAGTGATTTTAATAAATTCTTAAATAAACATTATATATATAAATGGTTTTTTAAAAAATAATTATTTTAGTATTTATTTTAATTTAAAACAACTATTTATTTAAATGGACTTTTGTCATCGACGTTTTTATAGTTTAACCTTTAAATTATATATATATATTATAATTAAAATAATAAATTTAATGGTTTACAAACTATTATAAACAATTCTTAAATCCGCAGAAGTACTTTCAGTTAATTTCTTAAACCTGCCTCAACTGCCATTAAATTAAAAAAACAAACAAAAACAAAGTGAAAGCAAACATCATCAATTGAAATCCTACAAATCTCACATTTTAATGTTAGCAGCTTGTCGATTTATTAAATGCATTTTATTTCTATTTATAAAAATTGCCTCTTTAATTTTTCTTTTATTATGGTTTCTCTCTTCATGAAGAATTTTCTTCACATTTTCAAAATCAAATTTAAATTTATATTTACACATTTTTTTGTGATCAAAGAAAACTGAAGGAGACATTAAATCACCATTATTTTTACTTTTTACATGCTTATATAACAATTCATGCTTCCTCAATCTCTTCTCGATACTGCACCTAGATTCATCTATATATGATAGCATACAATCACAAAAAATTTGATATGTGACATTACTTTTCTGCTTGACAGGTATGACATCCTTAGAATTATTGACTAATTTATTAATATTGTTTGGAATGTAGAATAAAACATTAAACACATTCTTATTTATATCCTTAAAAAATTTCACTTGTGGATTTAAAATAAATGGATTAAATATCCATTGTTTCCTATTAATCTTCATTTCCTTTAAATAAATATAATTTTTTTTAAATTGACATAAAGTATTGTTTATTTGTTCCACTTTATAACCAACATCAAGCAATTCCTTGGCAAATTTCTCAATATTTTCCAGTTTATCACTTTGGCAATGACATAATTTTTCATTCAGAAACAAAAAAGATCTAAAACTTGCCATCTTATGCATCATTGGTACTTTGGATTTACAATTTATATATCCCCTTTTTTGCAGTGGATTAATTATTAATTTATAAATGAATATACTGTTATCTCTTGTAATAATTAAATCTAAATATTTAATATTTTTGTCCTATTCCTTTTCAATAGTCCATTTCAAGCCATTCAACTTATTTAATTCCTCTACAAGCAAATTTATAGAATTAGTATTTCCACAAACAAAAACATCATCCACATATCTTGTGTAAATTTTAATATGTCCAAAGTGCATATATTTAAAATACTATTCTCATGTGTAGATAAAACAAAATTGCAAACTTGTGCAACTACAGGCAGACCCATAGACCAACCTTTAGACATTTTATAATATTGACCTTCAAAAGATGCAACAATGTTATCATTAAAAAATTTTAAACAATCAACAATAAACTTTATCATATATTTACAAATACTTTACTTTTTAATGTATGTAAAATTATTTTTATGGAATTCATTCTATCAACAGATTCATACATTTCTGTTACATCCAATGAAGCAATAACATCATTCTCATCAATCACCAAATTTTTAATACTATTTACAAAGACAAATGATGAAGTAATAGTATTTTCCCCAAATCCTAAAAAATCTTGTAAAAGCTTATCAATATATTTAAAGGTCTGATACATAACTGAACCACCAAAATCTATCATAACTCACAAAGGATTACCTTCTTTATGTAATTTTATATTTGCAAAAATACGAGGACATACAGCACAAGAAGAATATATCATATAGTATGCTGTATTACTTAAAGCTTTATTTTTAGCACTTTTTAAAATATTGTTAATAAATTTTATTCTTTTACCATCCATATTATATTCTTCAATCAAAAACAAACCAAGTTTTCTCCATTTGCATTTAACTTTATCAATATATTGACATTTCATCAACAAACACTTATGCAGCCCTTTGTCTTCTTTCAAACAAATCATATTATCATTCTTCAATCTCCATTTAAATTCTGACACAGCCAATTCCCACGATTTATCATAAGGCATTGTAGTAAATTTATTACAATTAATTTTCTTAATAATATCATCAGCAAAATTATCATTGCCAGGAATCATTTCAAATGAATTTTGAACAGCTGCAATTGGTTCCGAATTATAATCATTCCAATTACCACAGATGTATTTAGCTCCATGACTTAAAATGTATTTCTAAATCAAATGTATCCTATTATTTGATAAATTAATAAAATTTAACTTATTATAAGCATGTGGATACCACTTATTAAATAAAAAATCAACTTTTTTCTCAAATTTATTATATAATTTAAGTTCAATTAATTTAAATTCATTTTCACAAACAATTTTATATTCATTCCAAGCACACCATTCATTTAAAATTATTAAATGTTCAATTGCTTTAAAATATTTTTGAATATCAAAAAGTTCTTTTTTACACTTTTTAATAATATTATTTAAAATGATTAATTTTAATTTATCCATACATCTCAGTATTAAATTTATACAGCTATTCAACTTTATGTTACAACAATTCAGGAATACCTGAAAAACTTTACAGTTCTTGAAAAAATGAAGTTTGCATTTCAGCTTAATAATTCTTTTACATTGCCTTTGCCATTACATACATATATATACATACACACATATATATATATATATATATATATATATATATATATATATATATATATATATATATATATATATATATATATATATATATATTGGGTACAAACTGTGTATTATTTTGCATTACAATCCAATATTTTGGCGGACTAGCAACCACCATTATCAAGGTTAACGTTTGAAAGAACAATTGTTAGATCTCAAACAATAACATGACTCAGTGCAAGATGAGAAGTGAGATTCAACTTGAAGTAGTTCACCATTCACAATATGAGGCTTATCAAAATGTTTATTTCCCTCAGTTTTTCACCTATTAATTTCAAGTTAATATTAGATAAAATGAGAGGGTTCCACATAGCTGGAATACATTGTGCTTTGTCAGCCCTATTTAAACCAGTAGGTCTCTTTAATATTTCAATTGACTCTCTCGTGGTTCTTAAATCATATCTTTCCAAATTAGCAAGTATTCTGGTATTGTCAAAACCAGGTTTGTGACCAATTTCTAAAAAATGGGAATCTAAAACTGATGTGCTAATTTTTTGATTAAAAGCATTTTTATATTCCTTAATTCTGACATTTATTTGTCTATTAGACTGACCCACATAGATTCTTAAGTCCTGCAAACATGGAATATCATAAACTCCTTGGTGTTCCAAAAATATTCTGTCTTTAGGTTTATATAAAAAATCACCAATTTTTTTTGCCAGTAGAAAAAGTAGTCTTTGTATTAAAACAAGATAGTATTCTATTGATAAAATCAGTAGAAGACTATCTTGTTTTAATACAAAATACTACTTTTTCTACTGGCAAAAAAATGGTGATTTTTTATATAAACCTAAAGACAGAATATTTTTGGAACACCAACGAGTTTATGAAATTTCATGTTTGCAGGGCTCAAGTTAGAATACTATCTTGTTTTAATACTGTAACGGTTTATACCCGGCATAACACGTATATAGGTGGTATATGTTTATTATGTGTTTCAAATCTAAGTTTCTACTCTTTTTATTTAAACGAAAATTATGATGCAAACACATATATATGTAGTTGGTTCTGCAATGTACTCTACTCACCCAGCATATTTATGGATGTCAATTTGACTCCAAGCGCCAATCTTCCTTACGAGTAAGTAAGAATTATGCTGGGAGAGAACGAGTATCTATTTCTAATGAATAGAGCTTATACGTCTGGCTAGCTCACTCAGGGGTAGTGGTCATTGACCATGGGAAAAAGGTGGAGGGAACAGATCACCTGCATATGGAGCACATAAATGCTTTCTTTTTACTTTCTTACTTTTATTCTTAATGCTATCCTTTAATTGTATTATGTAATCTATGTTTTTTTTTTAAAAATTAACACTAAACACACACAATTATATTTAAAACACTACTTAACATTTATTAATACAAAAAAATAATAAAACCCAATAGAATCCCATAATTGGATATTGGTTTGTGCCTGAATACTTAAATGACCTTCATGTAAATACACACTCACGTAAGTTCATAAATGTAACAAACAAAACATATATATCATAGCATGAAAAATAACTACACTCAGACATTATCCTGTCTATTTAGGCATATAGTTATATAGGGCGTTATTTTAACTGTCTCTTTATTTACTTTTAACCCTTTTACGCATTATTTTACTGAGATATGTTCTCATTCAAGAAGATACTGTCATTTACAAAAATATTTGAGTTACCTACTTTATCACATCTGGGTGTAGATTAATGGTAATTTTCCACTGGCTTCATGCTGTGATGTTATAAGTAAATGATTTCTTTCTTTTGTAGGCTTCTGTAAGGCAATCAATGGCATCCGGTGAATGCTGTTCTTTCCATAACTTTAGGAAGGGTTTTGCTCCTACAAGAACAGTGATGATAGTATCTCCACAGGATGGATGGCATAACCCAGTCCATTCTGTTCTTCTACCCCAGCCTGTTCATGGTTTTAAGATATTTTTTTTAAAACTAATTCTCCTCCGATCCTGCTCGTGGCAGTCACCATTCTAGAATCCCCCAAAGTTCAGCTTTCCAACTCCAATTAATCATGCTATTGTTCTCTTCTTTTTAATTAAACCACGTAGTTTGCAAATAAAAAATCTTTTCAATAACTTTTCTTTTCTTTGTTTTTATCTATGTTTAGTAATTTCAATTTTACCTTGAGATCCACACTCGACCGTTCATTGTCTCTTACTTATAACATTTTCTTTTATTAATTAAAATGGCTTTGTCTCAAGATAGCAATCTGCAACATTTCGGGTCCTTTCTTTGCAATTAACTTATCTTTTAGAATTTTTAAAATCTTTCCTTAGTCGACCATCTTGGAATCAATTTCTTTTTAAATTAAAATGGCTTTACTCCTTGAGATAGCGATCTATAACTTTTTGAATTCTTTATTTCCAATTAACATATCTTTCAGAATTTGTAAAATCTTTCTTTTAGTCGTCCATCTTGGAATCAATTTCTTTCCAAATTAAAACAGCTTTATTCCTTGAGATAGTGATCTATAACTTTCTGACTTCTTTATTTCCAATTAACATATCTTTTAGAATTTGTAAAATCTTTCCTTTAGTCGTCCATCTTGGAATCAATTTCTTTTTACAAAACTATTACATTTACTCACTCATGCAGCAATTTAAACATGTGTATAAACAAAATATAAGAGCACAAACCATATAATCCCCTGTCCCTCTTATGTTTCAATCTATTTTTATTTACTTACTTAAAATATATAGACACACGCATACAAAACAACGAGAAAAAAATAATAATTTAACTTAATATTACGCTTGATTTGAGTATATATGTATGCTCAGTGGTATCACCCTATGACTTAGAACAGGGTTTGAAATCAGCCCTGTTATAATACAAAGACTACTTTTTCTACTGGCAAAAAAAATTGATTTTTTGTATAAACCTAAAGACAGAATATTTTTGAAACACCAAGGAGTTTATAAAATTCCATGTTTGCAGGGCTCAAGAAGCTATGTTAGTCAGTCTAATAGACAAATATCAGAATTAAGGAATATAAAAATGCTTTTTTTTCATATGTCATAGCATTGGCTGGGACACGAACCCACAACTGTCTGCAACCAACTACTTGCTTGCAAGACGGCTGCGATGACCTCTCAGCTAACAAAAATTAGCACATCAGTTTTTACTTCCCATTTTTTAGAAATTGGTCACAAACCCGATTTTGACAATACCAAAATACTTGCTAATTTAGAAAGATATGTTTAAGAACCATTAGTGAGTCAATTAAAGTATTAAAAAGACCTACTGGTTTAAATAGGGCTGACAAAGCACAATGTATTCCAGTTATGTGGAAACCTCTCATTGTATCTAATATTAACTTGAAATTATAAGGTGAAAAACTGAGGAAAATAAACATTTTGATAAGCCTCATATTGCGAATGCTGAACTACTTCAAGCTGAATCTCACTTCTCATCTCCCAACGAGTCATGTTATTGTTTGAGATCTAATGATTGTTCTTTCAAAAGTTAACCTTGATAATGGTGGTTGCTAGTCCATCGAAATATTGGATTGTAATACACGGTTTGTACCCAAAAATATTTTTATCTACATCATATAACTGTGAAAACATTATATATATATATATATATGTGTGTGTGTGTGTGTGTATTTTAATGTAAAAGGATAATGTATATTGTAAAGGATGGAAAAGATGCCCCCTTTCCATTAAAGTGCCATTTAGGTTTCAAAAAAAATAATCTCTCTTGATTGGGTTTACTTAAGGATTTGTATATCAGTTGTTATTGTTGTTAATTGTTTTTATTGTTATTTGGTTCTTTTTTTATATTTATTGTGATATGTGCTTTTTTGTGATGCTGAGATTTTAATAGCAGTGGATATATATAAATTCATGAGTGTGTATGTATATAAGTAGTTATCAATAGTAGCATTTAAATTGCTTGTTATAATTATATTGTATTTTTATTTTTGGAAATTATAAAGGATGTACTATTATTATTTTGGTTGTTTATTTATTTTGTAGATTGTAAAAATAAATTCTTCAATGTAATATTTTTTTTATTATTAATATTACTTTTGTTTTGGTGTTTAAAAAAAATATTTTAAAATCAACAATCAGAAGTATTAAAGATTTTTAAGTCCGTGTGTGAGTTGTAACAATAGGACAAAGATTACTGTGGAAACACAGGGAATAATCACCATAAGACAGAAAAAAAAGAAGTCATAACTTTATTTTGTCTATTCCACAAATTCTTCTTTTGGATATTAATATAATAACTATAGAACCAAGATATAACATCAAAATGATTGGCTAATTAAACTTTACTATCCAAGGGCAATTTCAGCTTTTTTTGCCTATCTTATTTCACTATTGGAGTCCTGTAAAATATCCAGCTTAACACCAAACCTGCATTTGTAAACAAACTTCAGAAAAATAGCTATATTTTTTTTCAACTTTTAACTTTTTTTAGTGATCTGAAAATCATTAATATCCCAATTGATTTATAAATTCATGCATTGTTAATATGTATACATATTTTAAAGTTATTTCAATCTACTCTGGAATGAACAAAACAAAAGAAAAATTCCTGAAATAATTCATGATCTGTGAAATGAAGAAACAATAAAGAAAATTAAATGGGGTAACTAAAATTTGGTCTTTCTTGGGATTTTATTTGTTTATTTTTATTCATTTATTTTATATATGTTTTGCCTATATGTAAATACTCATATGGTATGATATATATTTTTGTGCTAGGCATTTAATAAAGCCTTGAGTTGATAAAGTTATGAAGTAAATGTTGAACTTTGCAGGCTAGAATATAAGCCTTATATTAATAAGAAGCCCAAGTAATTGATGTTCATAATAAAAGTCATGGTTCAAAGTAAAGTAGAATAAATCCTTATAGTATAGTGGGAAGGAGCCTTTTACATTTTTTGTATCATCTTGTATGTCGATCCAGCTTTAAAAAAATACATCTTTAACATAAATTATTAATTTAACAAGCTACTACTAATTAATTAATTTATGTATTTATTGATTTATTTTTACAACAGTTTTAAACAATTCCTATGTAAAATATAAACTACAAGTTATGTTTATTATCAGTAAATCTTTTATTTGATTATATTTTTAAAAAATTGAACATTTGAAAAGCAACTCAGTTTTTGCCTTTTCACATATATCTTTATGCTATTTCTAAATATCAAATCACAATCGTGAAATAAACTTATATCATTTGTTTAATATTAAAAAATGACTTTGAGTTTTCAATTAAAATTTATTAATACCTGTCTTTTCTCTTTTTAGTGCAGCAGTTATTAGTTAGTTGACAAATTCATCCATCAACTAAATGGTAATATTGTCTATTAGTTAATTGTTTATAAAAGCCATCATTAATTGAAATATTAAGTCACATACAATCTTGTTTTTGAACATATATATATATTGGATTCAACAAAATTCCCTTTGTTCTAATCTATATTTAGTAAATAATCAAATTGTTAGTTAAGTTAACCCTGAGAATTAACCAGTTAGCATGCCTTAGTCAATGCTCTGTAGTATCTAGGTTTATTTTGTATATGGCTAGCCAGAGTAACAATATAAGTAGTGATTAAAATACATTCACTCATGTCTAATATATTTTCTGTAGTGTAAATAATTTATTAACCTTTACTTTATAAATTGGTAATTTGTTCAAATAAAGTTAAACATCATAACCTAATTCATTGTATTTTATATTCATTGGTTGGAATTATTTATATTTTATTATATTTATTTTTGAACAAAAATTAATCAAAACCTGTGATACATGATGGTGGAAATAAATTGTCCATGTCAATTAACCCACAATTATTGGAGTGATTTCATTTCTATTTGTACATATGCCATGTTGTATTACATTTGGTATACCAAATGGAGCCTTCTATTACATTTGTTGCTATCATTCATTAGGTCAACTGGAGGTTCCATTACATGTTGGCACCTTGCAACATGCAACTTGATTATTTGATTGGTGGTCATAAGGTATACTATTGCCATACATGAGCTCAATTAATTAATTGGTTATTGGTTATGGACAAGCATTCAATTACATGAATGTGAATACTTTTGCGTACTTTCACAATTTATATATATATACATTGTAAGGATATCTTACAATACTTTCACAATTTATATATATACATTGTAAGGATATCTTACAATCCTTTTCAAACCCATTCTCATATGTCCACAGTAGTAGTGTAAACCCATAAAAAAAGACTTAAGGTGAAATAATAGCCTAAATACCTGATATTTAATTTTATGTGCAAACATATAAATTCATTTAATGAACACCAAACTAAAATAATATTAAAATGAAATAAATGCTTCTTTTTGATAAAAAAGAAAAGCTTAATTAATCTTAGAAACCTCTTTATATATATATATTCTAACCTTTCCACCGCTCTCGTCCTCCATAATTTATATATACTGTTTAAAATTTATTCCGGGTTCTTGCTCAGTTACCAAATAAATAAATGAAATATCCAGCATTAATTAAAAATGATTACTAGCTCTAATTTTTAAAATACAAATACGGTTATATTTTTAAAATGAATTAACAAATATTTACTCTTTTCATGAGACATGGAGTGACGATACGGGGAACGAGATAGACTACATTGAGATATTATCCACATGATACTATCTCAATGGCATAAGAACACTATTCCCCCTTTTACTATACTAAATAACTAACTTATAGTATTCTTACGACTTTCTAAGCTCTATTCACTGCGATTAAAATAATAATCATGTCTTAATATTCTTTGTAATAAGAATCTAGCTCAATTAAATAAAAATGAAGAAAATAAATAAAATAAATAAAATGAAATCTCAGGTTCATAAATTGTATTCTAACTGATTTAAAATTACGGTAGTAAACTATGAAAAGGGAATTTTATATCATAATCTACTACACAGCAACTAACAATAATAAATAATAATAATAACAATAATAGTATAATAGAATCTTATTTCTTCCTAAATGAAATAAATAATTACGTACGTGGTAGTATTTTAATAATCTGACAACAGAATACGTGTGGCAACATTAGCACATAAGTTAATGTAATATTGTGGCAATCAACCTATGACCAATAAATATTATAAAATTATGATCTTTTAATTTTAATATACCAATAAATTCTCAAAATTATTATAACACTTTTATGTTTACCTTTTTGTGCAAAAAACTATATGTTTGTTTCAATTATAACTGTATTGTGAGATCATGCATCTATGTGGAGAAATAACAACGAAGACACAAAGCTTTAAAATAAATTTACAACAAAGTTTATTAATAACATAAACAAATAACAATATTTTACATTATGTACATTGGATATCCTTACTCTCCTATTACAACTTAGTTTACTAGTTTATAAAAAAATGAAAATCAAACTTCTATTTATTTATTTTTCTAGTTAACTCTTATCTTTTAAATGCTTAAGAAAATACAGTATTATTATTATTATTGGATTTCTTATTATGGTTAGCTTGTTACAAGACGTATTTCTTGTATAATTATCATTAACACTTGGTATCCCTACTATTATTAAAATTATATTTTTACAAAATTACATTCGTAGTAAAAATTATACAAAATAATAAAATTTTAGTTTATATTAGTTGTATGGAATCCTACAAATTCAAAACATTCTTATACATTCGGTATTAAGTCTTATTGTTCATTATCCGATGTTTATTAATCTAATATACTCATTCAAGCCTTACTTCGGATGATAATTACAACTATTAACATACCATGCACAAATATATGTTTATTACACATTATTGAATTATTTTCTTAATAAATATGCAATATTTATTTTCTAAAATATTATTTAAAACATTCAAATTTTATTATCACTTTTAAAATAAAATAAAAAACTTTGTTTAGATTTCTCTTTGTTAAAATCTTTTATTCATTTCCGAATTAATTTTAAACTGTATCATATGATTCTTTCTCTCTTTATGATATTTTGTACTTTTACTTTTAAAATTACACAATTCTATACATTCCAGTAAATAACTATTCTCACATAAACGATAACATATCTACAATTCTATTTTATTCATTATTTCTTTGAAAATATCTTTCTGATGATGCAGATTCACGAAACAAGGATAGCGAAGATAGATGCATAGGATCAAAATATAACTAGAATATTACTTATCATAAACCTTGACAATAATGGCACAGTGAATTAAAAGACACTATAGAGGAGTGACCTTTACCTGTCTACCAACCTCTATTATATGAATGATGCTAAAGCTATTTCTTCAGCTTTATAATAACATCACAAAGTTTAAAGATACGCAAAAACACTGTCCAAAATACATGTGTTCAGTCATAGGACTTAGTTAACTATACTGAAATCACACAAACTAAATCTGATCTAAATACTTTATTTTTCCTATTTCTTAACAAAAACATCATCTTGGTTCCTCTCCACTAGTACTACCAAGTCACTATCCGATCTTATTTCTCAAAGATTTTTCTATACAGTACATCGACAAATTCCTATCTGCATTTCTAACAATAATAAAATTCATTTATTTCAAAACTATTCCTCTGTTCTATAAGAAAATCTTCTTACTACTTTCCTCGTATATTTTATCATATACAAACTATTTTAAAATATCTGAATACTTTATTACATGAAAGTTCAAAAGAATCACACAATTGTTCTGTTATATTATATTATTAATTATACTTTAAATAACTTATTGCATGTATATTCAGAATTATTCCTATCTCATAATATGTTTTAAAATGTTGTATAAAATGTGTACTTATAATTTAAACTTTCACACATCATTCTCAATCCATAGATGATCTAAAAAAAATACATTATGCATTATAAATAAATATCAAAATTACCAAACGATCTTTATTTTCTCGATCGCGTTCCGTAGGCTTCACCATTCCATTGATTCTTGTTGATATAAGACTCCCATACATACACTTTATTTTTAAAACAATATTTCTATCATTCTATTAAGCTATTATATTTAATTTTTTTTTTTATTACTAAATTTATGTTTATATGTTTTCCCTCATCTCACATAACATTTTATATTTTAAAATAAATTAGTAAAAAATATTTAAACTATATTTACGGTACTTCTTCATTGAATTTTCTTGAAAATCGTTCATATTAAAGCTAAAAAAAAATATATATTATTTCTTCATTCAGTCACTTAATGTTCTATTTTACGGCAAAACAATTATTACTCTGTTTAATAAATCTTCATAGACGACAATCCTTGGTTTTCACAATATTGAATACAATTATTAATTCTGATATTCTCTTCTAATATTGTCTGCTAGTATTTTCCCGCGCGCGACTTTTCCGATGCATCTTCTGGGTACTTTTATTTAAATATTTAATAAAAATTTTCTATTTCCATGGATCCATTTTCATTTAGTAATTTAATTTTATATTTTTTTTTCAAATCCAGCATTTCTTCCATTGAATACTTTGTAATATTTTTTCTTCTTAGATAAAGTTTTTTCGTTCTTTTCCATAAACACATAATAGCACTTTCATATTAGTCTATAACTTTTTTCTTTATTTAAAATTCTGTTACTATATTTTATAATGTTTCCTTTTAAAATATAACATTCTTTCTTCATTATTACTTTTATATAATTTTTCTTTCCAATAAAAACGCATATTAAATTTTTTCCATAGAGAAGAATAACATAACTTCAAAGTAGCCTTATAAAATTGTGCGTCATAACTTTTTCCTGACGGCAAGTAACTTCTCTTTTAGGTTTTCATATAGCGTCCCAATTATATTTCTCTGAGTTATAATAATAAGTTTCTGGTCGAGCATAAATAAAGCTGTCTTAATACACTTTCCAAATATTTCTCCCTTAGCAATATTTTTAGGTATTTTTTCTTGTACTTCCATTTTACTGTAGGGTTTTGGTCAAACTCGAATAAAATATCCTGGTAAGATAACTTTTAAAATTAGCAATCCATGTCGAGGCAGTCAAAATATATTATATGTTACAAAAGAACTTTTAAAATAAATACAAAATTTTAAATTTATATCACTTTTCCAGCTACGGTGTTATCAGCTAAAAAAATATGTTACTTTCTCTTTCACTTTCACATTCCTTCTCCCCTCCCGCTCCTTCTAATTCTTATTTTTGTCTGCTAATTTACCTCCGTTGATTGGTTAATGACTTTTTAGCGCGAACAAATTTACACATTTTAGTTTTATAACAGACTAGACGTTTAAAATAAAGAATTGATGACATCATGTCTTAAATATTATTTAGACTAGTATTTTTAAATTCAATTATAGTTTTATCCAAAATTATTTAAACTTTAAAAACAATTATTAAAACAATATTTAATATTTCAACTTTTACTTTAAGGATCGATGGCAATTACATTTAGTTTCATAATTCACAAACTTTTTTATTATTCTAACAAGTGTGTGTGTGAAGGTATTTAATATACAGTCACATGTTTACTAACTTTATCAAATGATTTTTTATTTACGTCTCGGTCTAAATTACCAAAACTGATATATTTTATAAAAAATTTGGAAAATAATTTAAACTTGTAGAACTAAATATAATTCTCACCATCATAAAGTTTATCTTAAAATATACTCTATTAAATTTGACTATTAAACATATTTATAACACTACATATAGCATTTATTTAATTTATTAGTTTTAAAATATTATACTCAAATTATTAATATACTTTTAAACTATTTATAGCTGTATTATTTTATATGGCCAGCTTTTACAACCATAAGCAAGAATATAATTAAGCTTTATTTAACTGTTTTCTTTTAAAATAATCTATTACATTTTTATATACCAGGTATTTTCAGCTTTAAATTGTGCTATAAAATCTAATTATCCTATTATTATTTATATATCTTACCAATATAACTTAAAATTTAAAATTTTTTTAGTAATTGACCATTCTACCTTGTTATGACCTATAGATAAGGGCACAATATATATATATCAAAACATGTTCGTCCATGTAACATAAACTGGAACTCAAAAAAATGTACTACAAACTCAGTCAATCCCAAAATTTAGGTCATGGACCAAACTGGATTCAATCTCACTCCCTATGACACACAAAAATTTATTCTTAAGTCTGGTCCACTAGCAAAGTGGAGAAGACAATGAGATTCCCATATTACTTACATCAACACTTAACTAAAATAGGTATTAGATAAATTAGGAATCAAGATATGTATTTAAATTATTGACAGAGGGTTTGAACCTCATTCATGAATCTGATAAAAAGACATACATATTGTTGGTTATGTGGAAGTGGAGGAAAGGTAATTTGAATAACTCAAATAAGTTAGATAATAAAAGTTTAATAATATGATAAATTGATTATATACATTAGTATGTGTGTGAATGAGCTGTCTACCAAGTGGTAGATAATTACATACTGCAATTCATGCTAATGGGTCTCATATGCTCTTTTATTGTACTAAATAATATATAATTAGATTCCAACCAATAACCACCTAAACATTCACAGTAAAATATAGTAATCAATATATATCACTGCTGTCAAGGCAACCTTCACACCTTTTAATAGCAAGAATGGAAATCCCATTCTTACTAATGGTCCATTGAATACATATGGACATTTAAAGATTGCAACTTGACTACAGAGTATGAAATATTGATACATTGAAGTTTAAATAAACCTCTTTAAACAAGAAATAAACATGTCACTGTAATGCAGACTAATAAATAGTCAATTAACATTACAAACTGCAATACTTTAAAATTGCCCATGTATTATTTAGAAATAATAAGTGAAATAGTGCCTAAAGCTAATCTGGGATAATGATATAATTAGATTCCAACCACATCTTTAGTGGATATGGTATTAAGATGCCAGTCGTTTATTATGAAAGATTATATAACATTGCTATTAACACTTTTATCTATGGTTTTGAAACATGGTGACCAACATATAATTTAAAGAAGTATTTCTGGATTCATTACATATATAATAAAACTATTTTCATGCCTTTGAGGTTATGAAAATAAATAAAAATACATTTTAAAATTATGTTTGGTTATGAGACAAACTATTTATCACAAGTATTTTAATTAACATTTGGAAGGAAGAACGCTTTATTTTTCCCAAGGCATATACTCTTAAAATGCAGAAATAAATTATGACCGTGGAATTGTATAACAAGACTAATATAACATTACTAATTAATGAATCTAGTAATATTCAGAATTTATATATATTTTGAGTAGAATGCAATTTTAATATTATAACATTAAAATTAGGTCATGAAGCAAAAAGTAACAATGAACTAAGAAGTGGTTGTACTTACATGATGGCTGAGAAATAAAAAAAAAAGGTCATGCTCCTGGATGAACAAAGGCTAAGATCTCCTTTTTAGAGCAACACTTAGAGAAATATGGTTGGGAAATGGGCCAGACATTCTGGATTCACTGATGCACAGAGGCCTTTTTATACATAGAACATCCTAGGAAGCTCAACTATCCATGGGACAGAACATGAAGAAAAATTCTGTGGGTTCGATCTTGTCGCAACCCCCAGCTCACACACATATATATATATTCATGAAAGTCACCAAATGTCAGTAATGCAGAATGGAGAAATGTCTCTAATAACTTAAATAGTATTTACTGCTTTAAAATAAATGACCTTCATTTTAATGCTATAATTTATACCAATAATATGCTGTGCCATAATAATATATGTATAGAGAGCAGATTTTATTTAGTAAAAGAAACATTAAAATTTAAACCCTCCTACCTTCTTTTCTGCTATTTAAAATGATTCAATCCTACCTTTGTGTATTTTAAAATAAGTGGGATATTTAAGTAGTTGATATTTCAAGATATGTAAAATAAAATAAAAATTAGCTGTTGTACAGAGAAAACAAATAATAGGTCACCCTTGCAGAATTGATTGAATGTCATTTTAAAGAATTTCATAGTGTTAATTAGCCTTAATGATTGACTTACCCCAGGTAAAATTACTTCTGTCTACTCAGAGTTAAACAAATAACAATTTTTATATTAAAACACAAAATAAAATGTTAACTCATAAAAACAATCTGGCAAATGTATTGACTAATAATATATTATGTTCTGAGGGGAAGTTAATAAACTCAATCCATGGAGGTTTAATTTTAAAAAAAAAGGATTTTAAAAATTAAGCTCACCAGATTGCTTTAGATTGGCATATTAAAAAAACAGATACAAAATCAAATAATGAATGCATATAAAAATGACCACACCAAAGTTAAAGAAAGTTAGAGCATATAAGAGAAAATTAGATTGATAGGAATCATTTGAGAGCAAATTACATTTTTACATATTAGAAATTTACAATGTTAAATAATTCATTAAAGAATCCTGATAGTAGAGTTTGAGATTAGTTAGGCTAGATTTATTTTCAGGTGGTGGCATGAAAATAATTACCTTGCACAATTTTAAGAGTCCATTTAAAAAATCGGCTCGTGAACAGCAGTTAAGTGATCCATGTGAGTTCTTTTGATGACAGCAAGCTTCCATTCAGCATTCCAGAGTTCTCATTTCAGGCTTTTCTTTCATTTCATGGCAGCAGCAATATGACACAGTAGCAGGAAACATCCCACAAGGGTTGGGAAGGGTGATTGGCTTTCTACTCATTGATCATAGTAAATTTCAGAGTGGTGTGGAGTATAGGAGTAACACAGTTTTTTCAGCAGTAATTCTTTTTGGTGTTCAAAATCAGCCCATTTTATATCCTGCTCCAGTATTTGTGGAATACTTTTAATTTTAATCACTAGCCCAAAAGATAATGTTCAATCTCAAAGAAATACTATGTTTTCTTTGTCCATTGTTTTTGGATATGCAGTCATTAGATAATGTTTCAAAATTGGAAATAGATTTGACAAAAATGTTTATAACAAAAGTACAATCGATTGATTTTATTCCCCTTTTTAATTTTAGTAAAACTTTAATTTAAAAATTCTTTCTGAAAACTAAAACAATATTATGTTTCTAAGCCTTTAATTAATTTTGGGCAATTAACATTTGCATTTTCTATCTTGGATTTTACAGAAATATACAATTTAATAAAAAAAATATATAACAAATTTATAAATGTACAATAAAATTACTGCCCCTGGTACATATAATAATTTTCTCTAAAAATTATTAAAATAAAATATGTTCATTAAAACAAATAGTATGTAAAAGTTTAACGAATTTTTATTGCAGATTGTTTTCGAAATGTAAAATTAAAAGTCAAAGAGTTTTTTTTTCTATTATTAGTAGTTGAAATAAAAGTTATAATTAATTAATTAAAAAAGGGGAGGGGGTGTTGCTTTAGAAATGTCAAGTTAAAAGTTTATAAAAGAAGTTTAAAGAATTTTTGCTAAAAATAATTAATTCATAGTCACGGGAAAATTAAAAGAAGTTGATTTTCAAATAAGTAAAAATATCTCGTTTGAGTTAACAAAAGAAAAAGTAATCTTAAAACTAATATTGAGTGTATTAGAATAAAATATACATGTGCATAAATGATGAATTAATGTGAGCTTGTTAGTAAAATATATGTGTGTGATTGTAAACATAGCATAAATATGTGCATGTTAAAATGAAATAAATGAAAGTTAAAAAATTAAAAACACTCAGTGATGGCTACTAAGTTAAAAATCTACAAAACAACAAGTTTTGCGATGACTATTAAGTTAAACAAAAAACAATAACAAACATGCGATGGCTGCTAATTAAAGGATCCCCAACAACATGTAATTAAAGGCTTATCTAGAGGGATGTGATTAAAAACAAGAAAGGAATTTTGACAACAGATATTGCTGGTGGACATCAAAATGACAACAGGTCTTATGGATAAATAGTCCAGTTTTTCATTGGACAAACAGTTGAAATAACAGTTGAGAAAGAGTGCAGTTCAATTCAGCAAGATCACATGAAATTAAATCAGTCAATCGATCAGCTGATAATGCAATGTTAAAAACCTCACAAACATACAACTTTCTCTAGCCTGATTCCAGGGAAAACAGCCAACCTGCCTGGAAAAGAAAAATGCCTGCCTAACAATTTGAAAATCACCAGAAATATTTAACTGTCTCCAAGAATAGTGGCATTGAATAAGAATTAAACCTCCTCAGGAAAATGTTGAATCCAGCTAGCTGGAAATATTCTCACTTGAAGCAGCCACCTATTAAAATAAAGTTCACAGCAAACAGCAAGAAGTCCACATTCTAAAATCCTAGGTAATAACATTTTTCTTATTCTTATTTCTAAAGTAGCCATTGCATTAGTTTGAAGTTTTCCAAAGTTGAGTAAAAATGAACTCTATAGCATACATAAACAAACTATTGATGTGTGTGTTTTTAAATGTCAAATATTATTTAATGCTTTGTTATATGATATTCTAGTGTGTGAATTAAGAATGTGCATGATCATTATATAAAAATACCAGTGTTATGTTAGTTAAGATTTATAAAAGTATTTAAAATTAGTATAATAAATGTTAATTAAAATAAATTGTCTTTTAAACCTAAAGCTTAATTTTGTTGGTCAATTCTTTTATCACTAACTGAAATAATTTGTTATTGAATTAAAAATAGACTGAGCTAGTTAAGGAATTTTTTGAGTGCTGGATTATGGGCCTATTGTCCAAACACATTAGTTTTAAAAACTAGCTGGCACCTGGGGTTTACTCTGAAACAAATAAAGTGCTTGGATAGTAGGGGTTTGAATCTAGCAGTCAAGGTAGGCCATATCTGGAAATGTGATCATGTTATGCATTGCATAGCTTGGCCTGATCATGGGTATTGTTGATAGCTCTACTATCAATAATATCCTCCACTCTGCTTGGACAGGTTGGTTTGTTCACATAATATTCATAATATAAGATTATAAATTTATGATAAATAAGATTTAAACCCGGCTAAACCTAGAAGATAGAGCATGTTGGGTATTATGGCTCGAACCTGGCACAATATATAAATATATATTATAATGATCGGGGGAGGGTCTTAACATATCTGCACTACAAGGGCGACATCTAGGGATTTGAACCTAGAAAATTTATATAGTAGGCAGATACATAAGTTAAGAAAAAAAAATTATATATATTTTATTCCGACCATTAGCCCAATGTCACTAGCTCAGTGAAACAGCAGAGATTTTTATTTTATAAATTCTTATCTAAGAATATTTCAATATTAAAAAAAGAATAAAATAAGCCACTGCCAGTAATTAATACACAAACATTTATTTACCACATATATAATATTTATATTTAAAATTGAGGAATAAATTTAGACTTTACAATTAGTTTTAAATTGGTTATTATTATTATTTTTAAATTTAAATTATTGTTTAATGAAGTCCGCACAGATGGAGGATTTTTAATTATATTTTACTTTAGCATGTTGAGTATAGATAGGCTACATAGATTTTTTCCACTTAAAAACTTATCAAAACATTCATTCAATCTCAGACTAAAAGTTCGTAGCCAACCCAATGCCTGCTTCCAGATATATAGTCGCAATTAATGTAATATGAAGATGCTAGCATAAAACCACACCAACAGGAATGTGCATCTGACAGCGTGATATTATTTGAAGGATATGATCCATGTCCAGAACAGGAATGTGCATCTGTCTGACTAAGGAATCATGTATATAATTTTTTAAAAGGTGCTACATATGGGGGAGAGTGGTCTTTCTGCCGACATAAATCCCTGTCCATAGAGCTAGAAGGGGTCAATGGTTCAGGAAATATGTCTGCGACCATTTCAACAATATGACTGCCTCTTTGGGGTCATGCATTCAGTTGGGCACATTGCCCTGTATGCTAAACACACTTCACATTACATTAATATAAACACCCATATATCCCTCCACAAGCATCGCCCTAACTACGAAACAAATAGCCTGAAATTAACCCTTTAAAATAAACATAAACAAATTTAACGAATCTATACAGCTATCCACCCCAACTTAAATTAAAATACATTTTAGTTAAAACATAACACACACAAAAAAGAGAAATGGAAATGATTGCTTAAACAGATGCATAAAAAATATTAATAATTGAATTTGCATTCTTTAAGTCAGATAATAGTTCTTATTTTCAGCTATTAATTAATTGCAATTTTAGAAAAGTTCTTATTAGATAGACAGAAGAATTCATACTTTATGGATTGAGCAGATTTAGAAGTCCATCGTGATCACTTTCATAGATTTTGTCCCTCTTTAAAATGAAACTGCTACTTGCCATGCATTTGGTCAGGAACTGTCATCCAGAAGCCTCAGCTGTTGTCCAGAAAATTAAATTTATTGCAGACTTCCACATCGTGAAAATCTGCAATATAGCTAGTTATAACGATATATTCATAGTCAGCTCTCAGATCCCAATTATAGTAATAATTTGGCTTTTATATTTTTATTAGTCTCTTATCATTTAATCTTTGGATTCAATGAGCAAGACATCATTAATCCTCTGGTGTTTCAATTACGGTCTGTGCTGACATTCCTGGTGTTTGCATTGGTTATTTAATTTCTTTTTCTCTTACCATTTAATTTATTTTAAGTGCCCCAAGGGCTAGTTTGCTTTAGAACAATCATTTAATTAATAAAACAATCATTTCCATTTTCTAAGATTATAGAAATCAACATTATTTCTATTTTCAAAAATATCAATCTTTTTTTTTTTTACTTTTTTACAAAAAAAAAAAATACTTTCAAATACTTTTTCTTAAATAGTTTAAGTTTCCCATCTGCACGACAATATATATATATTAAACAATTTTTAATTTTCAGTTTTTAAGTTTTTTTTCTTTTTAATAAATCAATTTTATTTACGATCTTTTTATTTTCATTTTAAAATAATGTAATGGCATATTATATTCCATTACAATATATATATATAAACACATCTGATCCACACCTATGTACTCTAATAGAGAAAAGAATTAATAATAATAATAAAATGTTATTGAAAAGTTGAATTTATAATTTTTACATATGCTTCTCAGAAATTTATACATGAACTATACATACATAAAGGAATAGGATGGGGCATAGGGTTTGAATTTAGGTTAGTAATTGGGGTGTGGGGTATAACCATGAAGCTCAATTTTGGGCTAAGTTTGATTGCTTCAATATATATATATATATATATATATATATATATATATATTAATTATGATATATATATATATATATATATATATATATATATTAATTATGACTTCTTTATTGATATGTAGACATTATGATATCAGACAATAATTTAGTCAATGTGGTGATGACTTGAACTCAAGTCAATATCTAAGCAACCAAGTTTTGGAAAGTGCAAATAGAATTTTACTATGTAAAATTTTATTATGTAATTCTGTTATATAACATCAACAACAACCATTAATTTGTAACAATAGGCATCTACAATGATAGCAAAGGAAGTTGACAATGTCAGTTTGCTAGACAATGGAAATGTGGTCAAGTATAAAATCAAACCCAAGTCACTTCCATTCTCTTTCACATTTTATCAAGTGTTATAACAATGGCAAACAGCAAATAGCTTATTACTGAACATCAGTAAAATGGATGATATGTTTGAAGATATTATCTATTATGCATAGGATGTTAAAGTGCTGAAAATTGTAACAGATTGTTATCAACATTTGAAATGGTAAAAATCAATAAACTTTAGCAGCATAATCAATGGATTAAATTAATTCTATAGTGACAATCGAAGACAGAAAGCTGCACAATCAAAAAACAACAAAACAGAATGTTATACAGTCAGCACATACTGATAAGTGAAGAAATAAAACTTTCCTTCACATAAATTTACTCAATGCCAATCATAATCTGTAGAAAATTTAAATATTTTTTTAAAATTAACAATGTGTATTGACTAGACAAATGCGCCATAGGACTGGGGGCTGTCTTAATTGACAGAGAGCATAATGTTGTAGATCACTTGTATGAATAATGCCTAGAAAAAATGCCTAATGCCTAACCTGAAGGCTCTGAATAAACCCCAAAAAGAGAGTGACATCTGAAATAGAAATGATCTCATCCAAACATTTTCAAAGAATCTAGAGAATGGTGGAGGAGTCATCAGAATGTACTGCATCCATACAGACATTGGTGTTTTAATTATAAACTGTAATCAGGAAGATTTGGACAAAATCAAAATTATCATGTTATATATTTTTTGTAATTTTACTTTATACATTTGTAAAATTCTACTTTCATTATTCTAATACTAGCAAGTTTTGGTGTGTTTGCAATTGGGAGAGTTCATTCCATAAGAAGCAATGTAATTGCAGGGGTGAAGATTTATTAAGCTAGAAATTTTTTTTTGTTTTGTAAATAAAATTTAGATTGATTTTCTCCATAGTGATTTGATTTTCAACCATCATCATCATCATATAGTAGTATGGAATGAGGTAAGAATTTTTGATGCTCTTCCATATTAATTTGCACTCACTAGGACAGGACAGGATTTACATTATTTGTTTATGTTTATCTAACAATTGTTACAGTTAGTTATTTAGTGTGAATGACTAACACTCTTGCATAAATGTCCCTTTTCTATCAACAGTAGGAACTTGTATGTAGTTAGTGGGATGGGGTCCCAAAGAAGATCTCTCTAGCAGAAAATGGATCATGGAGCTATTAAACATATTGTAATAAATTCTTGTAAATAGTTAGTTACCTTCATGATCATTATGACAATAAAATAATATTTTTTTCTTTTACTTTATTTTTGGATTTTAACCAATCTCATTCACTTTATAAATAGGGAGTGTCTTAATGCTTGCCAACCAAAGACATGGGTTGGTACAATGATAGTTATTGAAATGGTAGATGCATATAGGTCACATAAAAGCACATCTTTTGCTATGTGAATAGAATTTTAATTTTATCTGTTATTAATAAAATTTGTTAATATGTTTTAAATCAAATTGGACTTTGGTTTATCAGACTCATTCATACACTCACTCATTAATTTAATTGATTAAATATATATAGGCACACATATACAGATTATCATAACACATAACACCACAATAGGGTTGGATTATTTTAGGTCAATGAAAACTTAATTGTTATATAAAGTAAATTCACCCTGAAGAGAGACAAAGGTAACATTCTCCCTGGGTTTGAATACTGAGGCATAATGGATTCCAAAAAAGAGGTGAGGTATAAATGAACTATCCTAAATTATAGCTAGATTTAATGAGTGAACTAAGAGCTAGCCCATTGGAGGTGGATATGATCAATGGTTAGTTAATTCATCTCATCATTTACAGCATCCTACCAGAAGACCCTAGGTCTGACTGTAGTTAGATGCATTTCTCCTTTTCTGATGGAAAACCCGAACCATTACAATATATATATATATGATATTACTTGTGTATATTGCCTTATTGTATTTAAATGCATGCACTATTATTTTATAATAAAATGCTAATTATAAAATAATTAATGAATTTATTATATAATTTTGTTTAATTTGTATGTTATTTTATACATATTTAAATAAATAAATAAAAAATTGTCTTAGAAACAAGAGAGATTTTTTACCACTGATTAAAAATGTACATGAGCAATGGATATTAGTATTATCACTCTTTTTTTCTAATGATGTTAAGAATTTTTGACAGTTATTTAATCATACACCTATGTTAAAAAATATGAAAAAAATTGTCAAAAGAGAATGAAAGGTGTATCATTATTAAGGTTTTTAATCTTTTTAGCAGCTTACTTTTCATCATTCTATTTTGAATAAATTCTAATAAAAATTGGTGTACATATTTTCCATATTTGGATATTTTATTTTTACAAGTAAACCTTTTTTCTATATAATATATTGATAATCTCAACATTATTAACTACAAATGTAAGCATTAAAGTAATATATATTTTAGAAGTAAATATTCGACATTTTAATAATATGAAAGTAAATATCTAAATAAACTTTGTATCTATAACAATGACACTTGGCATCATTCAATCTAATTTGTCTGTTTAAAAGTTAGTAGAAAGAAATATTGGTTGTCATCTGATCCTTCGTGTCAGATGCTAGAGGTGTGATTTCTAATCAAAAACACATTAATATAACATTCCTGGGCCAGCGATTCTCTATTAATATTGACTTTTTTTGTTTGTTTGTTTACAAAGTTTACTTTCTTTTGTTTCTGAATTATTTTTCCCAAATAATATTTTTGACGATGGTATAATAATAGTTGTTTTGTTTTTTTTAATTTTTATTGACAAAAGGAGGGTCTTTTTTGGTGTGTGTTCAAATAGTAATTTGTGTTTTTTTTTAAATAGTATTACTGTTTTTGTAAAATTGGATTGCCAAAATTTAAGAGAGAATGGGTTTTTTTTTGGATGGATCTTTAAATAATAATTGACATTACTTTGATAGGTTTCCTTTTGATTGCCGACAACAATTATTGGGAGGGGTGTTTTTGTGTACGATTAAATAATAATTTACATTACTTTGATAGGTTTACATTTGATTGCCGACAACAATTATCGGGAGAAGTGTTGTTGTTATTTCCGCATGTGCGTATGTTTAAATAAAAATTAAAACCGTTACTTTTATCGGTTTACATTTGATTGATGGCCGATATGACTTCCTTTCATTTATAAATTATGATTTTTGTTTCTACGAATAAATATTTTTGACAATGGGACAATAATAGTTGTTGTTTGTTTAATTTTTATTGACAAAAGGTTGTTTTTTTTGGTGTAGTTTCAAATAGTAATTTGGGTTATATTTAAATAATAAGTTACCGTCTTACTTTGATTGGTTTACATTTGATTGACACTAATTATTGGGAGGGGTGTTTTTTGTGTGTACGGTTGTAGACAACAATTATTGGGTGAAGGGGTGGGTTAACCATTTAAACAATAGTAGTTTTAAGTTACAATCTTACTTTGATTGGTTGGTTTACATTTGATTGCCGATACTAATTATTGGGAGGGTTTTTTTTGTATGTACAATTGTAGACATCAATTATTGGGGAAAGGGGTGTAATCATTTAAAGAATAGTAGTTTACGTTACTTTTAGTGGTGGTGTACATTTGATTGCTGACAATATTTAGTGAGAGGGGTGGGTGTTTTTGGATGATGATTAAATACTAATTTACCTTCCTTTTATTTTACATTTGATTGCTGACAACAATTATTTGGAGAAAGGGGTTGTTTTTTTTTGTGTATGTTTGGTAAATCAAAATTGAAGTTACTTTTATTTATTACATTTGATTGACAACCGATTGACTTTTTTTTCATTTATGAATTATTGTTTTGGTTTCCCAAAAACATAATCTTTTTGACAATGGGACAATAATAGTTCTTAATATCATTATTATTGACAAGAACGGATCTTTTTTGGTGTATGTTTAAATAGTGATTTGGGTTGTGTTTAAATAGTAATACTGTTTTTAAAAATTTAAGTGACAAAATTAAAGAAACAACGGGGTTTTTTTTTTTATGGATCTTTAAATAATAATTTTCATTACTTTAATTTGTTTACATTTGATTGACAACAATTAGTGGGAGGGGTGTTTTTGTGTGTATTTTTAAATAATAATTTACATTTTTTGGTTAACAACAATTATTGTGTGTGTATGTTATGTTACTTTATTTATCAATTTGGTTAATAATATTTACTGGTAGACATTTCAATATCATTAATGACATGCTGTACAGTCAACTCGTCATGGCTCCGGTAATGCAGCAAATGTAAAGACTTGATGAACGGCATTTTGAAATCCCTCAAACCAGCTCCCTTTTCGAAGTGCACATTTCTTTTGGCAAGAACGAGACTTACAAATGAAAGTCCAAAGATCTTTATGGACCTCAAGTCTCATACATTTGCCACACAAACATCTTTTTTTCTTTCAGCAGGATGTTTTTCTGCTGTAGAAATGTTACAGCACTGGCGGCTTCCATGTCTGGCAATTCCCATCTTTTCATATTTTCTGTTTTCGAATTTGCCATACTTTTTTCTCGGAAAATTTCTCGCTAAAACGTGACTCAAAGTGTGATCTTTAAAATATTACGCTAACCCACCGTAATTGAAAATTTAGGAGGAATACAAATTTATGAGGAACAATCACGATACTGTTAAAATTGTTAAAATGTAACAGTACATCAATTCATCTTAAAAAAATGGCACCGATGAAAATTAAAATAATTTTGACATGATCAAATTAACACACCCTCGTACGATATTGTTACATCAAATACATAACACAGCATTACGATATAGTGCGTGACACAAAAAACTACGGCATTTTCCTCTGCTTTTAGCATCGGAAAAAGCCACACTGTTAAACCGCTAAGCCAAGTTAACATTCTTTCTAGATTTTATCGTAGAATAGAAGACTTAATTCAGAGTTAACAGTCTACCTTTTAGCATAGAAAGAAGACTTAACTCCGAGTTAACAATCTTTCTAGGATTTATTTTAGAAAGAATGCTTAAAGGCTTGGGTGTGGCCACAGAAATGGCATATTTCTAGAAATTTAGCTAGAAATCCCACCTCTAGCAGCTGACACAAAGGATCAGATGACAACCAAAATATTAGATATTTGAATTTTATATTATTAAAAATGGATATATTTAGGATTAATTATCAATAAAGAAAGAAAAAATTAAAACAATATATTATTTATTGTTATTAAATTTTTAAAAAAATATTATCTTTACTATTTTGACAAAAACAATTCTAGTTTGACAATTAGAGATTGCATTCATGTGCCACAATAAACTTTTAAAAGATGAATTGCTTTTCAAAGACAATCTTCTGATAGTGATATAAATTTTGGTTTAAAAATAAGTATTTTACAAAAATATAGCAAAATAACTTAATTTGTAAATAAATTAGTGGAAATCACAATTTTTAATTGGAAATTAAATTATTCAGTTATTTGCCCTTTAGCTAAAACACTTTGCTAATCAAAAAGTGTCATTTCTATTAGCATCCCTCATGGCAAGGGTATTGATCTTGACCAAACCTGACATTTTTAGATTTTTATTTCACTAATAATTTCAAAATATGTAACTACATAAGACTGTGCAACAGTAGTGTAATGTTATAAAAATGTTTAAAACAATGTAAAGAAGATATAGTGATTGCAGTGCCATCGTAATGCCCAAAACTACAAAATTTATACTAGATTACCATTAATGAGATTCAATTCATTAAATGATACATAAAAACAATAAAAAATACATTTTATTATCTACTGACTTTTTTATTGTCTGTTTTATTTCTTTGTTGTATTGTTCAATTGAATAGTATCTTTTTTTTTTCAGTGTCAAATTTTATTCTAAACGTGAATTCAATAAAAAAAATTGAATCTAAAAAATAAATTTTTAACTTTGCAAATAACTGAAATGATTAATAGACAAAAGTAAATAGAAGTAAATTGTCAAAAAAAATAGCTGCAGGTTGCATAAATGCTTTGAATAAATAAATAATGATTATTCCAAAACTGAACTTATAAAAAATCAATAAAATTTTAGAAAAATGACCTTGATAGTTTTTGTCTGGAAGTATTTTATTTTCTAAAGTCATTAAAATTTTGAAAAATATTATCTAAAAGGTACAAAAATGTAATAAAATCAAAATATAATTGTCACCTCCATATTCTGGAATCAAAATTGAATAATATAATAAAAAATAAATACATAAATAAATAAATGTCATACAAACTTATTGCTCTATTTTTATTTAATTAAAAAACAGTACGATATAACCATGCTAACATACTTACAATTCTGCTTAATAACTGAAATACTGGTTTATTATATATCTGTATCTATATGTGTAATATATAGGTATATGAGCACAGTCATTCACACAACAGACCATTCTCCAGTCCATCTCATAACACTAATACACTTGAACCCATATATGTTGAAAAGATAAATAATCACCAATATACATATTTCATGCTATACCAGCAATCATCAGTTGGTCCAGATTACCATCTCTACCCATATATGCTATAAGTGCTCAGATATATATTAAGATAGCCAATCCTCATACTTTAATGGACAGGCTTCAATCTATTCCACACTCTAACTCTTCAACTGTCCATCCAATCGAAAATCTGATGATGGAATGCTCAAAGGCCACTCTGAGTCTGAGATTCTTGCCACACCCATGTTGTCCTAAGGTCAATCTGACTTCTGATGTACAGAAGATAATCCATTTAATACATATACAAGAGATGGGCAGACATCTCTACTATGTAATAACTGCAACACACAGCCTTATTGTATACTTGTGTTTATATATGTAATATATAATGTATATGAGTACAGACTTTCACACAACACATCATTCTCCACTCTATCTCATAACACTGATACACTTTAACACATATATGTCGAAAAGATAAATAATCACCAATATATATATTTTATGCTAAACCACCAATCATCACTTGGTCCAGATTATCATTTCTACACATATATAGCATAAGTGTTCAGATATAATTTGACTTTTTTTTTTTAATTTTTATTTGTTAAAGAAAAGGTCTTCTCTTTAAATTGTTTTTTAGCCAGTAACTCCTGCCCAGTAAATTATAAGACTCATTTTTAATTAAAATTTCTATCACTAAAAATTAAAAATGTATTCCGACCATTATTAGAAGTATGCCTATAAGTATAGCATATATATATATATAAACAAAAAAATAAAGACTTATAAATCCAATAAATAATATAATATTTCAACCAGAGGACTGGTTTTCATCAGAAAGAAAAAAAAAATACACAGTAAAATGGCGATAATCAAAAATTACAGATTTGGTAAAAGATTAAAAATTTAACAAAATCCCCCTGATTGGTCACAAAATCTAACACAGAATATCTACCCAATCAATGACAAAATTCAAACAAAAAAAAAAAAAAACTACATTCCCTCCTAATCAAGCTTAAATTCTATTTAAATTAAAATAAATATAAAAATAAAAATAAAAAATCCAAAATTAAAAATTAAAATATACATATTAAATTAAATATACATATTATATTATTTATTGGATTTATAAGTCTTTATTTTTTTGTTTTTATATGTATTTCCTTTGGTTAGTTTGTTATATATTAATATTTTGATATATATATATAGCTTGAGACACTAAGTTAAAAGAACAATTGACAGCTCTCTCCATTTCATATGAATGTATCATTCTTTTTGTAAAATGAAAAGTTAATTCTAAATTGTAAATTCATAGTTTATTTATATATTCTCCAAAAAGAACAGTTAAAATGTAAACCAATAAATATTTATCGATTGTATAAGATCAATCATGAACTAGAAATTTTTTTTTTCTGAGAGCCATTTTGTATTTAACATCTCTCATTAGATTCAAATATATCACTTTTTAAAAAAATTTAAACTATGAGAAATGCTTTATTGATACAATAAAATAGTATAAAATGACTATCTGAAATTTAACCTCTATTTAAGATTAAACAGAACTGTTACAAATGTAGAGCATTATGCAATTATGCTATTAATATACATATATTGAAGATGAGTCACTATATCTGATTTAAAACTGTTATCTCATAAAGTATGATAATCTTCTTATTAATTACTATGCATCATAAATCCTATCATAAGTTTATAATTATGGGCTATTTCTTTGGCATACATGGATATTAAAAAAAAAAACAGGCATTCTGAGAAAGAGAGGAATCATGCATTGCAAATATAATCTTATTTTTTATTATTATTTTATCAAAATATTTAAATTAATACAATGTACAGGTTTAAACCTGCATTTATATATGTAATGTAGGCGGGATTCGAACTCAGACTTTCACATGACCCACCACTCTCAGTGCCATCTCATATTGCTGACCCACCTGATCACACACATGTTGAAAAGATAAATAATCACCAATATACGTATTTCATGCTAAACCAGCAATCATCAGTTGGTCTAGATTACTATCCTCACACACACACACACACACACATATATATATATATATATAATCAGTTCAGCTTTATATTAAGATAGCCAATCTTCATACTTTAATGGACAGGTTTTAAACTATTTTAACTCACAACTCTTCAGCCTTCCATTTCATTGAAAATCTGAAGATAGAACGTTCAAAGCCCTTATTAGTGCCAAGGTTGTCATCCTATCCATGTTGACATATTAGTCATTCTGACCCCTCATGTATAGGAGAATAATCCATTTATACATACATATGTGAGGGATGGGCAGATCTATTATGCACTATTTATATAAATTAATGTGTGATCAGGTGGGTCAGCAATATGAGATGCCACTGAGAGTAGTGGGTCATGTGAAAGTCTGAGTTCGAATCCCGCCTATATTACATATATAAATGCAGGTTTAAACCTATATATTGTATTAATTTATATAAATAATGCATAATAGGTCTGTCCATCCCTCACATATGTATGTATAAATGGATTATTCTTCTATACATGAGGGGTCAGAATGACTAATATGTCAACATGTGTAGGATGACAACCTTGGCACTAATAAGGGCTTTGAACGTTCCATCTTCAGATTTTCAATGAAATGGAAGACTGATGAGTTGTGAGTTAAAATAGTTTGAAACCTGTCCATTAAAGTATGAAGATTGGCTATCTTAATATAAAGCTGAGAACTGATTATATATATATGTGTGAAGATAGTAATCTAGACCAACTGATGATTGCTGTTTTAGCATGAAATATGTATATTGGTGATTATTTATCTTTTCAACATGTGTGTGATCAGGTGGGTCAGCAATATGAGATGGCACTGAGAGTAGTGGGTCGTGTGAAAGTCTGAGCTCGAATCCCCCAAAATATTTAAAGTAAAATAATTTCTCATTAGTTTTGATATTTTAACAAAATTTAAAGTAATCTTTATTATAAAAAGGGGAAAGTGTAAAATATTTTTTCATGTCAAGTTAAATTTTATAAATCACTCACATTCTTTAGAATTTTTTTTTCTCATGTGTCATAGCATCAGCCGAGAAGCAAACCTGCCAACCCGGGACAACCACTTGTAAAGCGGCTGTCACTGACCTCTCGACCACCAATGCTTGACATAGAATTTATTTTTATTTAAATATAAAAAGCAAAAGAATATTTCAAAAATAAAATATTTAAATATGTAAATTTATTGGGTGATTAAAACAAAATTTAATATGAAAAGTTTTAAATATCTTTAATGTTATAAAACGAGTAGTATACACTCATAAAATAAACAGAATGTAAAAAGTAAAAAATTAGAAAATCATTTTTTTATTATACCGACGTTGTGCATATCAGTGAATTCTATCAATTTTAAAAAAATTATTTCAACATAAAACTATAATTGTATTTTTATATTGGACTATTTTCATCATCTAATATATTGTAACATTCATAGTACAAATAAGACTTTATTATACGATTTCGATCTCGTATTCAGTGACCAAATTGCATTAGATTATAAATCACCTGTCTGCAACAATTTAAGCAACTTATCCACAGAAATTATTTTTCCTGGTCACTTAATCCTATCTTAATTCAATTCTGCTCGGAAAAAAAAAGAAACCAGCTTTTATTTTTTTTAAGGTACCAGAACTCGTATTTAGAGTTCACTGGTTGAACCCCCCTTTTTTTAACCGAACACTAAACAACCTATTTAAAATACATGGAGGATTGTATCTCAGATACAGAATCAGCAGTTTATGTATTAGCCAGCAATCATAGTGGATTTTTTAAAAATTTCAATAAACAATATATGTAATAATTAACACCAATGTAAGTTATATTATTATTTTATTAAACTATACTAAAATATCTTTACTAAGGTTAAAATAACAACAAATTTAATAATGATAATAGCAAGAGAGATTAAATAGGGTGAAACCATTTCTAAGATTTTCATTTAATTTAAGCAAACACTTAATATGATGGTTATAGTTCAAGTGAGAAAAAAAACATAGTTTAAGAAAAATAGTGATCACTTTAAAGTTTCTTACCGGTAAATTATTGTTAACAAAGCACATTATAAGTTCTACCACACATGGATTTATTTTGAATGAGGGGATCGATGGTCTGTTACTGGAGTAGCACATAAATAATTTGTGGTTTTAAATTCTGTAGTTAAACTTCATCGGGGACTTATGTGACAATCAGGTAAAAACAACACTGGCAAAAGATTTCTTTTACTCATACGTTTTAGAAAAGCTGCACACTGCTAAGTCCTTTGGCACACTCTTCATAACTTTATGTAAAGTTTTTTTCCCTTCTTTGTAGTTAATCAAACATCCTGTTTTATGTATGAATTCTGACCCCAAGATTATATCATGTACAAGCCCTTTTAATATCAAAAAAATGTGCTGTATATATCTCTTCCCTACCCTAACTTGTACCCATACTTGTTTCATCTCTAGCTGTGCCTTTTTATTATTAGCTAATGTTACCATAGTTCTCCTGATGGGAAATGTTTGAATGTCTCTAATTTGCTGCATTATGTGTATACACACAGTCTTGGACATGACTTATATTTGACTGCCCAAGTCAAACAAAGCTCGGACTTCCATGTTATCAATCCATATTGTAACTTTTGGGCATTCTTGGGATGTGAAATTTATTGTCTCATTATTCCATTCACAAATCAGATTGTCTACTCTTTTCGATTTTTTATTTTTTTCCATCATGTTTTGATTATCTTAAAAAAAATTTTTTTTAATTCAGATACTTTGCTTGCTTTCTAATTATTATCTATCTTTTATTAAAACATTTGCCGAAGTTGCATACCCCAATGTTGCTTTACCTTCCGAATTACTTTAACTCTTGAATTTTTGCCCACTTCTCTTTCAACCTTTTCTTATTCTACTTTTTATTCTTATCTCAGGCCATGGCTATTGTTGAAGCCTTGAGTTGGGCTGCCATTCAATAGTTTGTTCATTGGAGGTGGCACATTTTGATCAGGCCAGGTGATCCTATTTAGCTGTCTCACATCTAAACATAGCTGAATGACCCATCTTTTTTTTTACTATAATCAATGGGTTATTATATGGTGATGACCCCTTTGTTATATTATGTATTGAATGTCTTTAGAAATATTTTACTTTATTTAAATATTCCAAATACATTTGTCTGTTAATAATAGCACATCAAACAGGTTAATATATGCACAACATTTTGAGAGGTATTAGTGTCCCCTCTTCTTTAGGTGTTGCTGGCCTGCCCAGTGACAGTACTAGCATGGGATTTGAACTTGGGTCCTTAGATTCTTGAGTTTTGAATTTTAAGGTAACACTCAATTCAAAACTCAAGAATCTAAAGACCCCGGTTCGAATCCCATGCTAGTACTTTCACTGGTCAGACCAGCAACATCTCAAGAAGAGGGGAGACTAATACCTCTCAAAACATTGTGCATATACTAACCTGTTTGATGTGCTATTATTAACAGCCAAGGGTATTTGGATAATTTAAATAAAGTTATTTTTTTCTCAAAGCATTCAATACATATATTAATGATGGAAATAGTCCAATATAAAAAATACAACTACAACACCATCATCACAAACCTTCAGGAAAACAATAAAACTGTAATGATTAAATAAGTTTTAAATAGATCTAAATTTAAAAATTAATGCGATAATCATGAATTTTACTAAATATCATTAGAAAAAATATATGTAAACATTAACTTACATTATTCGCTCTGAATGATAGTTTTTTGGTATGAGAAGGTATTTCAGATTTTGGTTTTATATCAGTCAAGAATAATATTTTTGAACCTTTAATTTCATGCTTCATTAGCTTACCATTTGGAGGATCTTTAGAGTGATAAGCATACAATACTGAAGTTGCATCATTCTAGAAAATATATAGGTAGATTGATATAGACATAAATATAGTTATGTGCTTATTGCACATTATATGAACTATAACATTTTCAATAATATTTATAAAACAATAATAGATAACAATGCTAATTTATCAGAAGTAATAATGATACTAGTAGTAGTAATAGTTAAAGTTCTGCATATTTTTTCTTTTTAGAAGTTTCCTATAAATATTAATTTATATTTAAATTATCTTTTTTTGTTTATATTCCTTATTCATCAAAGTCATTGACTTCGATTCCAATATGCAAACTAACACAGAGTCTGTTCACAACCAAAAATGAATTCATAAAGAAGCTATCTATTTTATTTCTCAATACATGTACATATTGGTAATTTGTTCTCTAAGTAGATTAAGTATCTTGGCCACTAATATTGAACCAATAAATTATTTACTTTCTTTCTACCTATCTTTATTAAAACTATTATGGAGAGTTTGTGATTTTGTCACTTGAACTCTGAATATTTAGATTTCATGATAAACATAAATTTTAAAGCTTTACCGACTTGCTTTTCTAAGTGAAAAATGTCTTTTGGTCATTGTGTAGTAGGGGGGGGGGCATTTTAAAAGTTTATTTTTGAGTGTTCTTTCTTACAAACATATCACCAGCTTATCTCATTATACTATATCAAAAAAATTTATTAATAAAATTGAAAATATTCTAAGACAATTATTTTCAAGTATAGAGTCAACATATGTTTATTATATTTTTTTGTGTTTCTATGATGTCAAATCAAATTGAGGAAAATTACACCAACAAATCCAGCTTTTAAACAAATACATATTGCTGAAATAATCTAGAGATTTGTTGTGAGTGTCAATCCAAATTTCTGTTAACATATTTTGTTTTGTGATTGTAATGTTTTTCTTCCTCTGGTTTATATACGTACAAACATTTAAATCTAAATTGTATTATAAGTTAAAATATTAAAAATGTTCTTCAAATATAAAAAAGTCAAATTTAACAACAACAACAATAATAATAATAATAATAACAACAACAACAACAAAATTAATTTTAAGCATTTTAAACATTTGATATTATTTTTTAAAATATAAAAAATCAAATTTAATTACAAAAACATATATAAAATAATAAAATTAATGAAAATAAGCAATTTTTTATTTGATAACACTCAATTCTCTGGTAACAAATTTTCAATTAAAAAAAAAAAATATATCAAAATTAAAGTTAAATGTAAACTTCAGGTACTGGGTTTCTTCTTCTTCTTCTTCTTCTTCTTCTTCTTCTTCTTCTTCTTCTTCTTCTTCTTCTTCTTCTTCTTCTTCTTCTTCTTCTTCTTCTTCTTCTTCTTCTTCTTCTTCTTCTTCTTCTTCTTCTTCTTCTTCTTCTTCTTCTTCTTCTTCTTCTTCTTCTTCTTCTTCTTCTTCTTCTTCTTCTTCTTCTTCTTCTTCTTCTTCTTCTTCTTCTTCTTCTTCTTCTTCTTCTTCTTCTTCTTCTTCTTCTTCTTCTTCTTCTTCTTCTTCTTCTTCTTCTTCTTCTTCTTCTTCTTCTTCTTCTTCTTCTTCTTCTTCTTCTTCTTCTTCTTCTTCTTCTTCTTCTTCTTCTTCTTCTTCTTCTTCTTCTTCTTCTTCTTCTTCTTCTTCTTCTTCTTCTTCTTCTTCTTCTTCTTCTTCTTCTTCTTCTTCTTCTTCTTCTTCTTCTTCTTCTTCTTCTTCTTCTTCTTCTTCTTCTTCTTCTTCTTCTTCTTCTTCTTCTTCTTCTTCTTCTTCTTCTTCTTCTTCTTCTTCTTCTTCTTCTTCTTCTTCTTCTTCTTCTTCTTCTTCTTCTTCTTCTTCTTCTTCTTCTTCTTCTTCTTCTTCTTCTTCTTCTTCTTCTTCTTCTTCTTCTTCTTCTTCTTCTTCTTCTTCTTCTTCTTCTTCTTCTTCTTCTTCTTCTTCTTCTTCTTCTTCTTCTTCTTCTTCTTCTTCTTCTTCTTCTTCTTCTTCTTCTTCTTCTTCTTCTTCTTCTTCTTCTTCTTCTTCTTCTTCTTCTTCTTCTTCTTCTTCTTCTTCTTCTTCTTCTTCTTCTTCTTCTTCTTCTTCTTCTTCTTCTTCTTCTTCTTCTTCTTCTTCTTCTTCTTCTTCTTCTTCTTCTTCTTCTTCTTCTTCTTCTTCTTCTTCTTCTTCTTCTTCTTCTTCTTCTTCTTCTTCTTCTTCTTCTTCTTCTTCTTCTTCTTCTTCTTCTTCTTCTTCTTCTTCTTCTTCTTCTTCTTCTTCTTCTTCTTCTTCTTCTTCTTCTTCTTCTTCTTCTTCTTCTTCTTCTTCTTCTTCTTCTTCTTCTTCTTTCTTCTTCTTCTTCTTCTTCTTCTTCTTCTTCTTCTTCTTCTTCTTCTTCTTCTTCTTCTTCTTCTTCTTCTTATTATTATTATTATTATTATTATTATTATTATTATTATTATTTTTATCAATATCATTAAAAATACTGTGAAAACAGAGTAGAATATTTTCTTTCTAATGAATATTAAGCACAATCTTTTATATTTTTTATCTTATATTTATTGATGTTTGCTGGTGTTTAGGTAGCTTAAATTAACATCTTATTTCATTAAACAGCTTTTACTTTTTAAAATCACAAAAGTCTTTTTTTATTTTTATCATCAAATTAATAAAATATAGTGTGTCTATAAAAAGTATGCATTGGATTGTAGCATCATTGAAATCTTACAGGAACATTAATAAAAGAATTAAAATTATTGTCAAAAGACAATATTTTTAATTAGTAATCATATTCTTATGTATGAGATAATTAACCAGACATTATAGCTATAAGGATTGACAAATAAAACATAGCAATTTAATTTAATTCTTTTAGTACATTCAATTGATATTAAATTACTTTATAAATGAGAATTCAACACTTATATTAATAATGTCTATAAGATCTTGAGTACTAATGAAAAGTAGTCATCTTTTGATTAAGAACTGCTCAAGTAGGTTGTCTATTGCATTCTTTTAGCCTGAAGAACTGGTCTAATTAGTTGCTGCTAATAGAATATTATGACTGTTGTTGTGTAGTCAAATATAACAGAATAAAATAAAAAGACTAAATTCTTTATAAATCTAATTGCATTTTGATGGGAAGAACGTAACAGAATTAATTGTTGTGAGAGTTTCATTTATGTATGTTAATGCTCAAGTGATTATATTCATCATTATCAATAAGTTAGTGTCCTACATTCTATAAATTTTTATTTATTTTTCAAAATAAGAGGTAAAGATGGTGATCCAAATTGTGATGATGATTAAATAATGAATATATTAGATAGCCCACTATATTATTTTGAATAAATGGCAAAAACTTACATTTTGTAATTATTTATTTGCTTTACATTATATATCATTGAACATTTTAGTCAAATCATAGTGTAATATTGCCTTTAAATCAATCAGATATTTTATAAAACATCATCTATTGTCATTTAACAAATTAAGTATGAATCTAAACCTGCAGATTTTTTATTATTTATTTTCTTTAACACATATGTAATAAGTCTATCTTTGCTTATACATTTCAAAATATTAAAAATAAAATCTTTCAAATTTAGTTAAGCAACATGCATGCTTAATTATTAGTATTCTTAATATATAATAATGATTTTGATTATTGTAATTGAATCACAGTACTGGCAATCATTTTATCCACATTAAGTAAATCATTGTCAATTTGTAAAAAGCAAAATCAATAGATATACAGACTTTTTTTTTACAAATGAAACATAAAATTAATTTGAAACTGTTTTTAAAACTTTTTTTTTAATATTTGTAAAATGCGTTGACAATTATCTCTTAAAACAAAATTACTATGTCTTCACACTTATCTGTGAGAATTTCATAAGTATACTTGCCATATAAAGATTTACAACAAGAAAACATTAAAATTGTGCATATTTATAAGAAGTCAAACATAATTCTTTTAAATAAATAAGTTTAGTGGCATCGTGGAGTTTATAAAATTATAGATTTTGTCATTACAATATACAAAGATTCCAGTTTTAGCTTTGTACGTCATTATTAATCTTATAAAAGTACCATTGATAAAATACGTTTTACTAAACTCAGCTGTAGTAAAAATAATGAAAATAATATAACTTAGCTGAACAATGTATCTCTACCAACTTTGAAAAATGTTTATAAAAAGTCCTGAGATAATAGAAAAGTAAAATATAGTTTGTAGGCCCACAAGAGAACAGTTTCTTATTACTTGTAGTTTTAAATCCCATATATCCAATCAGAAGCTTATGAATCACCCAACTGATGTGAGCTAGTTTTTATGGCACCTAGACAAAAACTGATCAATCTGTTCAACTAGCTTATAGAATTATTTAAAAAAAACTGCTAAGATATTTTCCAAATTTATATACATAGCAATAAGAGGCTTCAATAATGTATAAAATTTTATTAAAACACTTTCATGTATCTAATTTTTGACATATAAGGATTGTTATATACTTTTTTTGTTTGTTCTTTTTTTTTTAAATATCACCAGAGATTGTAACTTGATATTTTAGGTAAGCATGTATTACTATTTAGTCTTTAGTATTATTCTGGTTCAATCAGATATTATTATTATTATTATTATTATTATTATTATTATTATTATTATTATTATTATTATTATTATTATTATTATTATTATTATTATTATTATTATTATTATTATTATTATTATTATTATTATTATTATTATTATTATTATTATTATTATTATTATTATTATTATTATTATTATTATTATTATTATTATTATTATTATTATTATTATTATTATTATTATTATTATTATTATTATTATTATTATTATTATTATTATTATTATTATTATTATTATTATTATTATTATTATTATTATTATTATTATTATTATTATTATTATTATTATTATTATTATTATTATTATTATTATTATTATTATTTCTCAGAGCTTTTTAAACAATCTCAGTCTTTTACTAATTTAACTGAAAATAATGATCTAGTTGAAGAAAGAATAACATGTGATTCATTTATTGAATCTGATGTTGTTTTTGCTATTAAGCAGCTTAAATTACATTCTAGTGTGGGCCTTGACAACATTCCAGCTTTCATTTATAAAGGATGTGCTGAATACATTGCTTCTCCTCTTTTGCATATTTTTAATTGCTCTTTAGCAAATGGTACTTTTCCTACATCCCTTAAAATTGCTAAAGTTGTTCCTATTTTTAAGAAAGGATCTAGAGATTTGGTAAGTGACTATAGGCCTATTTCAATTCTACACACTGTTGCTCGAATATTTGAAAGATGTTTATATAATAAAATTATCTTGGATGTCTCTAAGGTTTTGGCACCAGAGCAGCATGGATTTTTGCCTAATAGGTCCATTGAGACAAATTTGCTAACTATTTTTGATCACATTTCAAATTCAATTGAGAATCAATCTAGGTTAGATGTTGTTTATTTTGACATGTCCAGGGCTTTTGATAGAGTTAATCATAAAATTCTTCTTCAGAAGCTTTGTAGGTTAGATTTTTCCAAATTATTAATTAATTGGTTTAACTCTTTTCTTAAGGATAGAATGTCTTGTGTGAGGTTTAATAATAAATTGTCATTACCATATTATTGCTTCACTGGGGTGCCTCAAGGAAGTGTTCTTGCACCTTTATTATTTAATGTATACATTGATGACCTAAAAACATGCATTAAATTTTCACATCTTCTATGTTATGCAGATGATTGCAAAATTTTTAGGCATATTTATTCTACTAATGACTGTTTTTTACTTCAAAGTGATATAGATAATTTCTTGAATTGGTGTGAATGTAATTATATAGATATAAATATGGATAAGTGCTCCATTGTCTCTTACTCTAGAAAATCTGAAATTTTAAGGTTTTCCTACTATATTGGTGATTCTAAAATTATAACAAATGATCATCAAAAAGATCTAGGAGTAATATTTTCCAATAATGGGTCTTTTCATAATCACATTAATTTTATGGTGAATAAATCTCTTAAAATTATAGGAGCTATTTACAGATATGGAAAAGCATTTAATAAATTTACAAAGATTAAACTTTTTATATCCTTAGTTCTTCCCATCTTGGAGTATGGTTCAATTATATGGAGTCCTCATAACAGTACAGATATCATAAGAATTCAGTCTGTTTTTGACAAATTTGCAAAATTGAATAGTTTAGGTAATGAACACTATATTGATTTACTGCTGAGACGAAAAACAAGAGATCTCAAGCTTTTTCATAAATTTATTTCCCAGAATATTTCTGTATCTAATTTGCTTTCTAATTTAGGTATTAAGAAACAGAATTATAATACTCGTACTCACAATATTTTTGAACTGAAAATTTGTAAATCTGATGTATTAAGATTTTCCCCTTTATTTCGTTTACCTAGAACTTATAACAAAGATTTTGGTAATGATGATGTTTTTAATCTGGATTTTAAACAATTCACTAAAGTCCTCATAAAAAATATTATCCTTAATTTCATTTGATATATTGCCCTTTTAATTATTTGTGCATTTTATTGTTTTTCTATTTTATTGGTATTATTATTTTTTTTTTGTATTTTTAATGCTTATTTAGATTTGTATATGATAATGAAATTACTGTGCAATCTATAATTGGCTAAATGCTGTTGATTTGTACAATAAATAAAGAATTGAATTGAATTGAATTGAATTGAATTATTATTATTATTATTATTATTATTATTATTATTATTATTATTATTATTATTATTATTATTATTATTATTATTATTATTATTATTATTATTATTATTATTATTATTATTATTATTATTATTATTATTATTATTATTATTATTATTATTATTATTATTATTATTATTATTATAATAATAATAATAATAATAATAATAATAATAATAATAATTCAATTCAATTCAATTCAATTTATTCATAAATAAACAGCTCAAACAAGGCCACAAGTATTTACAAAATAATATATATCTGTATTATAAATTGCAAAGTAGTACATACAGATATGTTAAAAATATTATTTACATTATTGTCAATGTAAGATTGCTTTTATTTTGTCCTTAAATTGTTTATAGTTTAAAGATAAAATATCGATATCTGAAAACTTTTGATTATACTCTAGTTGCAATCTATGCAATGGTGATTTAATTGAATGTTTTAATATAGGTAAATAAACAAATCATGACATCTAGAATTATAAGATGGAATCCTAATTGCAATTCTTGTGATTGCATATTTTAAGGATACAGTTCCATGTATTAATTTAAATAAAAATGACATGTCCATCAATAGTCTTTTATTATACATATTATTTATTTTCTTAGTATATATTTTATTTTTATAAATATATTTCAAATATTTATCTTGTATTTTTTGTAATTTACATATATTTGTTTGATTGTATGGATTCCAAATAATAAAGCCATAATGCAGAACAGGTACAATTAAAGTATTAAATAGTAATCTATATATTTTGATTGTAAAATGAATGTTTGATCTCAAAATCATGCCCATAATTTTAAGAGATTTATTAACTACTGTTTGAATATGCTCATTAAATTTATAATAACTTGTGAAAATAATACCCAGATCTTTCTGTTTAAATGTTTTAGCAATTTTGTTTCCATTAACATTATATTGATTATTACTAATTGTTGTTTTCTTTGTATAAAACATTGAATTGCATTTTTTTTTGTATTTATTTGCATATTATCGATATGGCACCAATCACAAAAATTATTAATATAATTTTGCAATATTTTATGATCATTTTTATGTCTGATCTCTAAAAAGATCTTAATATCATCTGCATAACATAATATATTTTTCTCAGTTATGACAGAAGCCAAATCAGAAATATAAATGGCAAAAAGAATGGGACTTAAAATACTTCCTTGGGGTATTCCACATTCATAAGTGACCATAAAAGAAGATTCTCCATTAATATAAATATAATTCTTTCTATTAATAAGAAAAGACTTTAACAATTTTGTAAGATTAATTGATAATCCAATATTATCTGCCTTTGTTAATAAAATATTATGATCTACTTTATCAACAGCTTTAGATAAGTCAAAATAGATAACATCAAGTTGACTTTGAGAATCAATAACTTGTGTTATAACATCTGATATGTGTAATAAATTTGTTTCAATAGATCTTCCTGGTAGAAAACATGTATAAATAAAGGAATAATATTTTTTAATTGATGTATAATCCTATTATAAATTGATTTTTCCAAAATTTTACCACAAATTGGTAACAAAGAGATAGGTCTAAAATTAGATATATCTGATCTTTTTCCACATTTATAAATTGGACAAATTTTTGCAATTTTCCAACAATCAGGAAAAATAGATGTTTTTAGAGCCAAGTTAAATATATGTACTAAAATAGGAGCTAAAAGTTCAATACAGCCTTTATATATAAATATAGGTATATCATCATGTGCAATACTTCTTTTATTTTTTAAAGATTTAGATGCTATTATAATCTCATTCTTACTCAGATTAGATGATATAATAATAATAATAATAATAATAATAATAATAATAATAATAATAATAATAATAATAATAATAATAATAATAATAATAATAATAATAATAATAATAATAATAATAATAATAATAATAATAATAATAATAATAATAATAATAATAATAATAATAATAATAAATTGTATCCCAAAAGATGTACACAGCCACTTGGTCAATATTACAACAGCGCTCAAAATTATAGAGAAAAAAAAAGACTAATAAAAAACAGAACTAAGAGTTTTACAAGTGCACAAAACTAATTGGATGTATATATTTTAAAGAAAATAATGTAAACTCAAATTTGTAAACTACATGCATATCCTTTGTCTTTGTTAACCCCCCCCCAATTACAATTTTCAACTTATTTATACTGACTTCAATTCATCTGCATGTGGTAAAATAGTTATAAATGTAACCTTTTCTTGTTATATTCAATAAAGTCCTTTTGAAAGAATGATAATGATAATAATAATAATAATAATAATAATAATAATAATAATAATAATAATAATAATAATAATAATAATAATAATAATAATAATAATAATAATAATAATAATAATAATAATAATAATAATAATAATAATAATAATAATAATAATAATAATAATAATAATAATAATAATAATAATAATAATAATAATAATAATAATAATAATAATAATAATAATAATAATAATAATAATAATAGTTTCTTTACTGTAATTCTTCGATCCATTTTAGTATCACAAGTATCCAATAATCTTGTAAATGCTGCCACAGTATGAGTTTCATTTTCATAACCATAGAGTGATATCAGATCATCAGTTTTATCTTTTAATGGTTCAAAAAATCCTTTTGCAAAACGATCCTAAAATATTATATAGTTAAATTTAATACATTATATAATAAATTGCATGTAATAAATAATAATTACATAGATAAACATTAAATTTATAGCGAGATATATATATATATTAATAATTCAAACAAATATATTTAACACAGTATTCAAAATTAAATAATATATTCTTTACTAGAAGTACTTTCAATTGTTTCACTGACAATCTTTATAAAGATTGTCAGTGAAACAATTGAAAGTACTTCTAGTAAAGAATATATTATTTAATTTTGAATACTGTGTTAAATATATTTGTTTGAATTATTATTATATGATTTAAAAATACAGACATTTAATGGTTGTAGTTATATATATATATATATATATATTAGAAGAGCATATATATATATGATTTAAAAATACAGACATTTAATGGTTGTAGTTATATATATATATATATATATATTAGAAGAGCATAAATATCCTGGCTGCAATTTATTATTCATAAATGTACTTAATATAAGTGTGTGTATCATAAAGCAATGTTAACTACAGATAATTAATTATAGTTATTATATTTATGAAAAGTACTGCTACTATTGGGGGCATTCCATCAACTGATTATAGCTATTGATTATTTTTATATATTCAATTTTTGTATATTATAGAATTTCTATAGAGATTTTTGTTTTTATATACATATATATTATAATATGCACATATTTATTATTTCATGTAGTTTATAAGTGAATGAAGAAAGAAAACAACTACAAAAGTGTTTATTAAACACAATGTGTTTAGTAAAACTTTTATAGTTTGAGCAACTTGGGAGTGAATAAATAATTTATTTATTATCATTTAAAAATAAAACATTTTCATTAAGTTATACTGAATGATAACAAAGACTTTATTAAAGTTAAAAAATGATAATTTCATGTTCATGAGTTAATAATAATAAAAGACTGCATTATTATTGGTTATTAAATGACAGAAACATGATTAGCGGGAAGAATACATATACTTTTTACTAGCAAAGAAATAATGCAATGTGAGTAGAAAGTTACACAAAAGGTGGAGAAACAACATGAACTTCTTTCATTTAATGTCTTTGAAAATGGCATGGATAAGAATAAACACTAAGCTAACCGCCATGAAGTTATCAAGCCATTAGATTTGCCATGGATAATATTAATAAAAGAAATAGTTGGAAATCATTTAATGATTAAAATGCTTATGTAACTTTAGGTTTGTGTTTGCTATTGTGAAAGTGCCAAAGAAAATGCCATGGGATAATGGAGCTTAAACTGAAATTATATGCTAAAATTGGTAACAAACACCAATAGGTAAATTTCTTTTAAATTATTTACTCAGATAACTTTTACTTGTTAATAATAATTAAGAGTATAATTTAACTTATCAAAACTCTTCTTTATTAATAATTTTAATTATTGATGCAATCTTATCTTATCATTTGATATACTCTTAAATAGTAAAAAAAAAAAAATCCAGTAAGTCAGATTTAAAACATTATAGCTTAAATTATATAATTATTATTATAATAAACATTACTTAATTTGAATGATGTATATATATATATATATATATATATATATATATATATATATATATATATAAATCAATATATATATATATATATATAAGAATAAAATTTCCATTACATTTTATTTTTTGTGTATGCAAGAGAGACTCTATAGTTAACACTTTTATGACTGTATGTATTAATAATTTTAATTAGATGACATATTTATTAATTGCAATCTGGCAGAGATACATTATAAATATATATTGACTGATATTAGATTGAAGTTGTTGAATTTTAAAAAAATATGTTATTTGTCTTAGCCATCTAAATGAGTTAATGTTTGCTTTTATAAATGTATATTTTATTGTTAATCTAAGTATATGTTGATTGATCTGTTGCACAAATTGTTCTATGATACAAAATTATTTTATTATGCAATTTATCTTTTATTATTAAGATAGTCAATTTTATATCCCATACTATACCTTATTAGAAGTAAATCTTCACTTATTGAATTCTAGTTTCTTTTGCTGAGCAAAGACACATATTTATAAATTCATTGGCACATTATAAATTCTATGAATTCTTTATCAATGCAAATCTAAATCATCATAGAGCCATTTTTGAGCCAAGTTATTTATGTATTTATGTATTAGTTATATTTTTGGCTGACTAAATACAGCACTTATTCATTATATTTTGGATTGACCAATTATATAGTGCATAATTTGAGAAAACTATTTGGTTCATAATTTTGTCAATTACATTTTGGTTGCCCAAATCTATGAGGTACTTTCAGCCCAGCTAGCTCTGCTCAATTATAATATTTACCATTACATTTATGGTTAACCAAATATGTAGGGCATTTATTGAGCAATCAGATTTACTTATCTTTAATTTGATTATCTAAACTTTTGGGACATGTACTTACTATTATATTTATTATTGTTGGTGATCAGAAATATGTTCCATTACATATATATATATATATATATATATATATATATATATATATATATATATATATATATATATATATATATATATATATATATATATATATATATATATATTGTAATGGAATATATTTCTGATAACCAACATATATATATACATAGTCATATAGAAATCATGATAAATTTTTCAGCTAAAAAGTAATTAAGGCTACAACTAATTAAAACTGGAAAAGTAAATTAAACCCATAAGATCTTGAAAACAATGATAAAATGTTCTAAACTAGTTTAATCTAAAAGTCCTTTACTTTCAAGTAACTCATACAAGATTCAGGCTTGTTTCTCTTGTTTATTTCATTGTAGTTCTTGATTAACTTTTATCTAGATTAGTACCAAGAAATTACCAATTATATTAAAAATATTAGCTGACTAGTTTTCCCTCCACGTTATCTGCAACAGCATTTCAGAGTCAGTATATGCTTTTTTTGTAGCAAATTATTTCTCTATTTATCACAAAAGTGTTAATACCCGAACATGCCTAGATCATGAGTTTTGATATAAAATGTGAATGTATAATTTATACTTTTGTAGAAACTTTAAAATGGTTCAATATGTTAATTTTAAATTTTCTTTTAAATTGAGTAAAAATGCTAAATAAATACTAATAATGATTTAAATTGTGTGTAGAAGTGAATCCATAGGTTGCAAAAATGTTTTCAAATGGTTTGCAAGATTTTGTGATAGTAAGAGAAACAACTAGAAGGGGAAAAAATCTTAAAAATCATGCCACAGTTCTTCAAACTGATCTTCTTGTTTCTGTCAAATTCATTTAGGAGTTCACTGTTATTCAGAAAATCTCTATCCACCAAAGAACTGCTACAGCAAAGCTAGAATTCTTGTCAATCATTGAATATGGGTAATGTGACATAGTGTTATTAATATGAATTATCAACTAAATTCAGTGTATAAAATAAACAAAGGCCAAAAAGAAATGAAACTAATAAAAATTTCTAATGCAAAAGAACTGAATCAAAACATTGTTCTATTTTTTTTTTCAAAACTATCATTTACCACAAATCCATTTTGAAGACCAGAGAGTAAATACTAATAAATACTTGGGTGTTTTAATTCATTTATAGTTCAAACTTTTATAAAAATGGCCTAAATATTATAAGAAAGGATCTTGGTCATTGTTGCCTGACAATATGCTGGCCAAGATTTCCCAACTCTGTAATAACTACATGAGTAAACTCTTCTACTTAAACAATGGCAGGTGTGATTCACTGAAATGTTATCAGTGTAATGTTGATATTAACAATTGGAATATATATACATAGATTAAAGTTGTACATGATTTTAGATATATGTAAATATTTGTGTGAAGATATTTATAAGCAACATAGTTAATGATGGTGTTCTAGCTGTATTTTTATATTGGACTATTTCCATCATCTAATATGTGTGTTGAATGTCTTTAGAAAAGTTTAATTTTTTAGTTAAATATTCCAAATGCATTCAACTGTTAGTAATATCACAGCAAACAGGTTAGTATATGCACCAACTGTTAGTAATATCACAGCAAACAAATGTTAATAATATCACAGCAAACAGGTTAGTATATGCACTAACTGTTAGTAATATCACAGCAAACAGGTTAGTATATGCACAACGTTTCGAGAGGTATTTTTCTCCCCTCTTCTTCAGGTGTTGCTGGCCTGACCAGTGACAGTACTAGCATGGGATTCGAACCTGGGTCCTTAGATTCTTGATTATTGAAATTTAAGGTAACGCTCTAACCAACTGAGCAGGATGGCTCAGTTGGTTAGAGCGTTACCTTAAATTTCAATAATCAAGAATCTAAGGACCCAGGTTCGAATCCCATGCTAGTACTGTCACTGGTCAGGCCAGCAACACCTGAAGAAGAGGGGAGAAAAATACCTCTCGAAACGTTGTGCATATACTAACCTGTTTGCTGTGATATTACTAACAGTTAGTGCATATACTAACCTGTTTGCTGTGATATTATTAACATTTGTTTGCTGTGATATTACTAACAGTTGGTGCATATACTAACCTGTTTGCTGTGATATTACTAACAGTTGAATGCATTTGGAATATTTAACTAAAAAATTAAACTTTTCTAAAGACATTCAACACACATATTAGATGATGGAAATAGTCCAATATAAAAATACAACATAGTTAATGTTTATGTAAATTGGTATATAAAATATATGTGTAACTTTGATTTCATTTTATACTTTATATAATTTAATGAAGTAAAGAAAAAGGTAAACTCTGTAATAAAACTATATATATATATACATTGTAAGAGACTGAGCATGTGAGCAAAGTAAAATTTTGGTCCACTGTCAAAAGATAATATCACATTTTATAAGGCACTTAATATCCCAATTTGAGAATAAAATGAAAATAAAATGAAATAATCAATTTTAGTAATTAAATGATGTAGTTAATATAGGGAGAGGAAATATAACTCAATATTTATTTCTAACCTTAAATACTAATTAAGATTATAAAATATGTATTATAAAATGAAAACTCCAATATTTACATGTAGAAAATATTTAAATATGTTTATCCATCTATGGAAATTAATGGTTAAGAAATTGTATGTCCATTAAATTAAAGAAATTAACAAATCTATGATTAATATGGACATACATAAGAATCTAAGAAAAAATTTGTTTCAGAAAATAAGTTGAGCAGAGATGGTTAACCTTTCTCATTAATAAAACCGGGTTATTGTTCTCAAAAAGTAATTGTCACACTTGCGTAAGTTCATCTTCTATTCAAAAATTGCATTTTTTGTAGTTTGCTTAAATATTTATAATTACTTTTGTGACATATTGACATGATATTTAGACTGAGAAATTTATTTAAAAATATTTGATTTTAGAAGACAAGTAAAGTGATATGTAACAAAAAGCACGAAATTCTGATTGGCTGAAAAGTCACGATTTCTATAACTATCATAATTGTTAAACCATTAAAACATCACACGATCCGATTTTTTTATGCTTACACGAATTGTTCATAGTTATTATTTTTCTATATTATTTTAATAAATTGTCAGTGGTTATTTTAAAATATAATTTCATTGCTTTATGTATATTTTCCCAAAATTTATTTTGATAGGTAAAATAAAAAGGAGAAGAAAACACAAACATCAGAAAACCTTAAACTATATTCACATCTTTCAGTTGTGACTACCTTCATTTTAACAAACACAAACATATAAAAACTAAAACATCATTTAAACAATCAATTCTAAATCAAATTTATCAACAGATTTTACAAAAAGAAAAAAATATTCACAAGGCTAATTAAATTTATTTTTTATGTATTATTTAATCTTCTTGCTTTCAAATAGCCATTTACATTGATTATAGGAAAATACATTAATGGAAATTCTGAAAGGCTTTATAAATTTACAAGAGCTAGAGTGATTAACATAGTCTAATGTTAGAAATTTTTTCTTCTAATTCATACATTGTTTACTTATTTGAAAGTGATCTACAATTGTAGATAAGTAAATAAATGATCAACAATGTTAAGAATTAGTGCTGTAACAAAATAATATTTGCAGCCTATGATTTTACTTATTATTAGCTGTGTTGATCAATGACTTCCCAAACTCCAGGATAAAAAAATCATAGTTTAATTTTATTTTCCTAATTGTAAATACAGATGTGGATTTATATGCACACACATAATTCACACAATTATCCTCGCATTTAAGAAAATATAGCTTATGTCTCAACTCAAATATAAAAGCAAATTCCTAATGCTTGTTAAAAAGCATCCTATACATGGTTACTTTCTTATAAATAGTCACAGAAAAGCAGTTGCAATAACAAAAACATTTAAGTTTGACATTATACATTTGAAAAGCTAACCTTCCCATAATTCTGTCATCTTAATATTTGCTGCCTGTCTGTTAATTAAATTTTATTTGTATTTGTATATTAGCATAGCTTCCTTTATTTTCTTTTTGTTATTTTTTTACAACAGCAAAATGAAAATAAAGGAAGCTATGCTAATATACAAATACAAACAAGGTTTAATTAATAGACAGGCAGCAAACATTAAGATCACAGAATTGTGGGAAGGTTAGCCTTTCAAAGTGTTTGTTGACAAAGATTATGAGGATAGTCGAAAGTGCTCCTAAGTGGATAAAAAAATTTAAAGTTATACTTTACATATATCTAATTACTGTATTTATAAATATTTAATTATAAGATATATATATATATATGTGTGTGTAAAAGTCTACATTTTACAAAAATTTTCCTAATTGTTACAATATATTTTGTTTGTATTATCACTAGCATCATATAATTTATAGTGCCATTGATATTTGAAAAGAAAAAAGGTGGGGAGGGGGGCAGGAGATAAATATAAGGTTTTGATGATTTACAAACTAACATCAGCTCATGAACTTATATATCCTTTGTCATTCTTCATTCAATTTGATATCTTGTGATTCTCCCTTTTAGTATTTGCAAAAATAAATGCACTTTTATAAAAAGACTTCAACAACTTGTTATGTTTTAATTATCCATATCATTATATACTCTGCTACATCCTGAGTAAAATTAATTGATATTATTCCTATTATATTGCTACTAGTAAAATCATTATAAAGTGAATTATTTCTGATTTTTTCACTAAAAACATTGTCATGTTGACCAAAAAATAAGTTCTTATAAATTAGCAAAACTCTCCATACAGTGCCACCTGTGCTAAACAGAGTAATCAATGGATGCCAGAAGGCTTGTGCATAAAATCCCTATCTAATGCCTACTCATCCAATATTCCCAGACTAGTTTCTGGCTTGTGGCCTTCGTCAGTGAGGAGCTTTGGATCTAAGAGCACTGCATCTAGATCTTAGGATCTAATGTAACCCTCTAGCAACCACCTTTTATCTCCACTTAACTACAAAACTATGAGAATGAAATTGTGTTTTATTTTCAATCTAAGCTCAATAGCCACAAGCCAGAAACTAGTCTGGGGATATTGGATGAGTAGGCATTAGATAGGGATTTTATGCACAAGCCTTCTGGCATCCATTGATTACTCTGTTTAGCACAGGTGGCAATACTGTATGGAGAGTTTTGCTCTGTTTATCAACAATTAATGTGCTAGTATAGGAAATGTGATCATGTGATGCTTAATGGTTTAACACCAATCCTGCCTAATAGGATAGTGGTGGCTATGGTTGTAAAAGAGCCAAAGACACCAAAATGTATGGGTGCTGAACTGAGTTCAGACCCATATGACTATATAAGCTATTGAGCTTAGATTGAAAATATTTTTTTGTGTTTTCAGTTTCATTCTCATAGTTTTGTAGTTAAGTGGAGATAAAAGGTGGTTGCTAGAGGGTTGCATTAGATCCTAAGATCTAGATGCAGTGCTCTCAGATCCAAAGCTCCTCACTGACAAAGGCCACAAGCCAGAAACTAGTCTGGGGATATTGGATGAGTAGGCATTAGATAGGGACTTTATGCACAAGCCTTCTGGCATCCATTGATTACTTTGTTTAGCACAGGTGGCAATACTGTATGGAGAGTTTTGCTCTGTTTATCAACAATTAATGTGCTAGTATAGGAAATGTGATCATGTGATGCTTAATGGTTCTTATAAATTACTTATTTTGTTTTATATACCTAATCGAAGTGTGATATGCCCTTGTAACTGAGGATACAATATGCACATAAACAATAGCTGAAAAACATAGTGATATTTTAAACTTTGCATCATTGCCTTAAATATTATAAGAACATTTAAATTAATATATTCTAAAGCTGATAATCATTTAAAGCAAATGTTACTTTAGAAGATATAACTGATGTTTTTAATATTAATCACTAAATGTAATTATTAATAAAATAGTTTTTACAGATTACAATTCACATCTGTACCATATCTATTGAGGTCATGGTTACTACTGTTCCCATCTGAATCTTTAACTAATAGTATAAAATCATCATCTCATCATATTTATTATAATTATTTTCATTATCACTTTGGACTGATTAATTTGATTTTACTTCTTTAACTAATAAAGTAGAATCTGCATCTATGCTAAATTTATTTGGAGTACTGATGAAATCTTTACTTTAATATGTCTTGGTTATTGTTTTTTTTACTTACAATACAATATTTTTAAAATTACAATAAAGATTGAAGGCAAAATTGATAAAATAAAACAATGGGAATTGAATTTAATCTGCTATCATATGATTCTTTAAAAATGCACAACAAAATACTTTTGAAAAAAATTATATGACGAATTTGGTATTGTTTACGCTTTTTATTTTTAATAAATAAAGCCAACTTATTCTTCATGTCTTTTCATTTATGAAAAAAATTATTAAAAACATAAATTTAAAAGTAGAAAGTAATCTTTAAAATAATGTATTAACTTTGCAAATAAATAAAAAATAATTATATGCAGAAATAAATAATCAACAAAACGATTTCATATTCAGTCTTCCAGTTAAAAATAAAATATTTGAACAAAAAAAAATATTTCTCCTAAATTCATAAAAATAGACCTCTTTTTTATAAAAGAATATGTTAAGGCAATGAAAATGCTATTTAAAATATTAAGATTTTACTTTTAATTACAAAAATACAAAAAAGTGTACGGATATTTCTCAAAGTGGTATTTTTATATTAAA